>JBBBDQ010000198.1:307500-495000 GCA_037127315.1 Ascarosepion bandense | reverse complement strand
TAAGATCCTATTCAAATGGTAGTTATGTTTCATCATTTGACTGTTGAAATTGCTAAATGTAAACGTTCTAGTCTAAAATGTTCCAACCTGAAATCAAAAGTGTGGATTACTTCCTCGCAAAGCCAAAAGCTGATAGGGAATGAATAACGGGAGCAGGTTTTGGTGAAACAGAAGCTTCTAGTCTTGAACCTGCACGTTGGCGGCGAATTTAGTAATCAACGCCATTATAGCAGAGAAAGCGATCATCAAAGATGAAATGAAATTCTTTTTTGTCACTCTCTTCAGCTTATCAGATTCTCCAAGCCCCCTTTCCTTATTACATGTTTCAGAAACTTCATCTGTCTTTTCCTGATGTTAAGTATAAGTTTTCTTTTCGTTTCCATCCTCTCCAAAACCTCGTAGTTGCTAACATGTTCGGTCCCTGGTATCCCCAGCATCATTCTCTAGAACTATATTTCGATTGCTTCAAATCTTTCCTTCATCTTTGAAGTAAATGTTCTGCATTTGCTGCCATATTGAAGGACAGACATCACATAACAATCCAATACTCTTTTCTTCATTTCTAATGAGTAAAGTATTAAGAGATAGGAAACTTTCACTAGAAACAAAGAAGAAAGTACTGAATTGCTATGTGATCTCGGTTCTTCAATATGGCAGTGAATGCTGGACAATATCATCAAAGATAATGGAAAAACTTGAAGCATCTGAAATATGGTTCTACAGAATGATGCTGCTCATATCGTGGACCGAGCATGTGAGCAATCTCAAGGTTTTGAAAAGGATGGAAACAAAAAGCAAATGAATATTGAGCATAAGGAAGAGACAACTAAAGTTCCAGGGCCATGCAATAAGGAAGGGGAACTTGGAGAACCTGATTCTAAGAGGCCAGATAGAAAGAAAAAGAGACAGGGTAAAGCAGTGGATATTATATTTGAAGAGGCTGAGCAGGTTGATACCAGAACGGGGGTTGCGTGGTTTACAGGAGAAAGTGTGCTAAGAGCCACCAAGAATAAGGAAACATGGAGGGCCATGATCGCGTACGTCCAGAAGGGATACGGCACATAGAAGAAGAAGATATTTAAATTTCTCTACCAGCTTGATTTTAGTATCCCCGACCTGTAGTTGGCATTTTGAGCTCCTCTTTTTACCAGTCATGAATTAATAATGAATAACTTCATATTAATTATATATAAATTTTTGACAAGTATTAAAATATTAGCAAAAAAAAAAAAAAAAAAGCAACGTATTAGCATTAATAATAAACATTATGCTTGGAGTGAAATGATTAAAAAGAGTGATGGTTTTGTCAGACACGCCGTGCTGCTATGGATACAGTACATATACTGCCCTTACAAGCTTAATGGGTTACGAATATCATAGCGTGACAGTCATTTTTGGTAAGTTTTTAGAAATTCTCTTGGGCCGAGAACTTTTCAGCAACACCTCTAGCATGAATAATTTCAAAAAAGTAAACAATCGCCGACAAATCAGCTCAAGTGTAAACCTGGCTTCATGGTAGTTAGACTTCTTGACTGCTTGGTGAGTCAAGTCTAAAAATACGTGATGTTTCCTGACTCATGGGGAATTGATCTAGAGTTTCTCTCTCCATATGAGACTCGGGTCAAGTTGTGTCATTTGAATTTGTAAGCCTAGAGATACGTAAAGAAGTTATTGGCATTCGGAATTTCTGAATGATAAACTGTCATCTCAATAAACTGTTTCGTATATACTTTATTGGCCCCTGGGAAAATTCTTACGAGTCCGTCTTTTGGATTCTTTCTTGCCAGTTTTCCTTAAATAATCAGTCAATGTCATTTGTTTCTTTCTGCCATTTCATCAATTCAGATTTTGATTTTGTCACAGTAATGCCCATAAGCATTGCGTGCCAAGAAAATATGTTTCGTTATCTGATATGAAATCAAAAGTAACGATTTTCATCCATCATCTAGATTTCTTTCTTTCTTTTTGATCATTTCTTTTCTTTTCTTATATTTCAATATTCTATTTTCATTCATTAAACTACTTTTTTGTTAGGCTTACGACCATATCACGCTGAATACACCGGTTCTCGCTCGATCACCGAAATTAAGCAACGTTGAATCTGGTCAGTACTTAGATGGGTGACCGCTTGGGAATACTAGGTGCTGTAAGCGTTTAGTGACGGATGTGCATTGTGGTGCAGTGGATATCGGCTCGGAAAGAGAAATCGGTGAGCCGAGTTCGAATTCCATTTGAATACCCTGCATTCGCTTAAGCAATAGTACCTTTGGGAAAGGTATTAATCCGTTCCTTCCCTCCAGTTATGGGTTAAATAACAGGGTAGGACTTGGGGACCGTGCCCTTAAAAACAAATCCCAATGAATCTTGATACTCGAAAAGAAAAAGTATTACTGGACACAAAAACTTATATAAAAACAATAAATTGTTGAAAGAAAAAAGGTATTACCAGCAATAAATAAAAAAAAAATTTAGTTGGCAATAAATGACCCGCCGAGGTTGATATGTCATCAAAACAAAACAACCAAAAAACACTTTTTTTATTTGTTATCTTTTCACATATTTCTTTTCTTTGTTTCTTTTTATCGTTCTTTCTTTCTTCATTAAACTACTTTTTATTAATTTTCTTTTCATACATTTCTTTTTTCTCTTTCTTTCTTTTTCATTATGTCAATATTCTTTTTTCATTCATTTTTTTTCATTCATTTTTTTTCATTCATTTTTCATTCTACCTTTTTATAATTTGTTTTTTTTCACGTATTTTTTCTTTCGTTCTTTCTTTTTCATTAGAATATAGAAAGTAGATTAATGAAGACAGAAAAGAAATTTTGAAAAGTAGTTTAATGATGAAAGAAAGAAAGAAAGATATAATAAAAAAAAGTAGTTCAATGAACAGAGAAAGAAAGAACGGGAAAAAAAGGAAGAAAGGCTAGTAACTCCGAAAAGAGCAATTATGCTTGAACGCAGGAGTTCTTTAAGCCCAAGTTTGTCGGTTTCTCGCCAACGGATTTCTATTAGTTAAATGGTAGGGTAGACTCGGCTCTCTTGCCTTGATGTGCTCTGTTTTGGATGCGGTTTCCGGTTTTCTCTTTTTCAATCTTTTCACTCTTTTCCTGTATTTTTTTTTTTCAGTTGGAGTAGATAGACTAAACTATCGCCCGGTTCACATTTCACCCACATTTATTGAACAGGTGAAGAGGCTCATCCCTTGTTTTCTGTTTAGGATGCGGTTTCCGGTTTTCTCTTTTCCAATCTTTTCACTCTTTTCCTTTTTTACTTTTTTTTTCAATTGGAGTAGATAGACTAAACTATCACCCGGTTCACACTCCACCCACATTTATTGAACAGGTGAAGAGGCTCATCCCTTGTTTCCTGTTTAGGATGCGGTTTCCGGTTTTCTCTTTTCCAATCTTTTCACTCTTTTCCTTTTTTTACTTTTTTTTTTCAATTGGAGTAAATAGACTAAACGATCGCCCGGTTCACACTCCACCCACATTTATTGAACAGGTGAAGAGGCTCATCCCTTGTTTCCTGTTTAGGATGTGGTTTCCGGCTTTCTCTTTTCCATTCTTTTTACCCTTACGTAGCCCCCTGCGCATCAGTGGCGTTACCGCCTTGCTTGGGGTGATATGATTAAAAAAAAAAAAGTAACGAAACTGAATTCAAAACCAACCTGAAGAGAGATGCACTCGGCCAGACCTCTTTGCACAGGGCAACGAGGAAATGTCAAAGAAAGAAATACAACAAAATCCGCTTGGACGAGAACATTAAAGTTAAAGTGACGCTTCTTTGCTCACAAAATTACTACTAATACAATGTAGCATAATTAAAACAAGATTGATAAAGATAAAAACTAAGCGATAAAACACTGAATATGATAAGCTAAGTTAACATATGTATCATGGTTTTCCAACTTGGGCAATTTTCAGCTGTTGGGTGGGCGATGAGTAATTGAATAGAAAATGGTGGACGATTGGAAATTTTGGTAGGCGATGTAGGATTTTGAGTATTAGAAAAGCATTTCAACATAGGCTGCCCGAAGAAATTTTAAAAGAAGACATGAAAAGAATCTGTATAAAAAATGGCAACTGAATAAGTAACTGAATAGAAAATGGTAGACGACTGGAAATTTTGGTAGGCGATGTAGGATTTTGAGTATTGGAAAAGCATTTCAACATAGGCTGCCCGAAGAAATTTTAAAAGAAGACATGAAAAGAATCTGTATAAAAAATGGCAACAAAAAATCTAAACAATACAAACACAAGTCAGTCAGTTAGTTAAGTGCCATACGTGATACACGCTTGGGCGATCATGTCTCGAAAGAAACATGACTGACTGGGCAGAAGATTATCCCGCAGTGGGTTGCCATTGCTTTCTGCGGTAGACTGGTTGCCGACCAAGGCTACAGAACCCAATCTGTCCTATTATTTAACCCATAACTGGAGGGAAGAGATGGATTAATACCTTTCCCAACGGTATTTGCGCGTAAGTGAATGCAAGGAATTCGACTGGAATTCGAACTCGGCTTCCCGATTTCTCGTTCCGAGCCGATATCCACTGCACCACAACACAAGACACAGGCTAAATAAATGGGAATAACTGGGTCCCATTCCTAGATAAGATGTAAATGTCTCAGCACACAACGAATATTTTGGTATTCGCTATAGTTTTAAGCAGATTCATTAATATTAAAATAGTTTTTCAGGAGAAATAATATTTTTTCAGATATAAATCAGGTAATGTGCATTGAGGTGCACCAGATGTGCATTGAGGTGCACCAGATGTGCGTTGTGGTGTAATGGATATCTACTCGGAATGACAAATCGAAGAACCGAGTTCGAATTTCATTTAAATTCCTTGAATTCACTTACGCACAAATACCACTGGGAAAGGTATTAATACGTCTCTTCCTTTACCGCAGAAAGCAAAGGCAAACTACTGCGGGATAATCTTCTGCCCATTCAGTCATGTCTCGAAAGAGACATGGTCGTCCCAAAGCGTGTATCACGTATGGAATTTAACTGACTGACCAAAAATGACAAAAAGAATTCGCTAACTTTTTATTAGTTGCACGTAGTATATATTCTTTTTAGTTTTATAATTACGAACAAAAATCATTCAGTTTTTTTAATAACACTTGTATCACTTACCCAGCAACAATTGTTACGTAAGTCAGCTTTATTTGTTACCCCAGTTTAGTATGTTTTGCTACATCATGAGGTCAGTTTATGAACAAGTAAGAAACTGTTTTTCTTACAGTGAGGTTCACCATGTAAAAGGCACACGAGTTAGAAGCTTACGCATCAACAGGCACATTTTATGCGGATAGGTTGGGAAGATAACGTTTAACCCAAGATTGAACAGGTTAACATTAGAGTGATCTGAAAAAGATCATTTTAGAAGTCGTTTAAACAGAGCAGTGGTTCACGGGAAGAAGCTGTTCGAGTTGAATTAGTCACCAACAAGGACTGAGATACGCCTTTGGACGGTATCGAAATTGGAAAATGAGGACTGGGTAGCTCCTGCCCAAATATGACAGTACTCCATACAATTTAGCTCTGATCTGGCTTTTGTAATGTTAGAGGATAGTACAAGGAGTCAGCTACTTATTGGTGTGGTAAAGGGAACTGAACATTCTTTTGAAAGAAATGAACACTTGTTCGATCTAATCCAATCGTTCCTATCAAATCGCGTGATGAAGGTCGCGTTAAACGGGCATTCTTCCACATCCTATCACACGAACGCGGGTGTCCCTCAAGGTTCTATCCTAAATCCTAAGATTTTACTGGTCTTCATGAATGATTTTCCTGGTGTAATCAGTTCACGGGTAGGCATTTACGCTGACGATACCATCATTTAATCCCACTTCAATAAGAAAATTGCCAAGACTGATAAAATATACCTCGCCACTGCTCTTGATAAGTGTTGTGGAGTAGCTTTCGCACTGAAGGTTATAATCGTGCTATTTCGGTTATAAATCGACTTAACGTACCCAAAATGTTAGTAACTTGGTAATCTTCCACTGAATGCTGACTCCTTAGTATTCGGCTAACTGCCGACTAATATCCGCTGCTTAGTAGTTCTACAGAACTCCAATAGAAGTCTAAAGAACTCCCATGAACCTCTCAAGTACTTCTTCCGTTAACTTCCTGTTAACTCTTATTAATATAGGAGGGGGAGTCCATTATCTGAGGAATAGGTGTGTTTCAGCATAACAATAAGGACCTCCATTCTGTGGTGGACTAGGGCAAAAATAGCTAGTAAATTTGAATGTCTTCAAAACAAATCTGCTTCTCTATAATCAACATCGACAAACTCTCCTAACTCATATCAGTATGAGTGACGCTAGTCTTCAAGAATGCAACACAGCACGTCTCCTCCTCACTCTCGAATCAGTAGTGTTAAGTCACTGTGTTTTTTCCGCCAGAATACATGTTTCACAGATGCATATCTACCATTTGTCCGTGCACTGAATTTTGTTGCCATATCTGGTCGGGCGCTCCTGCAATTCATCTCGAGGTACTCGACAACATTCAAAAGAGGATTTGCAATGTAATCGATCTCGACTTGACATCTCAACTCCAGCCAATTTCTCACTGTCGGAGTGTGGCTCTACGAATATTGTCACGGCTTCTGCTTTAACGATCTTATCTCGCTGGTGTCCCCTCTACACAAATTTATTCGTGCTAATAGACTGGCAACTAGGCCCCAACGTTTTACAGTGAAAACAGTCAAATGTAACCGCCTCTTCTATTTGTTACTTTTTTCGCACTTCCTATGTTTGAAGCTCCCTTCCCTACACTTGCTTCCGTTATAGCTTCAATCACCAAGAGTTTAAGCGCAATTTCAACTGACATCTTTTATCCCCTTGAATCCCATATTTTTCTTATCCTTTCCCGACCTCCTGCATCTTGTTCTTCTTTCTTTTCACTCTTCTCTCTTGTAACCCACTGCACACCAGCTGCAGTACTGCCTTGCTTTGTGTGAATCGATTAAAAAATGAGGCAAAGGTTCAGTTTGAAGCCCAAAGGTTGCTCAAGGGACCTCCCTTCCATTCATTGTGACTGCTGGCAGTTCAGGGTCTGATCCGCGATGATAGAATGTTACTAGCTAGGCTTTCATGGCATTGAATGTAACCACGCAGTTTTGATCAAACAATTTCGGTATGTGTATTTGTTTTATAATCATTTCACCCCACGCAAGGCAGGATTGTCACTAGTGTACAGGGGATTACAGCGGAAGAAAAGTCTGGATACAGTATCACTGAAGAAAGGAAAAATAAACGGGATTCAAGAAGATAGAGGGTAGCAATTGACATTGCATTTAAATTTTTGGCGATTGTAGCTATCAAGGAAACAAGTAAGCGGAAGGGGAGTCCCACAAACGGGAAATGTTAAAAAAGAAATTGTTAGATTAGAAGAGGGGATACATCTAATTTGATGGTAAAATGGCGGAATCTTGATGCTTACCAGTTATTTGCTTACCAGTTAGTTTAAGTTTAGTATTTGCTTAGTTTTGATGTCGCCAATTGGTAGCTTGCATCTTGGACTGTTTCTCTTGATCCACATCGGGATAACAGAAGCGCGAAAGATTATGATAAGTCTCTCTAGTAAATAAGGACTGTAAATACTGGTAGTTACTGCAGCTTGAACGCCGCCTTTTGATACAACAGTCGCAGGCCAGATGCTGTTTCTTTTTGTCAATCTATTCTACAGGCGGGATGAACCTGTTAGAGTAGAACAGACGGTTACATTTAAATGGTGGGACCTAGATGCTAATCCAGTAACACGTTTAAAGTCCCATGGACGGGCATCAAATGTAAAAAAAAAGCTCATCATTTTGAATGTTTAATATACAGGTGGGCGGTTGAAAATTTAGTATACAGGTGGGCGGTTGAAAATTTAGTATACAGGTGGGCGGTTGAAAATTTTTTAATATCAGTGTTGCGATGACGTAGAAAGGTTAGAAACCCTTGATCTAAATAAACCGGATGTCAAAATATCAATGAAAATACTGAGCATCTGGAGATGTAATTTGAGTCACTGTAAGATAATCATTAAAGAGACAGGCTCAGCTGCTGCACCATTCACGATCGAGAGATAATTCCCATCATCACGTATTACAGATTTACACGTGATCAAATGAACTTCCCCAGTTTCAGAAATGGAATATTAATACGTTTGGCACCAAATATAACACCCAGTTCGAACGCTTATAATTCACGTCGCTTTGCTATGAGCAGCTTAACCAGTATCCACACTGACTCACCAAATCTCGAAGCCCAATTGATATATGTCCAGACATTTCTATGTCATCTAGGTACAGAAGTGTAACCTACTTTTACCTTTATATACTGCTTACTCAATACTTTTGGCACGTCAGTATATGCATACTTGCTTGTGTGTCATGAAAGAAATGTTTTATTATTACTTTTGTTTGGTAGGGAAAAAATCAAAGGTTCGCTTTGCTGTAAGGCAATAAAATTTAAAACAAGCCTCGAGGTGCATTGAAATTTAAAAAATAATTGCAATTAAATTGCAGTTAAAAAAGAAAGAAATATATATAAAAAATGAATCTGAACTGGAATTTTTATTTAATCTAGTTGTTGATTTAAAATGATGTGGGAATATTTTACGTTTAATGTATTTTCCAATAAAACACGAGGTTTTTCTTTTCACAATAGCGTATCATTTGAGTGATTTGAAAATCTGGGAATAGCAATTTCGAGGTCTTATAAGGAATCATTAGTTGCGGTTCCTACGTGCGGCAGTTTGTGAACTAACATGGCGGATTTTAGTGACCCCCCCCCCACTCATTAGTTGCTGACCACTAAGGTGTGTTATCCCGGAATCTCGGTTTTGATTTTTGTTTATCTCTTTTTTCCAGATAACATAAACTCTAGACATATTTATTTCTTTTTTCCAGGTACTATACATTCTAAAAAATCTTTTTCACGTATCATATATTAGACACATTTTAGCTAACCCAATGGTAGTTCTTTTAATGTGTCCAAATAGTTTTGTGGATGTGTTATGAATGGTATTGATTGTTTTTACAGCTTATCAATTCTTTGCAGGTTATTTAAAGGCAGAAAGTATTTTTAGATTTTAACAAATTTTGGAGATGATAATGACTTACTAATTAACCCATAAATTAACCCATAAATTGGGCGAGAAAAGAGGTGGATTCATACTATTCCTAAGGGTATTTTTTGTGTAAACGAATATAACGAACCCGACTTGAATTGAAACTGGGGTTTCTGATTTTCAATTCCGACCCGTTATCCATTAAACCATAATTACCAGTTATTATAATTATAGATAATAATAATAATAATAATAATAATAATAATAATAATAATAATAATAATAATAATAATAATCTGGAAATTGAAATAGAAAAAATGTGGAAATTGAAAACAAGAGTTGTGCCAGTGATAGTAGGTGCACTTGGAATGATAAAAAATGGAACAAAACAACACATTGAAAGAATCCCTGGAAACCCCAGCTTAAGAGATATACAAAAAAATGTCTTATTAAGTACAGCCCACACACTAAGGAAAACTTTATCTATGTAATGCTAGGGATGATAGGGAAGATAGAAAAACATGAAATGGAGCCATAACAACACGCCACGACCTTAGGTCTCCCCGCAGACTTGGTTGGTAGTGAGACCAAAGCAGAAATCGAAATATGATGAAAAAATGACATAATAATAATAGACAAGAAGCCGGAAGAGAGTTCCATAAGAAACTAGCGGCATAGAAATTTTGTTTACATATATCAATTACAACAATGAAACTATGAAACCTAACTAACAATCCAGTCCTGCTCTAAAATTCGTGAATTCGAGGTACGAAAGAGGAAAAGTCATCAGAACAACTGACATTAACATATTTTATGTACAAGTGATGACGTCATCAAAAGTCAAAATAACCTAAATTTATCTATTAATTTTCAGCCAATGAAAATTGTAAAAATATCTTAAAAGCATAATCACGCAAAGAAATCTTTTAAAACAATTTAAGCCATTAGTTATTTGGAACTCTATGGCATTTAAATGCCACGCACCATTGCTTTTAACAACTCCAAAATAACCCGTATAGCATAGGGTTGAAAAATCGAAAAATAATTATTGATTATCCAGAATAAATATTAAAAACAACAATTATACAGGATGAATAGTAAAAATAAACATTACGTCAGTAATAACGAACCTTAGTATTAGTAAAATAAGTATGAAATGTGATGAAAATACTGCAATATTGAAGAGTTGTTTTACGTTAAAATATTTTTTCCAGGTACAATTGGTAATAATAATAATAATAATAATAATAATAATAATAATAATAATAGCTCTAAGAGGAGCAAGTAAACAGAAGAGAGTTCCAGAGGCGGGAAGTACGAGAAAAGAAACTGTTAGAATATAAGTGGTGGTTACATTTAACTATTTCAACGGTAAAAGAGTTTAAATTCACATGGACAGGGCTCCAGAGAAAAAAGTACATCAGAGCAGTTTCTATGAAGTGTTTTGTAGAAAAGACGGAAGCCACGTCACGTCGGTGAGAAAGTGACTGAAATCGAGATGCCAAGTCAGGATCGGTCACATTGTAGATAATTCTTTGGATTTTCTCCAGAACTTCGAGATGTATAGGAAGAGCAACCAGATATGGTTGCACCTCTTATGAGAATATACAAGAGGGACAATCAACAAGTTTATCTTGATACCCTGCCTGGTGGCAAACGCTGCTGGTGGCGCCAGGGGTGGCGATTCCGCCTTAGCCACCTAGACCGTGACATCACCCCTGGTCGGCGGCTGATGAAGACAGTGTATCGCACGTGCTAACACACGTTGTATGTTACAAAATGGTAACAGTATTGAATGCACGGATGAATGATAAATTTATATATGTGCAAATAAATGCTCATTATTTATGAATTTTTAAATAAATAAACGCATGCAAATATCCTTGGGAATGGTATAAATGTATTTCTTATCGCCCCAGCTATGAGTTGAATAGCAGGATAGACAGAGTCCTATAGCTTTCGTTAGCAACCAGTCTACCGTAGAAGGTAATGATACTGTACTACGGGAAATCTTTTGCTTCGTGAGTCATAAATCAAAAGAGATCTGTTCCACCTTCATAAACATATCAGGACAAATCGAAACAAATAAGCGAAAAAAAAAAAAATCTAAACTAACTTGTAAAAAATGTTTAAATCCTTCAACCTTTCTTTCTCTAACATTCGTCGTATTTGAATCAATTTCCGCAGTGTAGAATCGTTAATTTTGAAACTTTCAATTTTTAGCCCTCTGTGAAACTAATCTAAAGTCTTCACTCTCTTTTATTAAATTCTCTATTCCTGGCTATCTTCCTCGTTTTGGAAAGTACTCTAGTTTCCACTTGCATGACCTTGATGCCTGTTCTCACTTTCTCTTGCGTCGTTGTTCTTACATGTGTTTGTGACTTTCTTTATTAACTGTTATCCTTTCTTCCTTTATTGTCACACTTCCTCTCATTATTGTTGCTTGTTAGATAAAGTTTTGATTGTGTGGATAAGACCTTCTCTCGTTTGCAAATATCTCTGGGCTCAGTAACTCCAATATCCGTAATATCAAATGGCTTCGTCACTAACAACTATACTTGGAACATTTCAGTTGCTCAATTTCTCAATCAAATAATAGACTTTCCCATGTATTTTCCTAGTAAATTTGGCAAGCACTACATGATCTTTTCCTTGCCTCTTTTCCGGTCTCGTAGAAATCGGCAGTTCTGCCTTCTTGTCATCTCCGACCTCACAGTAGACTATATAAATAAATATATTCATCCGCTCTCCTATCAGGCAAGAACTGTATATTAACAGAGCAACTGTTTGTTATCAATGCACTGATTGTGAGTCATTTCGTAATTTCCTTGGCGATGTCCCTGAAATGATATTTTTAATCAACCTGTTTAGAAACGTGCCACTGATGTCTCTTCCTCGGTGAAAACCAGCAGCGAAGCTTTCGTGCCATTAGGGAAACGCCAATCTCTTCTTTTGCCCTCCCCTCTCTCTTTCTCCTGCTTGTTCAGCCGCTATAACCTGCAGGAATCACTCTTTCCAGTTATACAAGAGCGACAGGTCAGGTTACAACAGGCGCCTCTTTTTCGCCTCTTGTAATGAGTGTAAGCATTTCCGCAAAAACGGTAAAGAGCCAATATTTAGATATCTCAGTGTTAGGTCTATACCCAATTGGTGTGATATTATTTGAATTACAACAGAAAAACTGTTCGTACTACTCTCATGTTCACTTTTAACATTACAGCTGACAATGAAACACGAAATCGAATGGCTGATAAGATGTTACCTTGCTCAGCGCCATTTCTGATCGAAACGAAACGGCTAACACCAAAATCTGTTTTGATAGAAGCCCAAGAACCATCATTGACAAATGTTTATCCAGTTTAATACCTTAAGAAGAACACATAAAATCAATAAAGTCTGTATAAATTCCTTTATCGAATTCTATTGAATTTTCAATCAGATGATAGAGCAAATATACGTTCCTTTGTGCCCCGACCAAATTGATAAGCTGCTTAAGATTGATGGAAGATCGCATAAAAATCACATGGGATCTTATTCCCGATGATTGTTAAAAAATTAGTTTGTATAAATGACAAAATAGATAATGCGATGACAATTTTACATATTGATCTGAGCTATTTTTTAAATACAAAATTACACTAAGTGCTTCTTGGAAACTAGATAATATCTGACCCATTTCTATAATCGTATTGAAAAAAAAAATTCTTTAGCATAACCCTCTATTTTAAAGTGTTCTCAATGTCAGGGGATTTACTTGAGTTCAATTTATTAACAGAACATAGAATTTAATCTGAGATTATACTTGAAAAAGCAGCAGGGCCTGATGGGATCGTAACAGAAATGTTCTCGGCCTTAGGTCATTTTGGCACCGACAACACAAGAAGTAATAAACGAAACTTACATACTGTAGGTTGTTATTAAATTCATATTCGGAACAACATTACGTAAGAGACCAAGTGTAAATGAATGCAAGCTCCATAAGACAATCAGTTTAAGGAGCTATATAATCAAATTAATGATGTGAATTCTGATGAATAGAATTAGATCTTAAATCGGACAAGAACAGTATGGCATTGTCAAGAACACTGGAAAAAGAAATGCGATATTCATAATTAGAATGATATCAGAGCGAGTACTACAAAATGAAGGAGGATGTTCGCCTATGTTTTTTAGATTATACAAAAACTGTTAACAGGGTATGTCACAAGGATCTATTTGAACTACTGTAAAAACTGGGATTATTTGAAAAGAATGTTAGAATAATCTAGAGCTTATACTGGAAACAAACCACCATCATACGGATATGAAATAAAATGAATAATTGTACAATGTGTGTGATGGTGCAGTGGATATCGGCTCAAAACGAGAAATCGGGAAGCCGTGTCCGAATTACAGGTTAATTCCTTGCATTCATTTACGCGCAAATATCCTTTGGAAAAGTGTTAATCCATCACTTCCCTCGAGTCATGAGTTAATTAATAGGACAGATTGGGTTCTATAGCCTTGGCTGGCAATCAATCTACCGTAGAAAGTAATGACAACCTACTGCGGGATAATCTTCTGCCCACTCACTCATGTTTTTCTCGAGACATGATCGCCCAATGGCACTTAACCGACTGACTGACTTAGTTATACAATATAAAAAGGGGTGTGAGGTACGATTATGTGTTCTTCCAGGATTTGCTTCACCTCTACAGCGAGCCTATCCTACCATGATTTATTATTGGTGGGTATAATCTTAACAATATATGATACCCATAGATTATAAGTGGCACAAGGCTGAAAGTATGGGGCACCCGGTAAGGATCGAACTCCCCACTCAGTTGTAATGGTCTTAGCTAGGTAACCTTGCTAACCATTACATCACGTCGATATGTCCAAGTGGTGATTTTCTAAGCGTATTTTACATGTGGCACGAGGCCAAAAGTATGGGGTAACCCAGTGAGGATCAAACTCACTGTTCTGTCGTAACTGATCCGGTGATACAAGCTTGGTAACCATTACACGACGTCCAATTGCTTAAATGCATAATGAAGAATGCAGGCGAGGATTAACATTGATGAAACAACCACAGATAATTAAGAAGGATGAGATATGGGAAATAGATGGAATAGTAGGAGGATAATTGACATAAGTCACTAGAGCCACTCAAGGTAGAGGATTACAGACTATGGGGCACATCTTATGAGGATATATGCGGAAGATAACAGTTTAGCCTAGACATGAACAGGATCGGGGAAGAATTCACTTGGGAGTCAGTTCCATAATGCTGTGGTTGGTGGGAAGAATCTAAGAGTGGAACTTAATCTTATGAGAGGGAAATGAACGAAATGTAGTATGTGCATGGCATGGCGTGTCTTAACCGTGAAGCTTAGGATTAATGGTGGAACTGAGGAGTGTAGTTCATCTGAACATTCTCCATGGAAATAGCGATAGAGCAACGAGAGGCTTGTAACATTTCATCTGTGGGAAAAAGGGATTGTTGAGTGGGAAATAATTCGTCACTTACAAGGAGACGCTTTTTGGATTCTATCAAGAGTGGAAAGTGATGACGTGGAAGTTCTTGCCCTTATATGGCAGCAGTACCCCATTTTCTGTATGATATGTCCCTCTTAAAGGTAAGGGATAGCCGGAGTGAGGTACTTGCTAGAGCGCTACAGAGAACTGAACATTTTTCCAGCATCTTTAACGATGGATCATATGTACGAGTTCCACTTTAAATCTGGGTTGAATTTAAGTGCCAATATGCACTCAAGGCATCCGGTGTACCCCAGGAAACGTTCGCTCATTCCGATTGATAAAAATTTTGATCCCGATCGCTTATGGAAGGCCACTGGTTTGGTTTTTGAGATAGCGAATGTGTCCAGCCATTTTTTACACACTGAGCTGATAAAGTTAAGCCAGAGAAGAGATTAGCAGCCGAACTCTGGTTATTGAGGTTTTGAAGGTTCACACATTTACCGTTGTATCATCATCATAGACATTCGCAAATGATTGGAGTATACTCTTAGGTAAATCGTTTATGTAGAAGAGGAGAGGGTTGACCCGAAAAGCGAACCTTGGGCGACACCTGGGTTGAGTGCCTGGGACTCGGAGGAATCGCCATTAACAATTACCCCCGGGGACCTACTCGTTAGGAAAGACTTTATAACTGAGAAGACTCTTCCAATGACTCCATAGCTAGTGAGCTATATTTGTTGTCAAGTAACGCACTATTTCTTTGGATAACCAGTTAGGATATCAGCAGTGAACCGGGTAGATCGCAATCCATACTACTTGTCGCTCAGAAAGTTATACCTTTTAAGGTGATCAACAGCTTTCTTTTAAGGGGGATGGCTAGAAAACCGTGCTTACACTTGACCCTTTCCACAGACTTGGAAAGAATTTTTCTTTCAAGTAGCGGCTAAATATTTTATCTCGGATTGAGAGGAACTATGGGTTAAACATTTTCTCTCGGAATGAGGGTAACTATAGGTTAATATTTAAGTCGACCACCGAGATCTTGTCAGGACTGGTGAATTTCTCAAGGTTAAGAGTTTTGGTAAGTCTTGAGACTTCTAGGGCTGTAATGAAAATCTTATGCGAGTTTGTGTCCAGTGAGACGCTTGAAGCCAAGTAAGGGATTGTCTTTGTCGTCTAACGTTGAGTTTGAGGCAAAGAGCTTCACCTTTTCCGATGTGGATGAAATGACCTCGAGGGCATTTATAATAGTAGGCACTGATGCTTTGCCTCTATTCAGAATTTGGTTAGAGATCTTCCACAACTCCAGGGATCCAAATATGAAAGAAAAAGAAGAGAAGAAATGCAGAATATAAAAGAAGAAAATATGAAATAAGTAGAATAAGTTGAAAATAGAAAAAAGAATAGAATGAAAAGAATAAATGGAGATTATGAAAAAGAATGTATGAAAGAAGGAGCACGAACTGTACATATAAAAGAAAAAGAGAAGAACAAATGAAGAATATAAAAG
Organism: Ascarosepion bandense; assembly: GCA_037127315.1. Lineage (NCBI taxonomy): Eukaryota > Metazoa > Mollusca > Cephalopoda > Sepiida > Sepiidae > Ascarosepion > Ascarosepion bandense. The sequence goes on along the minus strand of JBBBDQ010000198.1, from coordinate 478,947 downwards.
AAAAAGAGAAAAAGAAATAGGAAATAGGAAAGTAGAAAAAGAAGAATTATATAGTGAATATGAAAGAAGAAAAGAATTTGATAGAAAAAAGAAGAAAAATAAATGAAGAATATGAAAGAAAAAGAGAAAAAGCAATAGGAAATAGGAAAGTAGAAAAAGAAGAATTATATAGAGAATATGAAAGAAGAAAAATAAATGAAGAATCTAAACTTATTTAAATATGGAACTTTGTGTGTGTGTGTGTGTGTGTGTGTCTCTCTCTCTCTGTGTGTGTGTGTGTGTCCGTTACCTATAGACTCCGAAACGGCTGAACCGATTTTCTTGAAAATTTACACAGTTGTGCTATAAGCATCTGCGAGTGTTCTTAGCTAGGTTTTGTGTCGAGGTACTCCCGATAAATATCGAAAATTGATAATCGAAAAAATCGGGTTATAGAAGGAGTGGTCCGATTTTAATCAAATTTGATACACTAATAGACAAAGACATAAGAAACGATATTCAGAAGTTTCAAGGTTGCAGTTCTTACAATAGTGCAGAAAATTGATAATATATATATATATAAAATCAAGATGTTTATATGTGTGTCTGTTTATCTGCCTGTATGCCTGTATTTTTTCAGCCCTTTTATTTTAGTTTTTGATTCGGGTTTGGCTCTAAGTAGGTATAATTGTAGTTTTTAGTCTCAGCCATGATACCATTTACTCAGAGGACTTATTTAGCCTTCAAAATTCAATTTACGACAAAAAAAACTTATTTGATATCGATACCAGGAAATCAAAATTTGACTTACATCCATTGATTTTTCTTTCAGTCTACGGTTTCGTTTTAACTGGAAACAACTATTGCTTTTTAGTCTTTCGTGCCAACGTCCAAAGAGTTAGAGTTCCAGGACCGTGGATTAGTTTTAAAGCTTTCATTACACCCGAGCAACGCTGGGCTATACTGCTAGTATGAAATATTGAAAAAAAAATTGAAAGAAGAAAAGTATATGGTGAAGAGCATAAGAATAAATGTAGAATGTGAAAGAAGAAGAAAAAAAGAAGATATGAAAACAAATGTGTGAAAAGGGAAAGGAAGACAGTCAAATGAGAAAGCAGAAAAAAATGAAATTATGAGAGAAAAAGTAAAAAAAAAAAATAGAATGCAAAAACAGCTGGAACAAAATGAAACAAATTTTGAAAAGGAAAAGGGGGAAGGATGTTGAGGGAAAGCAGAAGAATTGAATAATGATGAAGAAGTCAGACATAGAAAGAAAAAAATATTCGGATTCTTTCAAATGAAAAATGTCGAATTAAGACATAGCTGGACCTAAAACGGTTTTACCTGTTTTTATGATGCGAAAACCTATCAATTTTATTCGACCGAATATCTTGTGTTTGGGAATTTCTACAAAGTCGGCCATTCGTCGTCCTTGAATATTTTATTCCATTAAGTCTCCGATAACATTTTGCTTCATCATGTTGTACACTTGAGGATTCAGTTGGTTTTCTTAAAGATTTTTTTTCTACATTCTTTTCCAATTTAGCTTGCCTTTTGCTCTTGCTTCTTTCCTTCCTTCCTTCCTTTTCATCTTGCATTCTTTCTATCTTTTCTATGAGTTTCAACAATTCTTTCGTAGGTTTTCTTGTCTTCATTATCATCATCTTTTTTTTCGTTTAAGATTCAAACATATGTCGCTGATTGGTTACTACCTAGACAACGCCCAACAATCGCAGCAAATAAATCGATAAGTAGACTTAATAATAATAATGACCACTGGCCGCAACAAAACCTACTAAAGAATTGTTGAACGGAAATCACAAAGAAAAGAAAACCCAAAATAGTAAGAAAGAAATTCCATTAAGATTCAGATAGGCAAACAAAAGGAACTGCAAATGAAATGACAATGGTTGCGCAGAGGAAAACTGAAAATATAAACAGAATCAGTAGCAGCCAGAACAAGTGTATTAGAACCGTAAAAAGCGAAGATAATCAAGGCACAAGAGATCAACTTGCCGCCTGTGTGGTAATTAAATCGTCGAAGTGAATGAAACAAGAGATCGGAAAACTGGGGAGTGTATTGGAAAGATGATCCTTTGGGCATTTTTGAAACGACTGGAATTTAACAATCGGCAAACCAGAAGTTATTCAGAAGTGGAAAAATTCTACAAAAATTTTGAAATATATGCACTTTACGCAGTCTCGAATCATGTAATTCTTGTAAGGTCGTTTTAGAAAGAATTGAAAGACTAGAAAATTATCTGGATCTTGTCAGATAACTGAAAATATTATACTGGGCTTGTCACTGACAGCTATTACTTGGAACTTCTCACTTCGGCGAGTTTGGAACAACCATGAAGAGCCTTACAAAAAACAAAACAAAAAAACCCAAAAAACCCCCAAAAAAACCAAAACAACAACAAAAAAAAAAAGAAAAAATTAAAGATTTGGGAATCTGAGAAATAAGTCAAACCCTCCATCATCATCATCATCATCATCATCACCAGTTCCATGGTCGCAGAGTACCAGGGTTGAAGGGCTGCTGAGCAACTAAACACATTACCAGCTTCCTACACCTTTTGCACGCCAATAGAAGCATTCATTCATTTGTAGCCTTTTTAGGGCAAGTAGATCTGTCTGAGACCCTCTCTGCTCAGACCAGATCACAGGTGACGTCTTCCAACTCGAAATCTTCCGCTGGTCATTGATACGTAGCCGGTGATGCCATCGTGAGAACTTTCCCCTCTGGATCTTGTGTCATATCGTATCATAACGTGGTGAGGTTGTTGTCGATAGGTAGTTGTTTCGGCACCCGAGCAGATTTCATCTGTACCCAATCAAAATTCATTTTAGTTACCGTCTCTTGGTTGAAATCTCCACTGGTGATAGCCTCGGTTTGGCTACACTTGGAGTTACTTGCATAGTTTGACATGGGAGCCATGGAACTAAGGAGATATTTTTGTTGTTTTTGCCGTTCGACGATCATCATCAAGTAAAGCAATTATTATTTTTTATAATTTAATCCCAAACAAGAATATATATATATATATATATATATATATATATGTAAACTTATCGCTATACTCGTTTCGAAAAACTCTCCGAGTATATAAGCGGAAGGAAAAAATGGTAATAAAAAAGAACGAGCTAAGCACTTGAACATCAGTCAAAGTACGTAGCCCAAAGAAAAAAACCCGAGACGAGTAACCTAAAACAAAAAGCGCTCAATACGCAAGTAGAGCAAACAAAGTAAATAACTAACCTAGAGAGCTAACGAACTTACCAAGGTTTCTTCCGAAGATCTAATTAGGTGAAACCTTGGTAGGTTCGTTGGCTCTCTAGGTTAGTTATTTACTTTATATATATATATATATATATATATATATATATATATATTGATAGTTTAATACTTGGTTTTTGGTCACAATAGAACAGTGCACATTTGTATTAAAAAGTGTTCAATACAATTATATTGTAGAACTTTTGAATATTTTCCATTTGTGAACGAGTTATTACACGACCTAGATTTCTACCATGAGTGGTGTCTCCAGCCGATTTTTAATAACTGATTTTACCGTTTACCGTTCTTCTTTTTAAGAACGCTCACGTAACGGTGTTTTTTTTTAACGTTTACTTATATGGTAGGGAATTTTTGAACGCGCAATTGTTTAAATTGAAACGAATTATGGCGTTTTCATCCATGGTTGTATGAACCTAAGAGGTATTTTTTAGTATGGTTACACTTAGTCATAATTTCCGTTATTTCATTCAACAGTTCATTTTTGTTTGGGAATAGCATAATCTCTAACTTTTCTTTTTGGCACAGTCTACATATTTTGCCACCGTTGTAAGGCTTGGCTGTTTTTACAATACTCCACGTTATGTCTGTGTCTTTTCCATATTTTGATTTTAATTTCCACCCATGGCTAGCCAATTTTGTACCGTTACGTGAGTGTTCTTAAAAAGAAAAACTGTAAACGGTAAAATCAGTTATTAAAAATCGCCTGAAGACATCAGTTATGGTAGAAACGTAGGTCGTGTAATAATTCTTTTACAAATGGAATATATATATATATATATATATATATATATATATATATATATTGTTGTATCGCTGAGATACGATAAGATGTGTGCTGAGTATATACAGCACAATATCCGTGCTAAGGGATATTAATACAAATAAGACAAACACCAGAAGACAGAACAACAAATAGTAGATAGAGAAGAAGTTAAGTCGCTAGAGTCGCAGAAAGCACAGCCCGAAAGTAATCGTAAATGACACTCCAAAGGTATCAACGACCACGCAACTTAGACGGATGCCCGAGGAAGATGCGGTACAAGGCCATTTAATTGGGAACACCGAGCTCGTACGCTCGAATATAAATGATTGTCTGCTTTTCCCCAGACAAGACTCTACCCTTCGGCGGAGCCTCGTCCGGCTTTCTCTCCGCCCGAAGGCAGAGATCCAAACAAAGTGAACTCAGAATGTCAATGACACTCTAAAATCCAGGACTGCTATTGGTCTTTATTTTTATAGCTACCTCGGTTCAAAGACCATTCCATTCATGAGAGCGCCAGAGAGGTGTTAGCTGTTATACACGAATGAGTTTACATTCTTTCTTTCTTTCTTTCTTTCTTTCTTTCTTTCTTTCTTTCTTTCTTTCTCAATGTATTGTTTATTGACGTTGTTGATAAATAGCATTTTACTATCCATTACTGTCTATGCTCCGACAGCCATTCACCCAAAATTATTACTTAAGTTACTCGCTGTTTCTGCTACCCTCACCTTCTGTATGTGTTTTGAGTGGCATATCTTTCCTCATAACCACCAAATCTTTGAATCTTTGAATCGGAGATTTTCCTTCTCTTAGATTGCCTTCGATACGGTGAAGAAGCTCGACTGACCCCATAAATTTTCGTTGTTCCAGATAGACTCTCCTTCCAGGCTGAGTTTCATCTGTCCGATTTAAGCTTACAACATCTGGTATTCACAATCTGTCTCCTATCAATGTAATGACGAAGGTCGACGGCGCTTAAATTCGGTGATCAGAAGAGAACGCGTGTATTGTTCGCGATATAATTACTAAACACAGTGAAATTGTGAACATTTATTTTTTCCGCACAGAAGAAAAATAAATAGTTTGGTTTGGAACAATTTATATAAAACTACTGTGAAAAATATCCTTTACGTTATTTTAAAAGAAATGGATCAATATAAGTCGTGTATTTTCACAACGAGGCCTAAAAACAACGATAAATGATTAAGAAAAAGAAAATTAAATCAGAAAATAAATAAGAAAGAATAAAAAAGAAAAGAAAGAAAAATGCAGAGAAAAAGTATAACATTTAATCATTTTATAAAAAAAAACCGGAAACAGGCCACTTTGCAAGACATAGAACTCGTCTAAAATGGCGCCAGTGATTGAAAACATAAAAATACGGATAAACATTAATGCCAGTATTTTTAAAGTAGAAATGTACTTTGTGTGACGAATAAACGCCTTAAATTGATGTAAATATACACAACCAGCCATATACTTTGTGACAAAACACGCCACATCGTAGAGGATTACAAATTTTTCTCAAATGGATAAAATTTTACATCGCATATCATTTTGTATCTTCCAAACAGTGACCGAAAACAACAACAAAAAAACAAAAAACAAAAAAAAAAAACAAAAAACAAACAAAAAAAAAAACAACAAAAAAAAAAACAACAGACTTAACATTTACTTTTAGCAATTATATAAAAAAAAACTTCTTAATCCTCCTTACCCATTTTGGACGGTAAATCTTGTCGCTATTTCAAATACTAAATATTTTAATAAAAGGCCACACGTACAGTTCGTAATAAAATACTGTGCATTTGAAGAAATTTCATGTCATGTCATTTACACATCTTTCTCAAATGGACAAAATTGCACATCAAATAACATTTTAGATTTCAGTTTATTGCCATACTTGATACACGCTTGGACAGTCATGTCTCGAAAAAGACGTAACTAACTGGGCAGATGATTTTTTCGCAGTAAGTTGCCATTGCTCTCTGTGGTAGAATCCAATCTACCCTACTACTTAACCCATAGCTGGAGGGAGAGGAGATGGATTAATAACTTTCCCAAGAGTATTTGTGTGTAAGTGAATACAACGAATTCACCTGGTGTTCGAACCCGGCTCTTCGATTTCTCGTTCCAAAACTCACATTCTATTTTGGATCTACAATAAGTGAAAAACTTACTCACTAGCAGGATCTTTCGGTAGAACGTTGTAATTACTATCTACAGTAGACTGGTTGTTGACCAAGGCGATAGAACCCATTCTGTATTGCTACTTAACCCATAGCCGAAGGGAGAAGAGATGGATTAATAGCTTTCGAAAGAATATGTGGAAATCGCAACCTACTGCGGGGAATTTTTCTGCCTAGTCAGTCATGGATCGAAAGAGACATGATCGCCAAAGTGTGTATCACATACAGCACTTAACTAATTTAACCTTTAAATAACCTTAACACTGACACTGACCTCAAGTTAGTCTTTAGCCTAACCCATAAGTATATATATATATATATGTGTGTGTGTATGTGTGTGTGTGTGTGTGTGTGTGTGTGTGTGTGTGTGTGTGTGTGTGATAAAAATATAGTTTTAAGATATCCTAAATTCATGGGTTAAAGTGTACAATATCAGGGATAAAGCATAGGTAAATATACAAGTGGACATTGAAATGAAGATCCTGCTGCAATAGTTTGTTTCATGCTTAAACACACACACGCACGCACACACACACATGTACATATGCGCGCACACACACGCGCACACACACACACACACACACACACACACACACACACATATTTATCTATAAATCGAAAAAGAAGTGGCTTGATGGTAAAATCTCAAAAAGATCCTATCAATATGAATTAATCAAAATGAAACGTTAAAACTGATCCAGGCAGAGGGTTCAATGTAATTAAAACTGTTTATTTACAGAGCTCATATTTATTATTCCAATTTTCCCAGATCGTATTGCCATTTCAACGAGTGAAACTCACACCCGCATCATAACCATTATGGTAAAATGCAATTATTTGAGTGTGTATATGTGTATAGAAGGAGAAATGGGCATATAAACTTGTAAAATTTATTTGTTTAATATATATATATATATATATATATATACATACACGCACACAGAAACACGCGCGCACACACACACACATACACACACACACACATATATATATTTATATATATATATATATATATATATATAGAGAGAGAGAGAGAGATTAAGAATAAAATTAGATAAAGAAAAATATTGTATCACTGACGAAACGATTAAGTCAGTAGACACTAACAAGAGGTCGTATATTTTGACAACTAATCAAGGGTATTTCTGCAAAAATACCACACGTATTTTATTTACTGTTTTGCAAAATATATTTTTGAAAAAGAAAAGTTTAAAATAAACAATAACACAAAGAATAAAACAAAAAATACTGGAAGAAATATAAGCGAACGGAGAATTCGTACTCCAAAATGTTTGATTTCACGAAACAAACTTTGATTTTTTAATTGTTTGTTTTGTAATTTGGTTAGGAAATTGAGTTAGAAAATAAATTAATAAAGAAAATAAGTTATTCTAGGAAAAGAGACCGAGTATAACAACATCAAAAATATTTATTATATTGATGATAATAAGCACTTAGGGAATGCTGAAAAGAAACGGATCACATCTCGTATCGTTTTTGTTTTGCTTTATATTTTCAGCGGCCATATAATTTATCTATCTACTCTAAACTATATATATATATATATATATATATATATATATATATATATTGGAGTAGATAGACTAAACTATCGCCTGTTTCACACGCCACCCACGTCTATTGAACAGGTGTAGAGGCTCATCCCTTGTTCCCTGTTTAGGATGTGGTTTCCGGCTTTCTCTTTTCCAGTCTTTTCACTCTTTTCTTTTTTTATTTTCAATTGGAGTAGATAGACTAAACTATCGCCTGTTTCACACGCCACCCACGTCTATTGAACAGGTGTAGAGGCTCATCCCTTGTTCCCTGTTTAGGATGTGGTTTCCGGCTTTCTCTTTTCTAATCTTTTCACTCTTACGTAGCCCCCTGCACATCAGTGGCGTTAACCGCCTTGCTCGGGATGATATGATTAAATATATATATATATATATATATATATATATATATCCCGAAAAGGAATACAGTATAAAATGATCAGTTGAAGAATGGAACTCCACACCAGGAATAAGAAATACAGATTTACTGTACTAAGGTACAATTAACAATAATACACATATAGGCAAGCCACGGGTTGGAGCGGAATTGACTATCGAATAGTGAATGCCTTCGCCTAAGACTTTTTTCCATTTGTACCGCTCGTTACCGTCTTTTATAAAGTAGAGCATTCTATTCTCGGGGATTGCAGGATGTCCACTATAACAATATATATATATATATACACACACACACACATATATATATATAGGTGTTATGGAGCCCTCCTACAAGGAATGGACTGTTACTCTTGTTATATATAACTGTGTGACTTCCGGAAGGCGAGTTAACGGTTGTTAAGGACAGTTAAATGAGCAGTTAAAGCCAGCTACGATTCAGGCAATAAGCAGCGTAACTGTACCGTTTGGGCTTATTTCTATTTACTTATTACTAACACTTATTTGTATGTATATTCTTATTATGCTAATACACTGTTTTGAACCCACCTTTCTGTTCTGTGTCTTACCTCTGACCAAACCGGCCACTACAGCTTTGCGGCGAAGTTTCGCCAGAGTAACTCCGCAAGAAATTGGCGAAAAAAAGATGCACAACACTAGGTATATAAAGAGATAGAGAGAGAGAGATAGATAGATAGATAGATAGAGAGAGAGAGGAGAGAGAGAGAGAGAGAGAGAGAGAGAGAGAGAGAAACAAAGAAACAAAGAAAGAGATATATGGTTTAAGTAAGCGTTTAGTACTTGTTGATGAATATCACTCTAAACAGTTTGTTTATGTTCCAGAAATTCAATGACGGACTTATATTGGGTTATTGAAGGAAAGGTACAATACTAGTTTCGGAGCTACCTTAATGTATGATCTTTATATATATATATATATATATATATATATATATATATATATATATACTCTCCGGTAGGATTCTAATCCGTGTCCCCGCTAGGCTGGGAAAGCCGCCTTTAGGTCCGATGTGCTTTAGACCTCTCGGCCACGTATTATACATATCTGCTTAGTTTTGTATCCTAACAAGAATGCGGTTTCGAATCCTGCAGGAGAGCGTATATTTTTCTTTAATAAGAATTCTTGAATATTCAGGCCGGTAGATAAAAAAATAAATGAACATACTGAAACGAAACATCTACTCAAATACGGATATACACTAAAAATAAGGTTTGAATAATAAGATCTTCCTTTAAATAGCCGATCAAAGGTTGAAGATCATATGTCGGAATCCAATCATTTGATTTTTGTTTGTTTCGATCGATTTATTTCCGTCGAGGAATAAATAGTTTTTTTTATATATCGATTGAAAATGATGGTACGCACCAAACTTTAGAGGCCAGAGTAAACCGTACCCCCAACCTAGTTTTATCGAAATGAAGTTTTGCCATTTCCGAGTTTGCAGAGAACTCAATCATTTAATCTATCAGCTAGATTCAACGAACATTTGCGGCGATATTGAACAACATTTCGCTAGAATAGACCCATAATTAATGACATAAGATCGCCTTATAGATCCTGAACAATGATGATGTTAACTTGGAGGTAAATCCTGAGATGAAAGAAAATTGACATCTGGATCGATAGAAAACGATCTTGAAGGAAAAGAAACATCCTCCCCCACACACAAAATATCGAAAATGACAACCCCTTCCCTCTTCAAAAAAAGAACTCACTCACTTCTGTAGGATACAACAAGGTAGATAAAAAGTAAAAAGAAAAAGAAAAGAAATGAATGGCCCTTTTGTTCTTGCGTTTATAGAAAATAAAAAAGTCAATAAATGAAACAATATATATATATATATATATATATAGAGAGAGAGAGAGAGAGAGTGCGATTGATAAATTGTCGTATAAATTACGCAAAAATTGACATCTCATCTTCAGAGATATATTCACCAAAATCTCATCTTAAGATATATATTCACTAAAATGACACAAAAAATATATTGAAACAATAAAGAAAAATTTTATTCAATAAAATCACCATTGTCTCCAATCACGGCGTACAGACGACTTCAGAATCTCCTGAAACTCTTCTGGACTGTCTATTTAAGTTGGTCAATGTTGTCATAATTCTCGTCTTCAAGTTCATCTTTGGTGTTATAAGGCGTTTTGCTCTTCTCTCGTTCAACGGCGCCTCACACATAACAACCAATGGGGTTGCAGTCTGGGAATTCTCTGTACTGTCCTCAGATTAACATTCAAATACTCTGAAGTGTTCGTATTGTAGAACAGTATGCCATTTCCAAATTTATGTCAGAATTTTAATGCTTCTAAAACGAAGCTACTCTCAATTAATCATCATCGACAATCTCACCTACCTCTCATTAGCATGGACCAGGCTTGCCTCCCAGAGAGGAAGACACTACGCCTCCTTGGTCTCACTCTTTCAGCGGACCTCAAATGGAATGACTATATCGAATCCATTGCTAAATCCGCTGTTATGAAAGTCGGTTCTCTGTGTAGGGCCCGGAAGTTTTTTCCGTCTAAATCTATCCTGCACATATATAAATCTACCATCCGCCCGTGCATTGAATACTGCTGCCATATCTGGTCGGGTGCCCCTGCTATTCTCCTCGGGATTCTCGATAAGGTTCAGAGGAGGGTCTGTAATGTGATAGATACCGACTTGGCAGGCCGCCTGCAGTCTCTCTCCCACCGGCGCGACGTGGCTTCCCTGTGTCTCTTCTATAAATACTTTCACGGCTTCTGCTCCGATGAACTTAGATCACTGGTGCCCCCTAAATACGAATTTGAACGAGATACTAGATTAGCAACTAGATCCCACCCTTTTACAGTGAAACCGATAAAATGCAGCCGTAACTTCTACTCCAACAGTTTCTTTCCTCGCACTTCCCGACTGTGGAATTCTCTTCCACACGATTGCTTCCCCGACGGATACAATCTCCAGGAGTTTGAATGTAAGGTCAATAGACACCTCCTAACACACTAACCTGCTCCCATTCTATCAAACACTCTTCCCATCTGCCCAACCCTCATCCTTGGTATCCTTACTCATCTGGCACCTTCCTCCTGACATTCCCTATGTCTAACCACTCCTTCTCTTTACCTTCCCCTATGTAGCCCCATGCGTAATAGTGGCAGTGGAATGCCATGCTTGGGGTGAGATGATTAAAAAAAAATGAATTGCGCCACGATTCTCGTTTTCTCACAGACGGTGCCCACCTGACCCTACTATAATTTGCTCTCGGCAAAATAAAAACAAACAACGCCCATGGGCAAAATTAAAAAGATAAAATTGCAACAATTTACTTATTGCAACTTTATATATATATATATATATATATATATATCAAATAATATTGATATATTACGTAATTTATTTTTATAATAATCTTTTCTAGTTCTCTAATTATCTTGTTGATGTTAATTTGAAATACATCACGGAAGGAGCCGTAGTTATTGTTAACCGAAGCACTTTCGATCACCTCGAAGATCATCCTTAAAAGTGAATTGCGAAGACAAACTTAATGTAACTGTTATCGTTATGATAGTGATTTTGCAAAGACGCTTGAACGCTGTAATTATTTCAAAATTAACCGTTGTGGTTACGATGTTTTGTAAACAAGCGTTCCCGATCCAATACGGCCTCTTCCTTGATGAATTTCACTTCAATAGGAAGAAGTTAATTAGCGAAATAGAAAGAATTCTTAGAAATATAAATAGAACTAATATGTCTATATTATATAATTATGAATTAATTGTACATTGCGACACGGAAATTTCTGTTTCGAGATAGATTCTCTTCATCAGGCAGTGTTGGATGTTGGTTGAGCAAATGATTTACATTTAAATACAAAAAAAACATTCCGTTTACATATGTGGGAAGATATAAAATGCATTCCTTTTAATTAATCAAAGACAACATTCACTATATATATATATATATATATATATATATAATAGTCATCCGCAGACAGATCTGTTTCGCGGTATCACAGCTCATGAGTATGGTTTGACTCCGATTGCTTCCTAACCCAGGATTGAGACCCGACTGAATTGGTGTCAGTCGGCGATTCTACCTCTGGGCCACGAGCGTCCGGTAGAAAGAGGGCGACTTTTTAGCGAGCATATCATTATACACGCCCAATAGCTAGCGTGCTCTAATTCATTATTGAATGAGCTATGCGTATATGCCGGAGTAGCTACTGTTTTCCAAGTCTCCCACTCTTCCAAAGTGCTCAATCAGGGTGTGAGAGAGTAAATACTCGTCATAGATAATCCCTAAATTTTCATATCTGCACTGTTTCGTATTTAAACGTAAACAAAGAGAGTTTTAGAATGGATTTTGTTGTGAATCCGACAGATTTTTATAACTTCTAACGTTATTTTTAGTGGATACTCTTATTTGAATAAACGCTCCGTTTGTTTATTAAACACTATATTTTTCCTTGATAAGATTTATCGAACATTCAAAGCATTCATGCAAGCGTTCTGATGAGCTTTTCTTCTTGGTGCCTTGACCTGGTGAATGCGTGATACTAGATTGGCAAATAGGTCTCACCATTTTACTGTTGAACTACCCAGATGCAACCGTTTGTTTTATTCTAACAGTTTCTTTTCTTGCACTTCTTGTTTGGGGAACTTCATTCCGTTTAGTTGTTTCCCTTGTTACAATCTTCAAAGACTTAAATGAATCTTGTTCCTTTATTCTTCTTTATTCATTCGTAGTAACCCCGTGCGTCCTAATGACATTGTCGTCTTGCTCGTGGTGAAATAATTAAAAAATAATAGCTGTTATATTTTTGTACTAAAGTGAACACACAACGGGGCTTCTTTCTTCATTTTATTCTACTACACATGTTTTCTGTTTGTTTTCACATCAAATTACTAGACAACAGAAAACTCTTTATATCACAACATATCTTCCAATGTAATCAATGTAAATTTAAAATTATGCCATTATATCAGACAGACAATTATTCTTACCTATAAATACAAAAATACAAGAAAAACTTAAGAAACAAATTTAAACCAGCAATAAATAGATCATAAGCCCTTCCCTGCGCATACGGACACACAAACGCACACAACACGCACACACACAAGTATGTACAAATACTAGCAAGAACAAACGCAGTGGCATACACACGAAATCCTACAAGATATAAGAAGTGTGTGTATATGTATGTGCACGTATGTGTATGCCTATGTATATATAAATCAGTTAGTTAAGTGTCATACGTGATACACGTTTTGGGCGATCATGTCTCGAAAAAAACATTACTGACTGGACAGAAGATTGTCCCGCAGTAGGTTACCATTGCTTTCTGTGGTAGACTGGTTGCTAGCCAAGGCTATAAAACCCAATCTGTTCTATTATTTGACCCATAATTGGGGGGGGGGAGATGGATTAATATATTTTCCAAGGGTATTTGTGCGTAAGTGAATGCAAGGAATTCAACTGGAATTCAAACACGGCTTCCCGATTTGTCGTTTCGAGTCTATATCCACTGCACCACAACGCACATAGCATCTTCCTCCGCCTGATATTTGACCCAACCAAAACTATTTTATTACCCCTTAAAGTGGAAGAATATTCCCTCACACGTACAAGAAGGTGTGAAGTACTACCAAGTACAAACAAGACAATGACTGAGCACAGAATCTATAACGACAATTAATTCCTTTTAATATGTAAAAACAACCATTCTCTGCCTCACGAGACCAAAAACAAGTGTAGAAGAATATAAGAATCAAATACAATATATGTTAAAAATGTTACGAAAATTAACGAAGATTAACAAAATGGTCTTTAAACAACCGACAATTTGAAATGATTTGTTTGAATATTACTTTTTATCGATACTCGTAATTAAATATTTATTTAATTATAAACAAAATATATACTTAAATACGAGTATCGATCAAAAATAACATTCAAATAATATATTTGAACATTTGCGGCTTCTCTTTTTTTAATACACACACACACACACACATATATATATATGTATAGTGTATATATATATATATATATATATATACTTTTCTCTTATTGGAACCAGTGTAACATTCCCATTATATATATATATATATATATATATATATATATATATATATACATATTATCTTCCGTCTATGGCATAACTCGGAGATCATGCGTTATGCAATCATCAGGTGCATGTTTCAAACTGACAGTTTTAATAGATTTTAATTGACGTTCACTCGACGTTCATGGGAATTAAATGATTTCATTTCATGAACATCGAGTGACTTTAAATTAAAATCTATTAAACCGTCAGTTTGAAATATGCACCAGATGATTGCATAACGCATGAAACTCCGAGTCGTGCCATAGACGTAAGATAATATGTAAACTTATTCATATATATATAATACAGCTTTGTTCATTCATTGTGACTGTTTTATTAACACCTGAATAATAATACTATACATATGTACACCCTCTTGATATGTATATTTATTAATTAACATCACTATCTAATCTATCTAAATCTAAACTTATTTATAAATGAAGCTTTGTCTGTGTGTGTGTGTATCTGTGTGTGTGTGTATTCGTTACCTATAGACTCCGAAACGGCTGAACCGATTTTCTTGAAAATTTACACGGTTGTACTATAAGCAGCTGCGAGTGTTCTTAGCTAGGTTTGTGTCGAGGTACCCCCGATAAATATCGAAAATCGAAAAAATCGGGTTATAGAAGAAGTGGTCCGATTTTAATCAAATTTGACACACTCATAGACAAAGACATAAGAAACGATATTCAGAAGTTTCAAGGTTGCAGTTCTTACAATATTGCAGAAAATCGATAATATATATATATATATATATATATATATATATATATATATATAAAAGGCAAGATATTTGTGTGTGTGTCTGTTTATCTGTCTGTATGTCCTTTTTACAAATCCACAATTGTTATCCGATTCTCACCAAACGTCACACAAATATTCTTTAGGCAGAGTCTGAACTCCAGGACTATGGATTAGTTTTACATCTTTCATTACACCTGAGCAACGCCGGGCTATACAGCTAGTATATATATATCAAGCTCATTTACTATGGTTATTCTTGGGCTTTGTATTTACACATAGTTTGAAAGAAAAGATATTAACTAACGTTTCTCTAAGTTAGCGGCTCATGCTTGTGTATCTATAGACAAAGAATATTCTTCAATACATCGTTACGTAGAAATATTGATCACGCGGTCAGTAATTTTTTTTTTATCGAGGTGAGTTTTATCAGATTGCATTGATGTTCGCACGGGTGACAATACTCAAGAAATGACTGTCGCTAGAGAAACTTAATCGCACAAGAACCAGATGTACTCTGATTGCATATTGATTATTTTGTTCCGTGCTAAATCGATTGAAATGCATAAAAATTAAAAGCCACTCCGTTGGATATTATACGATATCTCAAAAGACAATTCCATTCATTTACAAACTAGTGTTTCAAATAGTATAAAAATAAAAAATATGTTAACAAAACTTCTGATTTATCCAGTTTTTTGAAACAAGGAATTATTATTATTATTATTATTATTATTATTATTATTATTATTATTATTAGCAGCAGCATCTGTGAAAATTGTATCGATAAATATTTGAGCTCAACAACTTTAACGAAATATTGCAATAACAATCATAAGTGTGAATGTTTCTCTTTATTTAAAGAAGTAAGGGGGTACAAATGAAAACTTTTAAAAGCGAGATTTGTTATTTCACAGAAGCAAACGTTCAACACATGAGAGCCTTATCGTTTCCTCTATCTACTCTTTCGTTGTTTTCTTTTTCTTACTGAAACTAAACAACGTTTCTGTTATGTCTTTTCCGTCTTTTCTCACGGTCAAAGCAGAATAGTAGTTCACTGTTATAAGGTATTAGTAGGGCGTAACGTTGGCCGTAAACAACTAAAGAAGAAACAAGCAGAATTATTATATAATTCTCATCTTGCTTATTTGGTTCGTTTGTTACATCTTGTGTCGACTTTAGTTTCATTCTTTCACACCCAATGCTACATAAAATACAGTATCAACGACGGAACATTTCCATACCACACGCTGACTTGTTTCGCTGGGGAATTTGGAAGAGGAAAGCGTGTTGACCTTACAAAATAGTAACGTCGGATCTGTTCAATCTTATATGAAAAACTTAAACAAAACACGTCGCTACCAGTTTGCTGAAGCTTCTTTTTTTGGTGCCTCAACCACATTAATTTACTCGTGTTACAAAATTAGCATCAATGTCCCACCCGTTTACCGTCAAAATAGTCAAATGTAAACCGTCACTTCTACCCCACTAGTTGCTTTGCTTGCACTTACCGCCGCCAGTGGAAATCTCTTCTGTATACTTACTTCACTGATAGTTACAATCTCCAAAGGTTTTAAGGTAACGTCAATTGCCATCTGCTACCTCCCTAAATCCCATCTACCTCCCTAAACCACATCCACCTCTTATCCTTTCTTGGGCATCCCTTGTACCCTGTTTCTTCTCTCAACCAGTGGCGATCATGCCTTGCTTGGGTTGAAATGATTGTAACGCTCCCTAAAAAAAAAAAAGAAAAAAAAAAAAGAAACTATATTGTCTCTTTTGTTTCGTGTGCAAATCGCAAATCATGTCTACCTTTTTACTCTATTGAAAACCGGACCTAAGTCTATGCATTGTTTATCCTGATGACAGAAATTAGTATTTGATAACGGAAAACGAATAAAAATCAAAACAACTTCTTTCTTTCTTTCTTTCTTTCTTTCTTTCTTTCTTTCTTTCTTTCTTTCTGTATCGTTTTTCTCTATTTCTTTGTTTGTTTCTTTTTATTTGCTATTTGTTTATTTTTGTTTGTTTGCTTAATTGTTTGTTTGTTTATTTTTTGTATCTTTGTTTCGTTCTGCACTCTATATTCTTTCTTTTAGTTTCTTTTTTTCTGTCTTTCTTTTTTCTTTACGTTTTGTTTGTTCGTTTGTTTCTTTCCTTTGTGTCTCATTCTCCTTTAATTGCTTGTTTGTTTATTTCTTTGTTTCTTTGTTTCTGCACCATGTCTTTTCTTTTTCTCTGTTTTTCTTTCTTTCTTTATCCTGTGTCTTTTCTTTTGCTCAACTTTTTTGTTTGTTTGTTTGCTTACTTGTTTATTTGTTTCTTTCTTGGTGTCCGTCTCTTTCTGCACCCTATCTCTCTCTTCTTTTCTGTTTCTTTTTCTTTCTTTCTTCATCACAACAGCCATTACGCATGCGCACACTTGTGCCTTCGAGGTTTAGTCTTCTGCTTACATGAGTAGGTTTTATCTGTACAAGCAAATTTAGAGAATCAATGGCATCGATTCAGTATTAAAACTATTTCATTTCACTTTCACCTAATGCTTTTTTTAATATTCATTCTGCCCAAACGGATTTTATTGTATTGGAAGAGTTAATATCACACCTTTCATTGAACGGAAAGCACGTCAACTGCAGTTATTGCTCAGTAAATAAATTACAATTTGCCATCCATGAATGAAAATACAGACTTTCCTCTTCATCGTGGGTTAAATGATGCATGTTTCCGATGGACTTGTTGCTAGCAGACTCGTTTTCTGATATCTAAGTGACTAGAATAAAAGTGATGCTTATTAATAGCACTCTGTAGCGTTATGCTACATTAAGAGCTTGCAGACGGTACAAGTTGAAATATTACGTTTGACTTTACTGACTAATGTTATCTGATTAATATCTAACAAAAAGCACTACATTTAATAGCATCGTCTCCATTAATACTACATTAGTTGTTTTCTCTTTCACATTCGAGTAAGGTTAGTGGGTTTAACGACAAATTGCACGTTGTTCGGTTATTTAATATCGAATATGTCTCACAGGATAAAAGAATCTCACTGCAACTTTAAAAAATGTAAAAAGAACAATGGAAAACAGGTCCGTTTTGCTTTAGACCAAAAAACATAACATAGGTAAGTCTTTCACTAGAGTGTAGACAGTGGTTTTGTTTGCACTAGTATAAAAATGGTAAACATGGATATGGTTTTCCCTACAGTAAAAAAGGTTGGCATTGATCCGGTTTTCAATATAGTTGGTACCTCCACTAAATCGCAAAAAACAAAAAAAAAAACAAAAAAAAAACAGCATATTATGAATAAAAAAGTCCCAAACATAATAAAAACGAGCTCTTTCATCAAAATGTTTATATTATTATTAAGAGGAAAGATCAAAGTAATTTGTAATTATTTTAAAAAGTTTTTTAATCCCTTCTAACATATTTGAAATTTTGGCAGAAAATCTTGTTTTGATTTGAGTTAGCGGGTAACCAAAACGTTACGACTGTTTACAATGGAAAACGTAATGATGACATCACCCACTTTTTTCTGGTGGCAAACACATTAATTTGGAAATTCTCGCAAAAATCCAATAAATGTCGGATTTTAATGAAATTTTCAGTACTCATTCACAAATGATTGAAACTATTTTTAAAATAATTATTTTTTATAAATCTTGGTAAAAATAATCTTTTTGCCTCTATTACCCAACTTCACGTAAATCCATAAAATCTTAATAAATTTGACTATGTTGCGGTCTATGGTTTTATTAGTTAAACGCAGGACTCGTTAGGGAATATAAATCATTTATTTTTTTAAATTTGACCTCTGTCTCCGAAAATCTGCCCTGAGTAAAATAAAAAATGCAATAAAACTCTGATATTATTTAATTTGATAAGCTTTTAATTGCTTCAATAAATAATAAATATTGAGGACATTATAGTCTGAAGAAAAAAATGGATCATTAATAAAATTAAAAAAAAATTTGTTTTTATTTTTGTTTTATTTATAATAATTTATAAAGTTTCAGAATATTTTAAAATTACTTTAAAGATTTTGTGGTTAGATTTTTAAGTTTAAGATTATCGAATATTGAAAAGTCTTATACAAATCCTTTGACCGTCACATTTTTGAAATAATTTAATTTGTTGCGTATTTGAAGTTTTTTTGTGGCAGTTTCTATGTGCAAATTAAAACGTCAGAGTTTCCTCCCTTATCCGAAAGAATTTGTAAAATTTTGTCACTTATAAACGCCATACACTTTTATCTTATCTCTAATCACGAACATGTCAACACGTTTTGATATACAGGAGACAGATAAAAAAAGATCAAATCTGTGATTAAGAAATAGTTTTATTCTAAATTTCACGCTATAAATAAATAATACTAGTGTAAATCAGATTAATTTAACATAAAATTTGCTATTTTTTCAAAAATAATATGCCACAGATGCATATTTTATTTTTGAAAGATTTTTAAAACCGAGATTAACTTTTGTTCACAAATTTGTCGATTGTTCAAAAATGGCTGCAAAATACAAAAATTGAAAAAAAATCTCAAACTTTTATATTTCAATCAATAAAATTTATGTTTGAAATCAACCAGAGTATTTTGCTTACTGGAAATAGTAAATTTAATAAATTAGATTTCAATTAAAACTAAAATAAAAGTTTCAAGAAAGCTATTTCATTTTTAAAAATTCAGTTTAAAAGTTAGATATAAAAATTCGGTGAGGTACCTACACTATAGTGTAAGAGGTTGATATTGGTAAAATTTAAATTAGAGTAAGACGTGAGTTGTGATGTGTCTTGTAGTGTAATTTAGTAATTCTCTATTTTAAATAGCTTTTAAGCCTTGAGGTTTACAGCCAAATCACGTCGAAACACCGTATAATCACTGAAATTAAGCAACACCGAGTCTGTTCAGTACCTAGATGGGTGACCGCTTGGGAATATCAGATACTGTAAGCCTGGATGTGTCGGTGCTGCAAGAGAAAATGGCTCATAATTTTAATCGGAAAGTCAAGTTCCAAAATACCCTTGGGAAAGGCATGAATCCACCTATTCGACTTTCAGCTATAGGTTAATTAGTAAAACTTATGTAAAAATTCCTTTCTATATTGATATGCCGTTAAAAAAGAACAAAACAAAAAAAACTACACCCAGTAGCAAGGCCTCTGATCGGGAGGTTTTGAAGAACGTGGAAGCATCTTTTAATTGCTGTTTTTTTCCAGTTCCACCTTAACTCAGGGTGGTAGCACCTGTTAGGATCCCAGCTAGGGGCTTTTAGTTAGCCCCTAAACTAAGGTCAAAACATTATAAAAGTAGAATAGATTTTTGTAGTAAAAATACTAGCTCTATGTATTTGAACAAAATATTACTAGCAATATATCTGACTCTTGGCAAAAACCCTCTTTACAAAAATACGTCAATGAAACCTGATCTACAAACTTATTTCTTAAATAAAGCAAAATAGAGCAAACCAAATCTTGAACCTCGTATTGGGTGAATTGAACTGTATAAAAAGACGATAATGACACCAAGCTACAAGAGAATTTCTATATCTCATATTTCTTTTCATCGTGCAGATTTTAATACTCACTTAATTTTGGCGGTGCTAATTTTTTATCTAATCTCTTTGATTATTTATTTATTATTTTTGCATATATGGTAGCGTTCGTTCTTTCTCCTAACTGTGAAATAATCGGTGCTTTTTATTCTTGTATATTTACTAGCTGTTTTTCTTTCATTTTTTTTTTGTTTTGATATATATTTACCATAATATGATGCTGTTTAGATGGGTGTTAGTTGAATGTTTTCCTTGAGATTAGTTGATATCAAAGAAGTAGTTTATGTACTGCCAGCTAATCAAAAAGGAAATTAATGTATTTCCTTCGTCCTTTGGATTATTGATTCTTATGTAAGATTAAAAAAAATCAAAATCAAAATCCATACGTTAGTTTCGGCACAACTTTATTATTATGTCATTTTTCATCATATTTCGATTTCTGCTATGGTCGCACTACCAACCAAGTCTGCAGGAAGACCTAAGGCAGGTCATGCCGTGTTATTATGGCTCTATTTCATGTTTTTTCTATCTTCCCTATCATCCCTAGCGTTACATAGACAAAGTTCTCCTTAGTGTGTGGGCTGTACTTAACAAGAAAATTTTTTGTATATCTCTTAAGCTGGGGTTACCAGGGATTCTTTCAATGTGTTGTTTTGTTCCATTTTTTATCATTCCAAGTGCACCTACTATCACTGGCACGAATCTTGTTTTCAATTTCTACATTTTTTCTATTTTAATTTCTAGGTCTTTATATTTTGACAGTTTTTCGAATTCCTTGGTTGCTATGTTACAATCCGCTGGACAATACATATCAATTAGTCAGTCAGTTAAGTGCCTTACGGGATACACGCTTGGGCGATCATGTCTCGAAACAGACATGACTGACTGGGCAGAAGATAATCCGGCAGTAGGTTGCCATTGCTTTCTGCGGTAGACTGGTTGCCGACCAAGGTTATAGAACCCAATCTGTCCTGTTATTTAACCCATAACTGGAGGGAAGAGACGGATTAATACCTTTCCCAAGGGTATTTGCGCGTAAGTGAATGCAAGGAATTCAACTGGAATTCGAATTCGAGTCTTCGATTTCTCGCTCCGAGCTGATATCCACTGCATCACAACACGCATCCTTTAGCCTAGGATCAGTCAGTTAAGTGCCATACGTGATACACGCTTGGGCGATCATGTCTCGAAAGAGACATGACTGACTGTGCAGAAGATTATCCGGCAGTAGGTTGCCATTGCTTTCTGCGGTAGACTGGTTGCCGACCAAGACTACAGAACCCAATCTGTCCTATTATTTAACCCATAACTGGTGGGAAGAGACGGATTAATACCTTTCCCAAGGGTATTTGCGCGTAAGTGAATGCAAGGAATTCGACTGGAATTCGAACTCGGCTCCCCGATTTCTCGTTCCGAGCCGATATACACTGCGCCACGACGCACATCCTAGAATAGAATAATAAAAAATAGCTGAAAATTTAAAGAGATTTTATTCAGTAACAGGTTAATTTCTTAATTTCTTTGTTATTATTATTATTATTAAACTTATGATAACATTATTTAGGAAGACAGAGTCACTCTGGCCCGAAGTGAGCTCGTAAATTCAATTCCAAAAATACCAAGCAAACGTTTGGACTTTAGTGCATATTTTTTATTATCTACATATCTAAGAGGTGTATCACAACAAGGTGATTTTCTAAGCTACGCTTAGATACGGCACAAGACCAAAACTATTGGGCACACAGTGAATATCGAAAGCACTATTCAGTTGTAATTCCATTTACTTGTTCCCCTTATATCTACAATCTCCAAAAATTTAAGTGTAACGTCAATTGCCATCTTGTATCTTCTTGAATCTTATCCCTCTTTTATCCTTTTTTTTTTCAACACACTCTGTACCCAGACTTTTCTCTCAATGTAACACCCTGCACAGTAGTGGCGGTCTCGCCTTAGGGTGAGGTGATTAAAAAAATTGATCGAGTAAGAGTAGCCTGCTAATCCTTACACGACACCGAAGAGACTTACATTGTTTTCTAAGCGTAACTGAGATGTGGCACAAGGCCGAAAATATGGAGCACCTAGCAAAGTTAGAACTCACTACTTAGGCGTAATTGATCTGGCGAGACAAGCTTACTTATCCTGAAGTGTCCTACGTGATGTTCTAGGCAAAGCTTAGATGTTGTGCTGCAAGAATGGGGTACCCAGTGAGGATCGAACTCACTACTTATTTTTAATAATTATAGTGAGATAAGCTTGTCAACCATTACACCACATCGAGGTGCCCAAATGTGTCACATGACTGATTTTCTTTTTTTCCTAAACAGTTATTTTGTTTATTTTTACACGAGCAATCACATGGAAAATATTTATAAGATATTTTTTACTAATGTTTAGCCTATTCAATGTCGAAGAACCACCCAAATACGCGAAAATACCATTGGAAAAGGTATTAATCTGTCTCTTTTCTCCAATTAAATAACAGGACAGATTGGGTTCTATAGTCTTAGCTGGCAACTAGTTAACCGCAGAAAGGAATGGCCAGCTACTGCGGGATAAACCTCTCCAGTAAGTCATGTCTCGAAAGACATGATCGTCCAAGCGTGTATCACGTATGGCATTTAACTGGCTGATTCAGAGATGTCCTTCTCACAGGCCGGTTGCTATTTACCCATATTTCGGGGTGTGAGAGAAGAAACGGGTTCATACATTTTTAATTGTTAATTGCACGTAAGTGAATGTTACGAATTCGATTGGAATTCGAACTCTGGTCTCGCATTCCATAATCCACGCCACTATCCACCGTGCCTATATGTATATATTTCTTATTATTTTAAATGTTATATTTGGTTGATGCACATGTTTGATGCATCCTATCTTAACACTAAACATAATATCGAAGATATCCTTTATTCACTTGTCTCCGCTGCACTTATAGAACATCAGCTTTAAAACTAATCCATGGTCCTAGAGCTCAGACTCTTTGGACGTTGGCACGAAAGACTAAAAAGTAATAGTTGTTTCCAGTTAAAGCGAAACCGTAGACTGAAAGAAAAATGAATGCATATAAGTCAAATTTTGATTTCCTAGTATCGATATCAACTAAGAATTGTTCGTCGTAAACTGAATTTTGAAGGCTAAATAAGTTCTCTGAGTAAATGGTATCATGGCTGAGACTAAGAACTACAATTATACCTACTTAGAGCCAAACCCGAATCAAAAACTAAAATAAAAGGGCTGAAAAGAATACAGACATACAGGCAGATAAACAGACACACACACAAACATCTTGCCTTTTATATATATATATTATCGATTTTATATATATATTATCGATTTTCTGCCCCGTGAACTAAATGAATGGTTCAGATCGAAGTTCCAGCTGAAGAAATCCGGAGCATACAACGGCCATAACGTCCTGAATATGGCAATAAAGATAAGGACAATAGTCAAAATGATGTAAATAGTGTAAATATTCATATTCCATCAGAGACAGTGAATAATATTTTTGTGTATAGTTGTGGTTTGGGGATGAATTCGCTTTTTTTAAAATTCATCTAGTGCTAATCATAAGCCTTTTTCGTTAATTTATGATTACAGAGAACCTATTCTTCATCACCGATGAAAATTCTACCCAGGGCTGGTTTCGTAGCTAGTTTACTTTTCAATGGCGAGCTGAGAAAAAAAAAAACAACCTTTGATTAAGCTGAGAAGAGCGAGAGATCCATTTACCAAGTTTAGGCAATTTTAAAAGTTGATGAATGTTTTTTTACCTTATTTTTTCTTAACATTTTTTTTTATTAAAGTGTGGCCAATACTGAACTGCTTTGCTAATTCTCGTGCAGTTTGCTTAGGCATTTTATCAGCTATATTTTGCAGAAACCCAATATGAACAAAGCTTTATCATCTAGATCGAAGAGAATCTCCGAGAGAGAAAAAAATTCTTGATCGAAACTAGCCAAACCATTGATGGTATATCTGGGCACTTAAAATATTACGTACCGCTTCTGTTCCTAAAGAGTCCATTTCGAATTCTTATATCACATAGCATCTGATATGGGTCTGATTTAAAGTCTTTTTAAAAGGATAAAATCGATACAAAATTTATTCTTTCTGATATTAAGTAATTTGCAAAAAAAGAAAAAGAAAATTCGAACATAAAAGTAATGGTCGTTTTACTGTTATTACAGCGAAATTGCTCTCACAGGAAACCTGTTAAAAATGGAATCTTTTTAAACTAATAGGTATCATTTTTCTATAGAACAATTTTTGATGGATAATCTAAACTTATTTATAAATGGAACTTCGTCGGTGTTTGTGTATGTGTATGTATGCCTGTGTGTGTGTCCGTTACCTATAGACTTTGAAACGGCTGAGCCGATTTTCTTGAAAATTTATACAGTTGTACTATAAGCGTCTACGAGTAGGAACACTAGATTTTGTGTCGAGGTACCACCGATAAATATCGAAAATTGATAATTAAAAAAATCGGGTTATAGAAGGAGTGGTCCGATTTTAATCAAATTTGATACACTCATAGACAAAGACATAAGAAACGATATTCAGAAGTTTCAAGGTTGCAGTTCTTACAATAGTGCAGAAAATCGATAATATATACCGAGTATGATCAAAATCAGTTATTCAGCCCTTTTATTTTAGTTTTTGATTCGGGTTTGGCTCTAAGTAGGTATATTTGTAGTTCTTAGTCTCAGTCATGATATCATTTACTCAGAGAACTTATTTAGACTTCAAAATTCAGTTTACGGCGAAAAATCTTATTTGATATCGATACCAGGAAATCAAAATTTGACTTATATCCATTCATTTTTCTTTCAGTCTACGGTTTCACTTTAACTGGAAACAATTATTGCTTTTTAGTCTTTGGTGCCAACGTTGAAATATTCTTTAGGCTGCGTCTGAGTTCCAGGACCATGGGTTAGTTTTAAAGCTTTCATTACACCCGAGCAACGCCGGGCTATACTGCTAGTATAAAAATATATTCTTTTTTAAAACAATAATTTTCCCCTAAGCAAGGTGATAATGTCACTAAGACGCAAGTGGTTACTGAGTGTTAGTGAATATGAGTAAAAACAAAAAACTTCTAGGGAGAGCAAACAAGAATGTACACCACCCGATCTAATAAAATTTTGGCAGATTTAATGTCGTTGGGACAAATTTACGACAAATTTATGAAGACAGTCTTCGAAGAGACGAAATAAAAAAAAGAAAAAGAAAATACTTACAGCTAAATACCAGGGAAGTGTTTTAGCAGAAGACAGAAAGTACGACACAGAGATCCGAAGGTGAATTGGCATGGCGAAGGACGCATTCCAGAAGCTGATTAGAGTATGAAGAGACAGGAAAATTTTGCTAGAAAAAAAAAAGAAGAAAATACTGGATTTCTGTGTGATGTCAGTTCTTCAATATGGCAATGAATGCTGGGCAATATCATCAAAGATTAAGGAAAAACTTGAAGCAACTTAAATGTGGTTCTACAGAAAGATGCTGCGAATGTCATAGATCGAGCCTGTGTGCAATGATGAGTTTTTGGAAAGGATGGAAACGAAAAGGAAATTAATACTGGGCATCAGAAAAAGACAGCTAAAGTTCCTGGGACATGCAATGAGGAAGGAGGTCTTGGAGAATCTGATACTAACAGGCCAGATGGAGGGAAGGAAAGACCGAGGAAAACAGCGTGTAACATACTTCATTGACCTGAGCAGGTGGATGGCAGAACCGTGATTGCGTGGTGCAACAGTAGAAAGCGTGCTAAGAGCCACCAGGGATAGGGAGACGTAGAAGGCCATGATTACCTACGTCCTGAAAGAACAAGGCACATAGAAGAAGAAGAAGAAGAAGAAGAAGAAGAAGAAGAAGAAGAAGAAGAAGAAGCTGAGAAGAGGACGGTAAAGACAGACGAATAAAAATATTATCAGAAATGGAAAAAGAAGAGGAAAAAACGCAATAAAGAAGACGAAAGAGGTAGAAAAGTTAAACAATTAAGAAAAGGCAATCAATGAACAGGAAGATCTTTTAAAAATCATTTCACCACAAGCAACTAAATAAAGTCACTAAGATGGCAGGGGTTAATGGGTGTCACATGAAATGAGAAAATACTATTAAAGAGAGAGAAGATAACTATAATTTATGAGTTTAAGTTTTTGATGATCAAAATTGACTTTGGAAGCTAAAGAAGTTCGAGAGATGAAACGATTAGTACAGAACTTACAGTTACATCTAGTTATTTCAACTATAGATTGATAGGATCTTGTTACTAATCTAGTTAGTAAAGTGTCATACGTGATATACGCCTAGACGATCATGTCTTGAAAGAGACATGACTGACTGAGCAGAATATTTTCTCGCAGTAGGTTGACATTACTTTCTACGGTAGACTGTTTGCCAACGAAGGCTATAGAACCCAATCTGCCATGCTACTTAACCCATAGTTGGTGACGGACTAATATCTTTCCCAAAAGTATTTGTGCATAAGTGAATGCAACAAATTCGACTGGAATTCGAACTCGGCTCTCCAATTTCTCATTCCAAGCCGATATCCACAGCAACGCAACTTACAGGGAAGCTCATCAGAACAATTACTGTGAAAGTTTTTATATAAAAAGTGCAGGGAAGCTACGTTACGGCTGTGGGAAAGTGACTGATCTGAGATGCCAGGTCAGGACCGATTACATTGCAGATTCTTATTTGGCTTTTATCTAGAATACTTAAATATATAAGAGGACATCAGACCATATGTGGCTGCAATATCCAGCGCATGGACAAATGCTAGACTTATAAATATGTAAGATAGCTTTCGTAGAATAAAGATTGTGTAGCACGGAACATTGGACTAAAGAAAATAAACGGAAATATATCAATCGATAGAAGAATAGTAAATATCAATTAAAAAATAATGCAGTTGATACCAATTGATTGGTTTGTTTGCTTTATGGCTTATCAACCCTTTCTGTGTTATTTAAAGCCCAAATGTATTTCTTGCATTGTAAGAATAATTATTTTTTCTGTGAGTTTATATTGCATTTTTAGAATAACAATCATTTTTCTAGATACAAGTTCTACGATTTAACCTCTCGTTGAGATGAATTCTTAACTTTATTTGTACGTAAGTGAATGTAACAACACTGACTGGAAAACGATCTTGTCTATTCGATTTCTCAATCTGAGCCGCTATCCTTTACACCACCCGCACATCCAAGTCGATATCAAGAATAAGAGTGAGTGAGTGAGAGAGAGAGAGAGAGAGAGAGTAAGTGAGTGAGTGAGAGAGAGAGTGAGAGAGAGAGAGAGAGAAAGAGAGAGTGAGTGGGGGAGCGAGAGTTAAAAGAAAACAAGATGAAGAAATGTCGACATTTGTTAATATGTAAGCCCAAAGGGCGAGCAGGTAGCAAGAATGAATTCCTGTCGATATTTGCTTTGTATGTTATGAACTAACGAAGTGCCGTTCACTTTCTCCGTTTCATCGTCCATTGCTTTCGTATCTTGACAAAGGTAAATCAGTGCAGAAAACGGAAAATTAAGGAAGAGTAGCATTCCAAGCTTATATATTGACGACATTGATAGGTGGATGTCTGAAAATATTACATGTCTTTACCGTGGCTAAATACTTCAAAAACGTAAAGCATTGCGTATCGGGGCCAGAGGCTGAAAGACTAATGGTTAACTGGTCTATCGGAAGGTTACTTCTGTGCAATTAGTTCAAGATCTACAAATACTTTCACCGCTTCTGCTCCGATGAACTTAGCTCACTAGTGCCTCCTATATATAAATTTACTCGAGCCACAAGATTAGCAACTAGGTCCCAGCCTTTTACTGTGAAACCAATAAATTGTAAACGCAAATTCTACTCCCGCAGCTTCTTTTCTCGCACTTCCCGCTTGTGAAATTCCCTTCCATTTACTTGCTTTCCCGACAGCTATAATCTTCAAGAATTTAAATGTAAAGTCAATAGTCATCTCCTATCTCACTAACCTGCATCCTCGCTCTCATGCTCCTCTCTCCGTCTACTCCACTCTCATCAGTATTCTCATCCTTCTCTTACCCTCTTCCTGACCCCCCTATAATCTGTCACTGTTTCTCATAACTTTCCTCCTATGTAACCCTCTGCAAAACAGTGGAAATAAAATGTTTTGCTTGGGACGATATGCATATAAAATGTCTCATTAGATCTCACATCTTTGTACCGTCGACTGAAGCTTATTAAATCTATCTATCTATCTATCTATCTATCTATCTATCTATCTATCTATCTGTACTTTTCCCGGTAAAATAAATTACAACACGTTGAATATGGATCTAAGTCTACGTCAGATTAAACGTACAGATAAATTACGATAATTAATAAACAAGTGAACAATAATTCTTTTTTCATTTCACAACAAGCAAGGCAATAGAGCTACTAAAACACAAGGAGTCACTGAGCGTTAAAAAACTCCCTGCAAACGTTGAGAAAGGAAAGTGAAGTCTGTAAAAGGCTAGTATTCAAGGAGACGGATAATGACGATTGACATGACAGTTAAATGTTTCAAGATCGTAGGTGATAAGTAATTAAAAAACCGGAAGAGAAGTTCTACAAGTGAAAAGTACGAGAGAAGAAACTATTAGAATAGAACTTACAGTCTCACTTACCAATTTCAACAGAAAAATGATGAGACCGAGCTGTCAATGTGGCACTGCGTTCAAATTTGTGAAATCGAGATACCAATGAGGAAAAGTCACCAGAATAATTAACATGAACTTATTTATAGAAAAGGCACAGATAAGCTACGTTGCGGCAGTGAGAAATTGACTGTATTCGAGATGAAAGCTCAGAATGATTATATTGAATGTCTAAATATATAGCAGAGGCATCGAAACAGATTTGGTAGTAATATTCGATGCCCAGACGAATTGTAGACTTATAGATATTTAAAACAGGTTCTGGAGAGAAAAATTGACTGACACGAAAAATCAGTGAACCCTTTTTCTAGCAGAAAACCTAATCATATAATCATACAAGTTAGGGAAGAATTTAGACCGGGAAGGCACAATAAATTACACACCTGGAGGTTAGCATCAGCTATCCAGATGGAAGGTTAAAAAGTTTCTCTCAGACGGTTAAAAGAGACCAGTTTTATTTTTATGGAGTTAAAGTTAAGAAGTCATTTCTTGTTCCAGATGACAAGAGACTGAAGTTCACATTCGTGATCAGCTGCCAGTTTGATTTTTATTGAACCTATCAGATTTACAATTAAGACCGGAATAAATAGTTGTATTATCACCATAGATATCGAGTTGACAAGTAATAACTATTTTTTTTATCATTTCACTCCGAGTAAGGCGGGACGCCCACTAGTGCACAGGGCGTTATAGTGAGAGAAAAGACTGGGTACAGGGGTTATTGAAGAAAGGATAAAATATAAACAGAATTCAAGAGGATAGAAGATGGCAATTGACATTGCATTTACATTTTTGGAGATTGTAGCTATCAGGGAAGCAAGTAAACGGGAGTTCTACAGGCTGAAAGTACGATAAAAATGTTAGTGTAGAAGTGGCGGTTACATTTAACTATTTCATCGATAAAAGGGTGAGGACTAAATTCATGTGATCAAGACAACTGGACAAAAATCTCGACAGAGCAGTTGCCATGAAATTATTTTTTAGAAGAGGCAGAGGGAAGCCACGTAACGTCGATGAAAAAGTGACTGAAGTGGAGATGCCAAGTCAGGACCGATTATATTGCAGATCCTTCTTTTGGATTTTGTCAAGAACCTCGGGATGAATAGCAGGAACAACCGCCCAGATATCGCAACAGTATTCAATTGATGGACGAATGATGGATTTATATCTGAAAGATCTGCGTACAGCTTCTAAAAAGTCTTGTGTCAGTATTTAATGAAACGCCATAGCAATACCCTGTATATCCTCATGGCTGTTTTAAACAGGCCCGTAGTCTCGCATGGATATTACTGTAGAGAAAGGGACTACCTTCCTGCGAAATATTCTCTCTCTTGCTTTTGTTGACTCAATATAGTAAGAATTGTAGGTGGTTTTGTTGAACGAGTTATACGTGATCCGATCATTTGGTGGAAAAGTGAAAATGATCCGATCATTCAATGGTGGAAAAGTTTAATTTGTCGC
The DNA here is from genome assembly GCA_037127315.1 of Ascarosepion bandense. Taxonomy (NCBI): domain Eukaryota; kingdom Metazoa; phylum Mollusca; class Cephalopoda; order Sepiida; family Sepiidae; genus Ascarosepion; species Ascarosepion bandense. The sequence continues at coordinate 448,217 of JBBBDQ010000198.1, read as the reverse complement.
TTTTTTCTCCATTGACGTCGATTCATTGGTTGAAAGTGTTAGGGTTCATATCAGTAAATGTCTTCTCCTCCTTTATGTTCCGTGACACATCAAGACGTAGACAGCGATGGCCCTCCACAATTTCTTGTCCTTTGTAAATCTTAATATTTTTTTTCTTTTTGCTATTTCTCATAAACTCTATTCCGCCATACATTTACTCATGCTCACTACGTATGTTTTGCGTTTCTTTCCTTTGTCCATCTTGCCCTTACTCTATCCCGTTGAGTATCAAAATTTCCAAACCATATTTCCTCATTATGTACCCCAGAAATTTCAGCTCTCTCATCCTGATGTTAAGTATAAGTTTCCTTTTCGTTTCCATTTTTTAAAGCTTCGTTGCTGCTCACATGTTTGGTCCATGTTATCCCCATCATCCTTCTGTAGAACCACATTTCTTTTGCTCCCGATCTCTTCTTCATCTTTGAGTCGACAATCCAGTATTCACTGCTATATAAACATCGTGTAACAGTTCAGTAGTATTTTCTTTGTTTCCAACGAAGTTTCTTCTGTCTCTTAATATTCTGCATAACTTTAAAAATGCATCTGTAACGAAAACTGGCTTCATCAAAACCACTAAATCGAAATTTCACTTCGTCAAATGGAAAATTTAAATGTCGAAAATTGAAGGTAGATAACTGTTTTATCTGAAAGGCATTTTTCTGAAATTATGTATAGTTTAAAAATGACACTCATTAATTTGACTGTTACTTATTAACGATAATGAATGATTAAGAACCAAGCAGATGGTTTGTTTGAAGAGAATTATTTAATGCTGAAATCAGTTAACTTTTTTTCAGGCAAAGAATGAAGTATAAATAAAAAAAGAGATTAAAATACAAATATTAAAATGAATAAAAGAAGAGTAACATTGATTAATATATAAGTGATTCTTAAATACTTAATTTTTTTTTTTTAATCATTTCACCCCGAGCAAGGCAGAAACGCCACTGATGTGCAGGGGGTTACATAAATGTAGAAAGATTAATTAGAAAAGAGTGAGGAGTACAAGCTAGTTAGAAAGAAACAATAGAAAGCTGAGAAAGCAGGTGCAATGACAGATACATGGGCGGAGAGAAAGTGAAGATTATACAGGGGAGGGGAGAGAGCTAGAGTCCAGTGGTTAGTAGGTGAGTATTAACTTTGCATTTAAATTTCTGGAGGTCGTAGCCGTCAGGAAAGCAAGAATAGGGGAGTGAGTTCCACAGGCGGGAAGTGCGAGAGAGGAAGCTGCAGGAGTAGAATTGTCGTCTGCATTTGGCTAACCTGACTGCGAATGGGTGGGACCCAGTTGCCAGTCTGGTTGCACGGGTAAACAACTGTTGAGGAGGCATCAGTGACTTAAGCTCATCCGAGCAGAAGCCATGAAAGTATTTATAGAAGTGACAGAGGGAGGCCACATTTCGACGATGGGAAAATGGCTGCAGTCGAGTCGCCAGATCAGTACCTATCACATTACAGACTCTCCTTTGGAGCTTGTCAAGAACACTGAGGAGAACGGCAGGGGCACCTGACCATAAATGGCAGCAGTACTCCATGCACGGACGGATGGTTGACTTGTATATATGCAGGATGGATTCAGGTGGAAAAAACATCCTGGATCGACATAGTGACCCAATCTTCTTAGCAGTGACGCATGTATTTTAAAAATACTTAAATGGGTTGTTTCTTCGTCATTTTTTACGCGTTATTAAATATCTTAGAATAAAGCCATTATGACTAAAGAGATCAGTGATAAATTTATGGAGAAAAAGATATTCACAATCATGAATAAACAACAAATTTTGAAAATGATACATAATTTTAGAACTCTATTTAGATGTAAAGTTATCTCTCTTTTATCTGTAAACTTTAAATGTTTCAATCAAATAAACCATTCGATAAAAGGAAAATTCGATTTAACGTTTTCGAAGAAAACAATTTTCGGGCAAATAACATTTATCGCTATGATTGCCCCCTCGGTTAAACAAGTTACAATTGAATTTTCGAAATTGTTATATATAGATATATATCCGAGTGAGTATAGAATGAGAAGAGAAAAAAGAAATTTTTTTTCCGTCCAAAACATTAATTTAAAACAGTGCTCGATATATGATGTATAGAGCTGTGAATATTTATTATAAATTATGTTTTTAGAACATGTACATAATTTTTTCTATATATGTCCTCTTCTCTACAATCATATGGTTGTTTCAGTGTTTTGATTTAAACACCTCTTCGGAGGAAATAAAGGTTTGGAATCATTCTCTGTTTATATTTGGTTTGTTGTTGTCGTGGGGGTTGGTTGGGGTTATTGGTAATTAAGTGAATGTCTCGTTTTGATCGTTAGACTTTTGAAGAATTTGGTGTGTAAGTGTGAAATTGTTGATTAATGGTATTATCTGTTGGAATGTATGTTTTATCTTTTTATCGGTTGGGTATATCTTTTGGTTAGGATTTCTAAGAGGGCACTGTTGAGTGGTCATTTTTATGTTTGGCTATCGTTAAATTGGTTGATGTCTGCTGTTAGTGGACCTAATTCATGTATTTACTTTGATCCTGTGTCTAGGTTTTCATAGACGTGATAGGGGTGGGGTGTTTTTGCTTTCCAATTTAGATTTTTTCGGTATGGAATATTTTATTTTTATTTTTATTTTATAGGGTTCTTTAAACACACAGACACAGACACACACACACACACACACACACACACACACACACACACATATACCCCTCTTTTCCTCTTTCTTCCTTCTTTTTCTTTTTTCCCTCTTTTCCCTTATTCTTCTCTTTCTCTTTTTCTTTTTCTTTTCCTTCCTTCTCTTCTTTTTCCTTTTCTCTCTTTCTCCTTTTTCTCGGTTTCTTCTTATTTATATATTCAAGTTTGGAGTATAATTGTATTTAGGCGAAGTTATTTCAAAAAATCTAAATTTGTATTTTTTGGGAAGTAAATGCAAATTAGCGTTTTATCAGTTTTTTGTATAAAGCTGTGTGTTTAATCTTAATTTTAAGTTTAGAGGGTTGGTTTTTTCTTTTAATTTTTTTATATCTTCTTTTTTCTATAAATTATCGTTTGGAATCTTATTTATTTCTTTTAATTTTTTATATTTTATTTATTTAGATATTTTTGCGGGCATTAGATCTTATTTTAAGGATTTATTACATCGATTTTTCTGTAGCATTTCTTATCTTTTATAATAATAAAATATTCCATACCGAAAAAATCTAAATATCACGTCTATGAAAACCTAGACACAGGATCAAAGTAAATACATGAATTAGGTCCACTAACAGCAGACATCAACCAATTTAACGATAGCCAACCATAAAAATGACCACTCAACAGTGCCCTCTTAGAAATCCTAACCAAAAGATATACCCAACCGATAAAAAGATAAAACATACATTCCAACAGATAATACCATTAATCAACAATTTCACACTTACACACCAAATTCTTCAAAAGTCTAACGATCAAAACGAGACATTCACTTAATTACCAATAACCTCAACCAACCCCCACGACAACAACGAACCAAATATAAACAGAGAATGATTCCAAGCCTTTATTTCCCCCGAAGAGGTGTTTAAATCCAAACACTGAAACAACCATATGATTGTAGAGAAGAGGACATATATAGAAGAAATTATGTACATGTTCTAAAACATAATATCTATATCTTTATCTATATATATATATATACGCATGCACGCACAAGCACACACGCACAAGCACACACGCACACGCACACTCACACGCATATATATATATATATATATATATAATAGCACGCATTGAGTAATGGTGGTAATGATATTAAAACAGCACTTGATGTAAAAAAAGAACTGTGCTGAACAAATATATATTTATTCGTAGTATATATACGCACACACACACACACACACACACACACACACACACACACACATATATATATATATATATATATACTCACACACTCGCATATATATATATATATATATATATATACATTCATGCTACCAATAAATATATACTTGTTTCGCGCCGTTCTTACCACTAACACCACTCATTATATGCGTTCTCTTTCTCTCTCTCTCTCTCTGTCTCTCTCTCTCTCTCTCTCTCTATATATATATATATATATATATGTATGTATGTATATGCCATTAACCAAACTGTGGCAAAAATATCTATTATAAACCTTCGAAAATAACTCCGCTTCTCTTTTCTTATGAAATTAACATAAATAATCGTCTTTCCTTCCAGAACCTCTGAACCAATTCGAATAGCCACACATCCAGCACTGTTAAAAAGAAATCTCCGAGCTTAAACCCGTCTCTTTAATTTCAAATTTGTATTTCTCTACAGATATAAAATTACCGTAATCAAAAATTTTATAAACCATCTCTAGTAATCTCTTCCTCCCACACATTGTTTCTAGAACAATCAAGAGATCAAACGCTTCTTAATAAAGAAGTCCACGAATCCTTTGATGATAGACAAATATAGATTATTTTAAATAAAATTAATCAGAATAGTAATCGACAAAATAGTCACAACAAAAATAGTAATACAATAAAATTCATTTGACCAGATACACCATAATTAAGTATAAGAGAAATTAGCTATTAGTAATATCAGACGTAGGAACATCTTTCGCGTCAACCCGAATAAAATGCATTAGACAAATTCTTGGTTATAAAAAATAAGAAAATACAAACATTGTCTGTCATCAGTAGCGTCAGTCTTAAAAATATCCGCCATGAAAACTGGTGTGATATCCTTTATTCATCCGTCCAATAGGAGGTTGTAACTCTAAACCAAATCCTGATTACAGGACACTATCACAACAATCACGTATTCACTTATCCCTTACCGGAACATGTACAATAAAAACCTAGTTTAATAAAGCACGTATGATACGCGTTTATTTCCCTTGTCTCCCTTTCCCTCTATCTGACATCTACTTGACTTGAAAAATCTGTTTTTCAGAAAAAAATCTCTTCCGTGAAAAATGTTTATAAATTTCAGCCGACAGTAAATATCGAATGTTTCCTTATAAGGAAAAGGCTTGGATTACCCCTATCATTATCACTCAGTTTTGTAATTTTCAGTCAGCGTTTGCTGAAAGAAATAAACCTTCAATGTGACAAATGTTCTCCGAGATCTTGTCTTCTTGTTTAGATTGCATTAACCACTTGAATTTCAAAGTCACACAGAATTAAACAGATTCTGATTTGCATAGATACCACTAGCTACAATGGTCGTATCGTAAATGTATGCACACTTTTTGGTTAAAGCCGCTCTTCATAGCAATCTAGTGAGAGTAATCATTCGTCGGACAGATCTGTGATTTTGAGATGTTTTATTTCGTAATATTTACTTCTAATTTTACACGCCGAGTTCCTTCAGGACGTGGGTGATCACGAATTCCTATAACCTTATTTCTTTTGTTGATCCTAGCAGCTTACGGTCATATCACGTTGAATACACCGGTTCTCGCTCGATCACCGAAGTTAAGCAACGTCAGTACTTAGATGGGTGACCGCTTGGGAATACCAGGTGCTGTAAGCGTGTAGTGACGGATGTGCAGTGGATATCACCTCGGAAAGAGAAATCAGTGAGCCGAGTTCGAATTCCAATTTAATACCCTGCATTCACTTAAGCACTGGTACCTTTGGGAAAGGTATTAATCCGTCCCTTCCCTGGAGTTATGGGTTAAATAACAAGGGTAGGACTTGGGGACCCTGCTCTTAAAAACAAATCCCAATGAATCTTGATACTCGAAAAGAAAAAATTTTGTAAAAATAAATAACCTTACCTAAAATCATTGATTATGACCTTAAATGATCCCATAAGGATTGATAGGTCGTTAAACCTCGATACAAGCAAACAAACAAGAATAAACATGACAACCCTACTAATATGACATCCATAATGGTCAATAATAGACGTTTCTTACACAGCATTAACTGAAAATAGAGACTTCAAATTTATTATAATGATTAAAAAAAAATAAAAAGATTAAATAAAATATTCTAGAGAAGGAGATTTAAATATTGCCAGTAATTAATTTTAAAAGTCTAACCGAAAAATTAAAAAAAAAAACTTAACAAGATTAGTGATACTAACTTATAACTAATGACTCTGTTTGTATTCTCGATTGACAACTTTTGATGCAAAATCTTAAAACGTTTTCCAACAAAAATGTCAATAGTAAGTGAGTTCATTATTTGAACTTCTGGGAGGATAATATCTATATTACTTTTTCTTGAAGATGAAAGAGAATCAATGCAAGTGATATAATCTATATAAGAAATATATATAGTCATCCGCAGACAGATCTGTTTCGCTGTATCACAGCTCATCGGTATGGTTAGACCGCGATTGCTCCCTAACCCAGGCTCGAAACCCGACCGAATTAACGTAAGTCGGTGACTCTTCCCCTGGGCCGCGGGGCGTTCGATGAGAGAAGTCAGTCTTTTTTAGCACGTATCATATTACGCGCCCAGCAGCCAGAATGCTCCAATTCATTTTTAATGAACGAGCGATGCGTTCACGCTAGAGTGGCTACTGTTTTTCAAAGTCTACCCCTCCTCCAGAGTGTTCAATCAGGGTGTGAGAGCGTAAATATTGTCATCCGCAGACAGATCTGTTTCGCTGTATCACAGCTCATCAGTACGGTTAGACTCCGAAAGTGTTTTAACCAATAACTCGTTCCTTTGTAGGAAAATAAGTTGAACTAGATAAAAAAAAAATTAACTGCGCCGATAGCTTGGTAGGTGGATATTCGGCTGCCGAAAAATTTAGCCGGGTTTCAGTCCCGCCTTGAAACAAACGTTTAATCTAGCCGCTCTTCAATTATTATATTGTGTACTTCGTATTTGGAAAAATACCACATTTTTATTTGATAAACAGTGTGTATTACTCTTATCACCCTGTGCGGAGACTGATAGACTAATACATACTGTTTAATAAATGAAAATAGTGTATAGATTTACTCGAGCTACTAGACTAGTGGCTAGGTCCCATCCTTTTACAGTGAAACCAGTCCCCTGTAACCTGTTTCTCTTTCTCATCACTCACTTCTTATGTAACCCCCTGCGTGTCTGTGCGTGTGTGTCCTTTCCCTATAGACTCCGAAACGACTGAACCGATTTTCTTGAAAATTTATACAGTTGTACTATAAGCGTCTGCGAGTGTTCTTCGCTAGGTTTTGTGCCGAGGTACCACCGATAAATATCGAAAATCGATAATCGAAAAATCGGATTATAACCCGATTTTTTGATTATCGAAAAAAGAAGTGGTCCGATTTTAATCAAATTTGATACACTCATAGACATAAGAAACGATATTCAGAATTTTCAAGGTGGCAGTTCTTACAGTTGTGCAGAAAATCGATAATATATATATATGAAAGGCAAGATGTTTGTGTGTGTTTGTTTATCTGTCTGTATGTCCTTTATACAAATCCACAATTTTTATCTGATTCTCACCAAACTTCACACAAATATTCTTTAGGCTGAGTCTGAGCTTCAGGACAATGGATTAGTTTTAAAGCTTTCATTACACTCGAGCAACGCCGGGCTATACTGCTAGTATATATATATATATATATATATATATATATATATATATATATATATATATATATGTGTGTGTGTGTGTTAAATAGTTATTAGTAGCGCTGAATTAAACCAGTAAATAGTTGTATTAAAAAGTGTTCAATGAACATTTTAAGAAAAAATAAAAGATAAAAGTTTAACATGTAAAGCTTTTGAATATTAAAATTAGAAAGATTAGCCGATTGCGCTACCATGGTTTCAACCTTTCGGTATCGTCAAACATTATAGATTAACTGATTTTCTAACGCTTTATTTTTAATGGACAACAGGAAGTTGAAAATAGGAGGTTTAAAATAAGAAGAGGAGCGAGTAAAAACTAGCGAAATTGTATTTTAAATAATTTTATCATTTATTTAATGTCTAATTTGTATACACCGGTCATTATTTCAGTTCTTTGAACTTGTTACCTTTCTCTTTCTGAAAATGATACTATAGCCAAGTTTTGTTCTTAGCATAGTCGGCAGACATCACTATTACTTTAAGGTTCGACTTTTTTTAATACTTCAGCTGACAGTAGAATTTATATGATTTTTTCTTTTAATTCCCACACATGGTTGGCTAATTTGGTAGAAGGATTTGCGGACATATATTTATAAAAACTTTGCCTTTGTTCTGGTGTGGGGAATCCACTCCCAAAGTTTGTAAAGGTATTTTGGATACACCCTGCCTGTATATATATATATATATACATGAAACCATGGTAGCGTAATTGGTTGATCTTCCTTTTTGTCTCTTCTACAAACATTTTCACGGATTCTGCTCCGACGAACTTTGCTACTTGGTGTCTCCCTACCTGTGCAAATTTACTCGAGCTACTAGACAAGCAACAAGGTCCTACCCTTTCACTGTGAGAACAATCAAGTGTAACTACAACTTCTACCCATCATCTTCTATTCTCGCACTTCTCGCCTGTGAAACTCCCTTTCGTATACTTGCTTCCAAGATAGCTACAATCTCCAAGAGTTTAAATGCGACGTCAACCATCATCTCTTATCTTCGTGACTCCCTTCCGCCTTCTCACTTTCCTCGCAAGCAGCTCTTTTCACATCAATGTACCCGTCCATCTCTTAACCATTCTTCGACACCTACAGTGATCTGTTCTCCTCTCTCGCCACTCTCTTATTATGTAACCCCCTGCGTACCAATGGCAGTACTGTCTTGCTTAAGATGAGACGATTATATATATATATATATATATATATATATATATATATATATATATATATGTCGATGACTTAGGGAGTAGCGACTCCGACTGACACCAAATCGGTCGAGTTTCGATCCCGGCCAGAAGCAAGTGGATGCGTCTAGCCACACCGATGAGCTGTGATACAGCGAAACAGGCTTGTATGTGGATGACTAATATATATATATATATATATAATTGTAAACTTATCACTATACTCGTTTCGAAAAACCTTCCGAGTATGTACGCGGAAGGAAAAAGTGGTTGTAAAAAAAGAAAGAACTAAGCATGTAGACAGCAAAGAACGTAGCCCAACGAAAAAACCCCGAGACGAGTAATCTATAACAAAAAAGTGCTCAATACGTAAGCAGAGCCAAAAAAGTAAATAACCTAAAGAGCCAACAAACCTACCAAGGTTTCACTTAACCGGATCTTCAGGGAAGGTTGGCCAACCTTCCCTGAAGATCCGGTTAAGTGAAACCTTGGTAGGTTTGTTGGCTCTTTAGGTTATTTACTTTTACTTATATATATATATCTATATATATCTATATCTATATCTATATATATATATATATAGTATCGTAAGAAAAATGACAGAACACGTAGCTATAAAACCCACTGTTCAAGCATTTACCTTTATAAAGAGTGCTCGATACAAAGTAGAGTTTTATATTGTAATAGTTGTTACAATGGTATTCCAATACCCTGTAATATAATAATCTGGCCCTACCCAAAGAAAGCTGATGCAAGCGGGGGTGTTTTCCGGTCGTTGAAAGTAACGGATGTCACTTTGACCCTATTTCCGGCAGATGCGGAAATAACTCAGAGGCAAACAGACAGGTGACTCTGAGAATTACGTAGGCGTCGCGTAGGCGTCGCGTGATCAAGGCAAAGCCGGAAGAAACAAGTCCCGGTTTTGGAAGATATATAAAGACCGCGAAAGCACGGATTAGGCAGTCTTGGCAGAGAGACGCAGAGAGACAGTCCGGTAGACCAGACCAGAGGAGCAACAGATACGACGACACTCCCCCGTCACCCTGTCAACCCTTGGAAGCGCGCTCTCACTCTCTGTTCACTAGGCCACACGGTCCATCGTTCATCAATAAAAATATAAGTCATATATTTTTATATATACCCGTGTTTGTCTGTTTATTGGTATATAACAAACATTATTTGGTGCCTAAGTGACCTGCTGTTTTGAAACAACAAAACAGATTGATACGAGCTAGTTACCACGGCAACGATTGAAAATTTCGGACTTAAAACTACCGGATAGAAGACGGAAATAGTAAACAACCGGACGACAGCGAGGAAGGAAGAAAAAGAAAAAAAAAAGAAGACGAAAATATCTAGCAGCCGCGCTACTAAGTGACTGTAGACATAGCCAAGGTAAGTGACTCACTGATTTGATAGTGTGTGTGTTCTCTGCTCGTGTTTATAATAAGTCCAGTTAGAAAAAAAAAATGCATACTTTTGCCATTGAGAAATGTGGATTGTTGGCGTCAAAAACATTAAAATGGGTAGAACGGAGGTGGTGAAACAGACTACATGTAGGGAGAGCGCATAGGTTAGGGGTTGGCGGGTGGAGTGTTAAAATTGACAGGGGTGTTAAAGTTGGAGGAGTGGGGTGTTAAAGTTGACGAGGGTGTTAAAGTTGACGGGAGGATAGAAGTTGAGATATTTACCTATCTGTAAGTACAAAACATCTGAGTTAATGATTTATTTTTGTTGTTAATATTTTACCATATATGTGAAGTGAGTTTATTGGTATGTTGCTTAATTAATCTTACTTGTATTGAGTAAGTGAAATGTAAATCATGTAAAGGAAGTTTCTTTTACTCTTTAAAATGGATAATTGGATTAACTTGTTGATAACAATGTTTTCGTTGGGTTGTGCAGTGTTAGTTTTTTTTTGGATTTCTTTTCAATGACTGTACATTACAAAATGATTTGCATTTCTATGTTTGTGAAGGTTCCCATCAATTCAACATCCTCTGTGAATTTTCATTTATGTGACTTGGGAAATATCTTTTGAAGATATATTAATTTCTGAAAACTAGTAAATACCTTGGAGCAGATAAATATGAAGAGATTTAATGAAGGATATGAACAACTCCCGAAGAAGTTGACGATAGGAGTCATTACTGGCGTGGTCGGCGTAATAATAATCCTGGGAATAATAGCCAGGAAGCGTATTTTTAAGTGTAAAAGAAGCAACAGTGCTTCGGAAAAGGAAATTGAGTTATCCGCTGTGAATAGTACTCCGGGGTCAACGGGCGTTCAACACTCTGCGTTAAACAGAGAGATGTCAACAAATCAGATATGCTTGGTTTCGAATCCAGAGGAAGTAGTTCAGGGAATGGAAAGCATTGTACAAACTAAGGAACTACGAGTCACGGGTCCATTTTTTTTAGACTAAATTAATATCCTCCACAAGTAAATTGCATGCGGATTAACGTTGGAATCAGGGTAATTTTCTTCATTTTCTATTGAACATTTCTCGGTCAGACTATGAATGATATGTACGGCAGATAATGACCATTTTTTTCTGTGTTCAAACATAGTATGTTTGAAATTAAATTAAATTAAATGAGGTTACATGTGTAACAATAAACTCGAGCAGAAGCACACATGGTGTTGGTCAAAGGTCATTTACTCGATGTTAGTTTAGAAACTGGGGCGCAATTACCGCCTATAATCATGTGGATTATGCATCGAAGAGTCTACGCTTATGGACAGAGTCGAGAAAGAAAATGAACATTTTTAAGAACTTTGCCCAATTCTGTGAAAATGGATAAAAAAAAAAAACAAAAAAAAACAATGAAACATCGAGCTGGTAGAACAATTTTCAAGATGGACACGAACTGTTGGGTTGCCGATGTAGGCTCCCCTATATTTTTTTTTTGTTTTTGTTGTTTTGTTTGTTTCGACACATGTTTTATATAATTGTCGGGCTTGTGTGGCATGGGGAGGAGAGTGAGGATGTTGCGCTTAAAATGTTCTTAGGCGAACATTTTGGAAAATGGGTGGGCGAGGAATGTAATATAATAATCTGGCCCTACCCAAAGAAAGCTGATGCAAGCGGGGGTGTTTTCCGGTCGTTGAAAGTAACGGATGTCACTTTGACCCTATTTCCGGCAGATGCGGAAATAACTCAGAGGCAAACAGACAGGTGACTCTGAGAATTACGTAGGCGTCGCGTGGGCGTCGCGTGATCAAGGCAAAGCCGGAAGAAACAAGTCCCGGTTTTGGAAGATATATAAAGACCGCGAAAGCACGGATTAGGCAGTCTAGGCAGAGAGACAGAGGCAGACAGTCCGGACAGACCGAGACCAGAGGAGAACAGATACGACACCCCCCCGTCAACCCTTGGAAGCGCGCTCTCACTCTCTGTTCACTAGGCTACACGGTCGATCGTTCATTAATAAAAATATAACTCATATTTTTATATATATGCGTGTTTGTTGTTTATCGGTATACAACAACCCTACAACCAAACTACATCGGATCTGCAAAAAAATACTTTAAAGCAACGCTGGTATATGCACTTTAATTCCTTCAAAAATAACGTGTATATCTAAACCAAACATCCCTTTCTGAGTATTTTTGGAAATTAAACAACACAGATAAGACACCCAAAGTAAAAAGGAAAACCTTGGAGAGAAATAGAATCTCTAACTCATTCAACGACATCTGCTCTTTCTGCCTGAGTGAAAAACTGCACACGTTCCTTAACAATGGTGAACTATTGAACCGTAGGGATGAATTACAGTTTTATGTAAACATCGAAAATATTTTTCGTTAAAATTTAATTAATCAAAGGGTGTCAGTTATAACTCGTGTTCTAATATTAAAAAAATCAACTTACATTTAAACATTATTTACCTATTTTAAGTATTATGTGGCTTCACTTACTCAGAGAAAATAATCCTTTCTAAAATTTAATTAATATCCTGGTTTCATCCACAAAATACAAAAATGAATATTATATTAAGGAAATAAAATTTTAAAAAAATACAATACTAAAATGTTACTCTATTTCATGTACTCATAGATAGTAGTCAAATAAAAATTGTCTACCCATTTAAAAAATTTAAGGTCCCACTATACAATTTACCCAGACAAAACTAAAAAGTCACCTGTCCGAAGCTAAGCCACTATGCTCCCTCTCCTAGTCCAAATGCGTATCTCTATGATTAGAAACTGCTGATGAACTAGTTTAGACATACTAAATTCCAATCCCCTACAACCAACTACACCTCACATTCCTAAAAATAAATCGTTTCCACTATATCACCCGAAGAGGAGCAGTTTAGCTCCGAAATTATATATTAGAAAAAATTTTCAAAATTCAAAGGTGTCGGATGTACATTTCGACATAGGATCTCTAATAGAGACTCTACACCATGTCAGCGACATTGTGTTTCCAAATGGCGAAGGCCCTGAGTTAGAGTGTGGAGGGGTTTTTGGTTAACAACGGTCACAAAGTAGAAAAGGACAGAGCTGGTAGTCGCGGCACTTCCTGATGAATTCCCTCCTAAGATTCAGTAGCCGGTGGAGGGAATCTTAGAAGGGAATTCATCAGTAAGGGCCGCCACAAGGCAAATTATTCGAATACTTAAATTTAGAATTTAAATCCCCGTTGAATAGATGTTAGAATATAAATTAAAAGGATTCAATTTAAGTTTTAATCTTAATTTTACCCTAACGTTAACCTTAAAAATTATTTTAACCCCCCTACCTTCCTATCCCAAGCTCCTTTAATTGCCTATCTTTAGAAAATATGGATTCTTTTACTAAACCCCTTTTTCCTTGGTTAACACACACACACACACACACACACACACACACACACACACACACACACACACACACATATATATATATATATATATTTTTTTTTCTCTAATATTTTTTCTCTAATATTCTTTCTCTAATAATTTTTAAGCTGATAACTTCCTGTAATTGGCATTTAACTCGCTTCTACCTAAAAGGTTTAATTAAATAAACTTAAAAAAAAATTTAATCTTATATTGAAACCCATTCCTTCTCGCCTATATACACCTCTTCAAATAGCCCAAAATCTTAACTTTAAAAAGTAATTTAACTCATTTAGTTGTCTATCTTTATAAAATATGAACTCCTATTACTCCCCTTCCTAAATATACCATTTCAACACCCTGTAACCCCGCGACTACCATCTCTGTCCTTTTCCACTTTGTGACCGTTGTTAACCAAAAACCCCGCCACACTCTAACTCAGGGCCTTCGCCATTTGAAAAAACAATGTCGCTGACGCGACGTAGAGTCTCTATTAGAGATCCTATGTCAAAATGTACATCCGACACCTTTGAATTTTGAAAATTTTCTCTAATTTATATTGGCTCTGTATTCTTAATACATTGAGCTCTCTGCCTGCATCACTTTTTAATATTAAAAATCTTTAATATTGATTAGGATCAGGTTCTTGGAATTTACCTTCCTACTCTTCCACTTCGGATTAAAGAAAAACAAATATATATATATATATATATATATATATATATATATATATATATATATTAGAAGGTATTTATTAAACTTTTCGCAGAACTTGAATTTATTATTTTATTACTCACTTGACAATGGTGTATGCACTCTCTCCATTGACCAAGTTTGCTATAAGCAGAGCGGATGTGCATGGTGGTGCAATCGCTAGAGGCTCAGAGGGAGAAAGCCAGGGTGCTTGATTCTATTTTCAGTTGACTGCGTTGCAGTCACTTAAGCTTCAATGGACTTGAGGCAGTTATTAATCAATGATCTCTGCCAGTTATGGACTATATAGGAAGACATGTATCATTATTAGTCAAAAGTATTTGTTAATGCAATATTCATTCGCAAGAATAAGAACCGTTTGTTTCTTTCAAAATGGTATTCACTTTGAGCGTTATGGTGCAGTAGATATCGGCTAGGAACGAGAAATTGGGGAGCCGAGTTCGAATTCCAGTTGAATTCATTGCATTCACTTACGTGCAAATAACCTTGGGAAAGGTATTAATCTGTCTTTCGCCAGTTATGGGTTAAAGAACAGGACAGATTGGGTTCTATAGTCTTGACTGGCAACCAGTCCACCGCAGAAAGTAATGGCAACCTACTGCGAGATAATATTCTGCCCAGTCGCTCATGTCTCGAAAGAGACATGATCGCCCAAGCGTCTACCAAGTATGGCGCTTAACTGACTGGTTTGTATATACATAGACATACACATACACGCACACACATATGCATACACTTACACACTTCTTATGTCGTGTAGGATTTCGCGTGTATGCCACTGCGTTTGTTCTTGCTAGTATGTGTACATACTTGTGTGTGTGTGCCTGTTGTGTGCATTTTGTGTGTCCGTGTGCAGAGGGAGGGGGTTATGATCTATTTAGTTTAAATTTGTTTCTGACGTTTTTTTTATATTTTTGTAATGGCAACCCACTGCGAGATAATCTTCTGCCCAGTCAGTTATGTCTTTTTCGAGACATGATTATCCAAGCGTGTATCACTTAACCTACTGACTGATTCACTATGTACAAGACCGAATAGGCACTCGAAATAGGGGTTTATCTCTGCATAAATAGTGGCCTTATGCGGATATGCGAAGAGCATAACGGTTAGCTCTAGGCTTGCGCAGAACAGGTTAGGATTTTAGTGATAGAGGAAGCATTCTTTTGGAAATCAGCTCTGCAAAGTAGCGGTTTTTTTTTTTGGTTTTTTTTATAAGCGTTTCACCCCGAGCAAGGTATGTCACTGCCACTACTGTGCAGGGAGCTACGTAGAGTGGAGAAAGGCTGGTTAAATATAGGAAATAACAGAGGGTGGGTGATAGGCGGGTGAGGATACCGAGAATGAGGGTTGGGTAGATGAGAGTGTTGTGAGAATAGTTGGGAGTTAGTGTGATAGGAGGTGTCTATTGACTCTACATTTAAACACCTGGAGATTGTAACTGTCGGGAAAGCAGACTTGTGGAAGGGAGTTCCACAGGCGGGAAGCGCGAGAAAAGAAGCTGTTGGAGTAGAATTTACGGTTACATCTTATTTGTTTAACTGTAAAAGGGTGGGACCTAGTTGCCAATCTAGTATCTCGTGTAAATTCGTGCTTAGGCGGCACCAGTGATCTAAGCTCATCGGAGCAGAAGCCATGAAAGTACTTGTAGAAGAGGCACAGGGAAGCTACATCACGCCGGTGTGAGAGCGGCTGCAGCCGGTCTGCCAAGTCAGTATCAACCACGTTACAGATCCTCCTTTGTATTTTGTCTAGAAGCCCAAGGAGAGCAGCAGGGGCACCCGACCAGATATGGCAGCAATATTCAATACACGGGCGGATGGTAGATTTGTATATGTGCAGAATAGTTTCAGGTGGGAAAAATTTCCGGGCCCTGCACAGAGAGCCGGCTTTCATAGCAGCAGATTTGGCAATGGATTCAATATAGTCATTCCATTTGAGGTCCGCCGAGAGTGTAAGGCCAAGGAGGCGTAGTATTTTACTCTCTGGGAGGCTAGCCTGTCCCATGCTAATGGGAGGTAGATGCGATTGTCTATGGTGGTTAGTTGATAACAGCTTTGTTTTGGAGGCATTGAAATTTACCAACCATTAGGAAATGGTCCCCAGGTCACTACGGATTGGAGGTCCCTTTCAAGTGCGGCAGCGAGGTTCACTTTGTCGTCCAGACCTGGTTTCTGATCGATGCGGGAGTAGATTGTTGTGTCGTCGGCATACATGCCAACTTGGGATCTAATGGTGTCGGGGAGATCATTAATGTAGATCAGAAATAGCGTGGGACCTAGGATAGAACCTTGAGGGACGCCCGCGTTCGTCTGGTAGTTTTGGGAGGCATGCCCATTTAATACCACCTTTAATGTGCGGTTAGAGAGGAAGGACTGGATGAGGTCAAACAGATGTCCAGTTATCCCATAGCTCCGCAGTTTGCACAAGAGGCCAGCATGCCAGACCCTGTCGAATGCTTTGGAGATATCCAAGGCAACGGTTCGGGCTTCACCATTCTTGTCGAGTGCCTGGTATATGTACTCGGTAATGGTCGTTAGCATATCAGCAGTAGACCTGGTGAAGCGAAACCCATACTGTTTGTCAGAGAGAAGCCCGTTGGTCATAAGGTGCTGAATCACCTCGGCGTTGATAATGGCTTCGAAAACTTTGCCAAAGATTGGAAGGAGACTAATAGGACGGTAATTGGCGGGGTCTGAGGGTTCGCCAGAATTCTTAAATATAGGTACTACGCAGGAGGACTTCCAACAGGCAGGAAAGCAGGAAGCAGATAGGCAGAGGTTATAGAGTTTAGAGAGGACAGAGGAGAGTTCTGGGGCACATTTCTTCAGTACTATGACTGGGATTCCGTCACCGCCGCTCGCTTTGTGTGGGTCAAGTTGCGCAATTATCTTGGCGACCAGCGAGGGTGAGATGAGGACGTTATTTAGTTGAGCCTTAGTTCTGGGTGGGAAGTCTGGTGTAGGTATTCCTAACGAGTCCAGTGTCGAATTGGTTGAGAATTTACGGGCAAAGCATTCAGCCTTGTCGGCTGGGGAGGTGAGAACTTCAAATTCATTGATTAGTGGGGGTATTGAAGTCTTGTTCCTGCTGAGCACGCTTTTGCAGAGACGCCAGTAATCTTTGGAGCCAAACTTAGAGGATGCTATGCGTTGCCTAATTCTGGTAGCAAACGCCCTCTTGGCTTCGTTCAGTACTTTTTTACACTTGTTCCGTGCTGAGGTGAAAATGCGCCTGTTTTGGTTCGACGAGCAGCTTCGATAGAGCCGGAAGAAATGGTTCCGGTGGGCAATAGCGGCCGAGCAAGCGGGTGAGAACCAGGGAGACGAATTAGGTTTTAGTTGGAATTTTCTGGCAGGGATAAAAGCATCGATGCCAGCCTTAACCCAAGAGGAGACTTCGGAGGCACAGTCTTCGACAGGAAGATCAAAGACGTTGTTCCAGGGGACGTCGCAGAGGAAGTCCCTGAACGAGTCCCAGTCGGCTCTTTGGTAGCAGTATGATATTCTGCTGGTCTGGCTCGTTGAAAGAAGTTGTTCGAGTGATAGTTATCAATGAAATATGAGGCGAATGAGAATGGCTTGATACAGTAGACGATCTTAACCGTGAAGGTTAGAACTAGTGGAACTAAAAAATGTTGTTCGTCTGAACACTTTCCATGGAAATAACAAGGAGAGGCTTGCGACCTGAAAGGTGTTGCAGGTTGGACAATTATCCACAAGGATGCTTTTGGACTCTACAGACGAGAAAGTGAAGTCTGAGCAGCTTTTGTCTATATATAACAGCAGTACTCAATTTTTGCTTGATCCCGCTTTTGTAAATGTAGAGAAAATCATGATTGGAACTCTAAAATATATATTTCGGTTTTCAATAACTTATAAAAGGCTGATAAGCCGTAAAAACAAAAACAAACACAAAACAAAAACAAAACAAAAAAACAAAAACAAATGGATTTCATGATAGCTCAAAAACTGTTTTTGCAGATATCAATTTGGTTGATGTTTAACACTTCCATTTCATAAGTTTTATTTTTAATTGTTTTTTTAAATGTTTTTTTAATTGTTTTTTTAATTGTTTTTTTAATTGTTCTTATGCAATTTTTAATTTCTCATTAGAAAATTTACAAATTTCCTATCATTCTTAATACTATTTACTCTGTTGAAACTCACGCGATTATAAAATAAGTTCACCTATACGTTTTCAAAACGTCACTACCATTAATATGCCATGCTAAAACTGAATGCGGTGAGTGATGTTGGTGATCAAATCTCTCCACAATTTCCTGTTCATTGTAGCTCTTAATAAATGTTGCCCTTTTGTTATCTCTTCTAAATCTGTTCCACAATACACTTTTTCAAAGTCGCTAGGTAGGTTGTGCGCTACCTTCCTTAGTCTGCCTTGCATTCACTAAGACATGTGAGTGTCAAATTTTCAAGCCCCCTTTCCTCATTATGTACCCTAGTAATTTCCACCGTCTTCACTATATAAACATATATTCGATATGTTTATTTTTTCTGTAAAATAGATATTTATGCTAAAAATTGTAAACTTCAAGACATCTTTTCAAAAAAGGTTTTAAATCATCAACAAGATAGAGTGGAACTACTGACCTGTGGTTAGGGCATCCATTAAGAATGAGCGTGTTGATTGCATCTAGCCAACAATTTGATGTAGACTGATGCTGTCAATATATGAAAAGTAAGTGAAAAAATATGACAATGAAGATAGTATAGAGAAGTTGGGGAGGGTGGAGAGAGAAGGGGAGAGTGGGATAATATCAAAGAAGAGTGAAAAATTGGAAGAAATGACATACATCAAACTGTCGGTTAGTTGCAAAAGTCAGACTAATCTGGCTTTCGATACACGAGACACACTATGTTTTAGAGACACACAAAATCCAAATAAAGGCAGAAAATAATATTAATGAGTTCATAGCGGGATAGTCAATTAAAAAAAGATTAATTGAAAAAAATAATAAAAGAAAATGGATTAAAACGGATATTATAATAATAGAAAAATTGCTAAAAATCAAAAATAAGATGGGATAAAGTTAATCATAAAATCACAATAGTGAAAATGCCATCTAAGCAGCAACAATGATTAGATAGAGTGAAAATTAGCTATAGAATAATATTAATGAAAATGATTCAATATTTTTAGATATTACTGTCATAAGATCGAGTGAAAATTGTAATAAAATAAAAACACAGAAAATACTTCTTCTAAAAGATAACATTAAGATGAAGTACAAAATAGTAATAAATAATAATAGTTTAAAATGCTTCATCTACAAAGCAAATAAGATGGAATAAACTGGTAATAAAATAATAATAGTGAAAATGCTTCCTCCAAACAGCAACAGTAAGAAGATGAAATAAAACTAGTAATAAATAATAATAGTGAAAATGCTTCCTCCAAACAGCAACAGTAAGAAGATGAAATAAAACTAGTAATAAATAATGATAGTGAAAATTCTTCCTCCAAACAGCAACAGTAATGAGATGAAATAAAACTAGTAATAAATAATAATAGTGAAAATGCTTCCTCCAAACAGCAACAGTAAGAAGATGAAATAAAACTAGTAATAAATAATAATAGTGAAAATTCTTCCTCCAACCAGCAACAGTAATAAGATGAAATAAAACTAGTAATAAATAATAATAGTGAAAATGCTTCCTCCAAACAGCAACAGTAATAAGATGGAATAAAACTAGTAATAAATAATAATAGTGAAAATGCTTCCACCAAACAGCAACAGTAAGAAGATGGAATAAAACTAGTAATAAATAATAATAGTGAAAATGCATCCTCCAAACAGCAACAGTAAGAAGATGGAATAAAACTAGTAATAAATAATAATAGTGAAAATTCTTCCTCCAACCAGCAACAGTAATAAGATGAAATAAAACTAGTAATAAATAATAATAGTGAAAATGCTTCCTCCAACAGCAACAGTAAGAAGATGGAATAAAACTAGTAATAAATAATAATAGTGAAAATGCTTCTCCAAACAGCAACAGTAAGAAGATGGAATAAAACTAGTAATAAATAATAATAGTGAAAATGCTTCCTCCAAACAGCAACAGTAAGAAGATGGAATAAAACTAGTAATAAATAATAATAGTGAAAATGCTTCCTCCAAACAGCAACAGTAAGAAGATGGAATAAAACTAGTAATAAATAATAATAGTGAAAATGCTTCCTCCAAACAGCAACAGTAATAAGATGGAATAAAACTAGTAATAAATAATAATAGTGAAAATGCTTCCTCCAAACAGCAACAGTAAGAAGATGAAATAAAACTAGTAATAAATAATAATAGTGAAAATGCTTCCTCCAAACAGCAACAGTAAGAAGATGGAATAAAACTAGTAATAAATAATAATAGTGAAAATGCTTCCTCCAAACAGCAACAGTAAGAAGATGGAATAAAACTAGTAATAAATAATAATAGTGAAAATGCTTCCTCCAAACAGCAACAGTAATAAGATGGAATAAAACTAGTAATAAATAATAATAGTGAAAATGCTTCCTCCAAACAGCAACAGTAAGAAGATGAAATAAAACTAGTAATAAATAATAATAGTGAAAATGCTTCCTCCAAACAGCAACAGTAATAAGATGAAATAAAAACTAGTAATAAATAATAATAGTGAAAATGCTTCCTCCAAACAGCAACAATAATAAGATGAAATAAAACTAGTAATAAATAATAATAGTGAAAATGCTTCCTCCAAACAGCAACAGTAATAGATGGAATAAAACTAGTAATAAATAATAATAGTGAAAATGCTTCCTCCAAAACAGCAACAGTAAGAAGATGAAATAAAACTAGTAATAAATAATAATAGTGAAAATGCTTCCTCCAAACAGCAACAGTAATAAGATGAAATAAAACTAGTAATAAATAATAATAGTGAAAATGCTTCCTCCAAACAGCAACAATAATAAGATGAAATAAAACTAGTAATAAATAATAATAGTGAAAATGCTTCCTCCAAACAGCAACAGTAATAAGATGAAATAAAACTAGTAATAAATAATAATAGTGAAAATGTTTCCTCCAAACAGCAACAGTAATAAGATGGAATAAAACTAGTAATAAATAATAATAGTGAAAATGCTTCTCCAAACAGCAACAGTAATAAGATGAAATAAAACTAGTAATAAATAATAATAGTGAAAATGCTTCCTCCAAACAGCAACAGTAATAAGATGGAATAAAACTAGTAATAAATAATAATAGGAAAATGCTTCCTCCAAACAGCAACAGTAATAAGATGAAATAAAACTAGTAATAAATAATAATAGTGAAAATGCTTCCTCCAAACAGCAACAGTAATAAGATGGAATAAAACTAGTAATAAATAATAATAGTGAAAATGCTTTCCTCCAAACAGCAACAGTAATAAGATGAAATAAACTAGTAACAACAATAATAGTGAAAATGCTTCCTCCAAACAGCAACAATAATAAGATGAAATAAAACTAGTAATAAATAATAATAGTGAAAATGCTTCCTCCAAACAGCAACAGTAATAAGATGGAATAAAACTAGTAATAAATTATAATAGTGAAAATGTCTCCTCCAAACAGCAACAGTAATAAGATGGAATAAAAACTAGTAATAAATAATAATAGTGAAAATGCTTCCTCCAAACAGCAACAGTAATAAGATGAAATAAAACTAGTAATAAATAATAATAGTGAAAATGCTTCCTCCAAACAGCAACAGTAATAAGATGGAATAAAACTAGTAATAAATAATAATAGTGAAAATGTTTCCTCCAAACAGCAACAGTAATAAGATGAAATAAAACTAGTAATAAATAATAATAGTGAAAATGCTTCCTCCAAACAGCAACAATAATAAGATGAAATAAAACTAGTAATAAATAATAATAGTGAAAATGCTTCCTCCAAACAGCAACAGTAAGAAGATGAAATAAAACTAGTAATAAATAATAATAGTGAAAATGCTTCCTCCAAACAGCAACAGTAATAAGATGGAATAAAACTAGTAATAAATAATAATAGTGAAAATGCTTCCTCCAAAAACAGCAACAGTAATAAGATGAAATAAAACTAGTAATAAATAATAATAGTGAAAAATGCTTCCTCCAAACAGCAACAGTAATAAGATGAAATAAAACTAGTAATAAATAATAATAGTGAAAATGCTTCCTCCAAACAGCAACAATAATAAGATGAAATAAAACTATTAATAAATAATAATAGTGAAAATGCTTCCTCCAAACAGCAACAGTAATAAGATGGAATAAAACTAGTAATAAATAATAATAGTGAAAATGCTTCCTCCAAACAGCAACAGTAATAAGATGGAATAAAACTAGTAATAAATAATAATAGTGAAAATGCTTCCTCCAAACAGCAACAGTAAGAAGATGGAATAAAACTAGTAATAAATAATAATAGTGAAAATGCTTCCTCCAAACAGCAACAGTAAGAAGATGGAATAAAACTAGTAATAAATAATAATAGTGAAAATGCTTCCTCCAAACAGCAACAGTAATAAGATGGAATAAAACTAGTAATAAATAATAATAGTGAAAATGCTTCCTCCAAACAGCAACAATAATAAGATGAAATAAAACTATTAATAAATAATAATAGTGAAAATGCTTCCTCCAAACAGCAACAGTAATAAGATGGAATAAAACTAGTAATAACAATACAGTGAAAATGCTTCCTCCAAACAGCAACAGTAATAAGATGGAATAAAACTAGTAATAAATAATAATAGTGAAAATGCTTCCTCCAAACAGCAACAGTAATAAGATGGAATAAAACTAGTAATAATAATAATAGTGAAAATGCTTCCTCCAACAGCAACAGTAATAAGATGGAATAAAACTAGTAATAAATAATAATAGTGAAAATGCTTCCTCCAAACAGCAACAGTAAGAAGATGGAATAAAACTAGTAATAAATAATAATAGTGTAAATGCTTCCTCCAAACAGCAACAGTAAGAATATGAACAAAACTAGTAATAAATAATAATAGTGAAAATGCTTCCTCCAAACAGCAACAATAATAAGATGAAATAAAAACTAGTAATAAACAATAATCTTGGAATGTAAAAAGCAACCTTATTAAGAAATAAGAAAATAACAATTGCATTGTTCAAAAGCCTCGAGAACACGATTGAGTAAACTAATAATACCATAATAATTATGAAGACATTAGATCAGAAGGTTAAAATAATAAGATGGGACAAAATTATATCAAAATAACAATTGCAAAAATGCTTTACCAACAAGCAAAAATAAGATGGAGGAAAAACTAATGTTAAAAATATAATTGTGAAAATTCTTCTTTTAAAAAGCAACACTCCGAAGACAAATAAAAGCTAATAAATAATAAAAATTATTAAAACATTTCACCCAAAAGGTACGATAATAATATGTTGTAAAACTTATATCAAAATGGTAATAGTGAACATGCGTAATGTAAAAAAAAAAAAAAAAAAATCAATAAGATGGTGTAAAAAGTAATAAAATAATAGTGTAAATGTTTTTTGTAATCTTAAATGTAACACTAGAAAAATGAAGAAAAGCAATGTTGAAACAAAAATAGTGAAGACATTGAACAAAACCGGACTGAAAGAATACGATGAAGTAAAAGTAGTAACAAAAGAACAAAAGTGAAAATGCAACAATCATATGATCGAAAAAATAGAGAAAAATGATTTTTTCTTTTAATAAGCGTTTCACCCCGAGCAAGGCATGTCACTGCAGGGGGCTACATAGAGTGGAGAAAGGATGGTTAAATATAGGAAATGTCAGAGGGTGGGTGATAGGCAGGTAAGGATACCGAGAATGGTTAAATATAGGAAATGTCAGAGGGTGGGTGATAGGCGGGTAGGGATACCGAGAATGGTTAAATATAGGAAATGTCAGAGGGTGGGTGATAGGCGGGTAAGGATACCGAGAATGGTTAAATATAGGAAATGTCAGAGGGTGGGTGATAGGCGGGTAAGGATACCGAGAATGGTTAAATATAGGAAATGTCAGAGGGTGGGTGATAGGCAGGTAAGGATACCGAGAATGGTTAGATATAGGAAATGTCAGAGGGTGGGTGATAGTCAGGTAAGGATACCGAGAATGGTTAAATATAGGAAATGTCAGAGGGTGGGTGATAGGCAGGTAGGGATACCGAGAATGGTTAAATATAGGAAATGTCAGAGGGTGGGTGATAGGCAGGTAAGGATACCGAGAATGGTTAAATATAGGAAATGTCAGAGGGTGAGTGATAGACAGGTAAGGATACCGAGAATGGTTAGATATAGGAAATGTCAGAGGGTGGGTGATAGGCAAGTAGGGATACCGAGAATGGTTAAATATAGGAAATGTCAGAGGGTGGGTGATAGGCAGGTAGGGATACCGAGAATGGTTAAATATAGGAAATGTCAGAGGGTGAGTGATAGGCGGGTAAGGATAACGAGAATGAGGGTTGGGTAGATGAGAGTGTTTTGAGAATAATTGGGAGTTAGTGTGATAGGAGGTGTCTATTGACTTTACATTTAAACGCCTGGAGATTGTAGCTGTAGGGAAAGCAGACTTGTGGAAGGGAGTTCCACAGGCGAGAAGCGCGAGAAAAGAAGCTGTTGGAGTAGAATTTACGGTTACATCTTATTTGTTTCAATCTAAAAAGTGACATTAATAAGATGGAAGAAAACTATTAAAATAATTATCGTAAAGTTGATTCCTTAACATAAAGGGGGTACAACTAATAAACAAAATTATAATTGAGAAAATACTTTTCAGTAACAACTTGCAAAACTAACGTCAAAATAGACTAAATTTCGAATATTTTTTAAATTCCTTTTATTTATTTTATGCTCATTCGTTTTAAATACTGGATAAACAATGTTCCTTAACAGAAAATAATATAAATACATTAATGTCTTTATGCTGCAGAAGCGAACAGTTTTGAGTTGTTTCTCAATTCAATAATTTTTAGATGAATCATATTGCCGTTATGCAACCTCATTGACGTCAGTGTGGAGATTACTTGGTAGTCAAAGGGCTTGGATGAATAAATGAATAGGAAATCATTAAAATTAATAAGCTTTTTTGCTTAACTTTCTCTGTAGATAAATCATACAGAAACCTTCAAGTATCTATCTATCTATCTATCTATCTATCTATCTATCTATCTATCTATCTATCTATCTATCTATCTATCTAAATCATTCCATATCTATTTATCTAAATCTTCATGAAGAGATTTAGTACACCTAGCATGCACTAAATCTCTTCATATCTATCTTCACGTCTTCATCTCTATCTAAATCTCTTCATATTTCAGATGATGTTTCGAAGTGAAGATTCGTCCTGTCTATAATTGTTATGAATTCGGTTTTTGTAGAAGATATTAATGTTATTGTTATTATTATCATCATCAGTATGTATTCTGCTGTTATTATTCGAGTTTGAAAGAAAAGTCTGATGTGGTAGTCAACCAAATAATTTGAAAATCCGTTGTTGATAAGTATTTCTTTAGCGTTACGGATTTCTTTGAAGAAAAGTGAGGGAGAAGATGAGTAGGCTCTCTCGTTAGAAAATTTGTAATGACACCGATTTTATATTTAAGAGGACATTGCCTAATGAAATTAAGGTGACAGGGATTTTTACTGGTGGGCTTTTTTATATATAGAAGTCATGAAAGTATTATTAGGAGACTCAAATAGGACGTCTGAGAACGGGAGTTAATTTTTTTTGGCTAAGCTTATATGTGAAGTTGAGGACGGAATATTTTTAATTCAACCTGCATAAAAGAGAGATTGCTCTATATTATTATTATTATTATTATTATTATTATTATTATTATTATTATTATAAACGTAATCTTTAGTGGATACTCGTGTTTAGACTGAGCAATTATCCTAACAGGAATCGAACCTGTATACCCTTTTACGACTAGAGAGAGAGAGAGAGAGAGAGAGAGAGAGAGAGAGAGAGAGAGAGAGAGAGAGAGAAAAGAAAAGAAAAGAAAAGAAAAACACTGCTAAAGTTGAATCTGTCCGTTACCAATTTGGTCATAGAAGAAAATCTTGACAATACAGTTATCCATTCGGGAAATTTACATCTCTGGAATCTATCTATAGAACACCATTCATCTTAAATATGTATACACAGCAGCGGCCATAATATAAGGAACGAAAACAACAAAGACATAAATATGTGTATTACTTAAAAAGTAATGCATGATTAGGAATGAAATTTTTACCGAATAAAGATTAGGTTGTAATGCATAAATATTATGCAAAGTTACAAAACCAGCGCTAACGAGTCGGAACATCATAGATGTCCTCACGAAACTTCTAAGTCGGCATGAACCTGCTCAGTTTAAGTGACAAACTCTTTGCGCATATATATATATATAATGTTAACTTGTAGTGATGCAGGCAAGCATATTCTTTTTGGCATAAAGTGTTCTATATTAAGATAAGGATAAAGCTCTAATGAAATTAATGTGGAAAAGTTTGTCACTCAACTGAGCAGTGTTATTTCAGTCATGCCAACTTCGAAGTTCATTGAGGGCATTATTTTAATGTCTTCACTTTTTAGGATAATTTGCTAAAAAAATTAAAGAAAAAGAATGAAGAAAACAGAATACAATGATTGAGACTGCATCTAAATATTTGAAGAACAAAACTGGCCTTAAAGCCAGACACCAGATGAGAAATCTACACGTGAGAAGTGTGATAGAAAAAACTGTTTGCATAGAACTTACGGTTATACCGAGTAATTTCAGATCTAAAATTACGAAACCTTGCTGCCAATCTAGTACTACCATTACATTCATAAATCTTGATATTACAGAGGAAAGTTAATCAGAACAATTTCCATAAAAAATATTTATAGAAAAGGCATATGAAAGCTGCGTTACGGCGACAGATTTTGATTGAAGCCGAAATTCCAGGCCAGAACCAGTAACATGGTAGAATATCCTTTATATTTTATCCGGAATCTTTAAATATCTATCAGAAGAAGCAAATCAAATGTGTCATTAATGCAACGCACAGATGAATAGTTGTAAAATAGATTCTGGCGAGAAATATTGTCAAGCACGACACAGTAAGCCATTTCTCCTAGCGGCAGAGATAGTTATTGATTAAAAAAAATTGTTCCCCGTCCTGTCAGTGGAAAACCTTAGCCTGAGAAGGCGCAGTGACTTACACGACAAGAGTTTAGCATCAGCCATATTGATAGAAGTCAAGAAGGGTGCTCTCAGACGATTAAAAGAGAGTATTTATGTTTTGGAGGCGATAGAATTAAGAATCAGTTTCTTATCTCAGTTAACTGCAGATTGTAGATCATGTCTGAGATCATTTTGACCATATCGAACTGATCAGACGTACTATTAAATCGGAGTAAATAGTTGTGTGTAATCAGCATTAGTGTCGATATCTATCTATCTATCTATCTATCTATCTATCTATCTATCTATCTGTAAACTAAAAAACTTTTTAAAAATGTACAAAATTGGCTAGCCACTTATGGAAATTGAAATTAAAATATGGAAAAGACCCAGACATAACATGGAGTTTAATAAAAAAAAACCCACGTCTTACAACGGTGGCAAAATATGTAGACTGTGCGAAGAAGAAAGTTAGCTGTTATGTTATTCCCAAACAAAAATGATTTATTACACGAAAGAACAGAAATTATAACCAAGTGTAACCATACCAACAAATACCTATTTGGATCATACAATCATGGATGAAAATGTTCTAACTTCTCCTAATTTTGAAAATTGCGCGTTCTTAAAAAATCCCTAATACGTGAGCGTTTAAAAAAAACAAAAAAACAAAAACAAAAACAAAATGGTAAAATCAGTTCTTGTAAATCGCCTGAAGACACCAAAAAGGCAGAAAACTGTGTTGCGCAATAACTCCTTTACAAATTATATATATATATATATATATTTTAATTCAGATACTTCAATCTAAGGGAAAAAAGCAGGAAGGTAAATTCCAAAAACCCGATCCTAATTAATATTAAAAATTTTATTTAAATATTAAAAAATGATACAGGAAGAGGGCTCCATGTAATAAAATATTACAGAGCAAATATATATTAAAAAAGGATTAATTCAAAGATGTTAGGATTTTTCTGTTGCTGAGGTGATGTGTTATCCCCCGTGGGGATCTTCATATCAAAATGGCCATTCAACATCTTTGAATTATTCCTTTTTTAATATATATATATATATATATATATATATATATATATA
The DNA here is from genome assembly GCA_037127315.1 of Ascarosepion bandense. Taxonomy (NCBI): domain Eukaryota; kingdom Metazoa; phylum Mollusca; class Cephalopoda; order Sepiida; family Sepiidae; genus Ascarosepion; species Ascarosepion bandense. Next base: position 419,614 of record JBBBDQ010000198.1, on the reverse strand, counting down.
TATATATATATATTATAGTCTATTCTATCTATCTATCTATCTATCTATCTATCTATCTATCTATCTATCTATCTATCTATCTACTTCTGTGTATTTGCATACACCCACAACACATAAAAATATAGTACGTTTCTTTTATAACGGATCAATTAGTTATCAATCAGTGATTTGATTCATAATGATTACATACACATCTTCATATCCTCAAAAATTCTAGCACACTTTATCTATCTATCTATCTATCTATCTATCTATCTATCTATCTATCTATCTATCTATGTCAGTCTGTTCATATATCTTATGAATGATCTATCATTTTTTCTTCTATATCGGCCTATTTTCATGTTTCTGTTCCACTATTTATTTCGTGTGTGTATGGAGCTTGATGCAACATCTGATCATAAATATTTATAAAGTGAATACTTAATACTTGAAGGATGTTTATCAATCTCCAAACGTTTATTTTGATCAACATTCTTCATCTTATGGAGGAAAAACTGAAAAAAATGTCTGTTTGCATATTTTTCACAACGCGAAACTCCAAGGGAATTATCTCAGAAAACACAGGCACAATTTCTATTGTGAACATAAAAAAAATATGAATATTACGAAAACTTTATTAAGGTACTGAATTATAAATTTATTTAATTCTCCCAAACACTTACTTTTTTTTTATATCCACATATTTATTGATTCCTTCCATTTTGGTTTCATTATGTTTTCGATAATGGAGGGTAAGGCATACATCTTCAAAAGAGTCAGGATTCTTAGCCTGAATTATGGTTAATAAAACAGGTTATTGTTCCCCTTAATATGTATTACATTAAATGAAAAGAAATCAAGCCACGATCTATCTATCTATCTATCTATCTATCTATCTATCTATCTATCTATCTATCTATCTATCTCAGTCTGTTCATTTCTATCTATCTATCTATCTATCTATCTATCTATCTATCTATCTATCTATCTATCTATCACAAAACTTTATTTCCCGTCATACTAGAATTTCTTCATTTTTCGTCCGGCTGGGGTTGGTAACTTGTGTTCTTAGAACCTTTAGAAATAGTTATTTCCCTAAAATATTGAATTTACATCTGAAATAAATAAATATCTGCTATGTAAATTGAATTTACATCGTGATCTCTGTTCGATCAGTTTTAATATTCAACCTAATATTACTAAGAACCACTAGGATTATTAACCAAATTTTCTCCTGGATATATTACTGCTATTATATATATATATAGTTAGATGAAACAAGTATTTGGACAGTTTAGAATCATATATTGAAAGAAAAGCATTGTCTAAACCTCATATTATATTTGTAAAACAATTATAAATGCAGATAAACAGCAAGAATTAATTATTTGACACGTATATCTAAACTTAATTATAAATGGAACTTTGTCTCTCTGTGTGTGTATGTGTGTGTGTGTGTGTGTGTCCGTTACCTATAGACACCGAAATGGCTGAACCGTTTTTCTTGAAAATTTACACAGTTGTACTATAAGCGTCTGCGAGTGTTCTTAACTAGGTTGTGTGTCGAGGTACCCCCGATAAATATCGAAAATCGATAATCGAAAAAATCGGGTTATAGAAGGATTGGTCCTATTTTAATCAAATTTGATACACTCATAGACAAAGATATAAGAAACGATATTCAAAAGTTTCAAGCTTGCAGTTCTTATAATAGTGCAGAAAATCGATTATATATATATATATATATATATATATATATATATATATATATAAGAAAAGATGTTTGTGTGTGTGTCTGTTTATCTGCCTGTATGTCTGTATTTTTAAACAGGTACTGAAAAAGTAATTGGACAGAATATAAATTATGCTTTAAATGTGTTTAATATTTAGTTGGTTCTCCTTCATTTGCAACCACAGCTCTCAGCATGTTCCTGTAGCTCTCTACAATTGCCTGGTATGATTTGGTGGGAATTTTAGCCTACTCTTCTTCTGCAAAAACTTTCAATTCACTGAGGTTCTTTGGTCGCCTTTCGCGAATCTGATTCTTCAGTGTTCTCCAAAGATTCTCTATTGGATTTATTTCTAAACTGACGACTGCAAGCAATCTTCTAAATTCTGAATATATTTGGCTGCATTAATTGTGCCAGCAATGATTTTCAGTTGTACCATTATATGCAAAGCATCCCCAAACCATAATGCTACCGCTTCCCTGTTTCACGGTGGGGATGGTGTTCTTTTGATTGAAGGCTACGCCGTCCTTTCTCCAAACATGGGTAGCATCGTTGTGGCCATAAAGTCCAATCTTGCTTTCATCAAACCCTAAAATTTGTTTTAATAGTTATCATGCTTTTGTAAATTAGTTTTGGCAAAGTCAAGTCTGGATTTTAAATGACGTTTTTTGGGAGGGAGAGTGAGATTTTAATTGTTGTCGGTTCAGAACTTATGGTCCTCTTGCATACGTGAGTTCCTGCATTGCTGAGATCTTTTTGAAGTTCTCTCCGAGTCACAAAAGGGTTATTTTTTACTCGCCGTAGTATTTTCTGTAAACATTTTTGTGATATTTTGTGCGTTGTTCTTGGCATATTTTCATGAGTAACGAAGAATTTCCATTTCTTAATTATGTACCCAACATTGCTCACAGGTATACATAGGTCTTTTGCAATCTTACGATAGCTTTTTTTTTCTTTATATGCAGAAATAATTCGATCTTTAAGATCTTTCGACAGCTCTCTTTGTTTTGGGATCCTGCAGTACTGTCAGTGCGACGTCTTGGGATGACCATCAAGATAGCTAACACCTTTAAGTAATGCACGTTCTAGACTATTCCATAAAATTCTAACACATTCGAGCATGAAATATATTGAAAACATTAATTTTAAACATAATTTCGGAATTGTCCAAATACTTTTTTTCACTACCTGTTTTAATAATTTGTATATAAAATATATGAACGCGTCAAATAACTTATATTTGGTGTTTATCTGCATTTATAATTGTTTTACGAATATATTGTGAGCTTCAGACAATACTTTTCTTTCAATATATGATTCTAAATCCATTTTTTAATGTTCAAATACTTGTTTCACCTCACTATATATATATATATATATATATATATATATATATCAGTTAAATGCTATACGTGATACACGCTTGGGGGATCATGTCTCGAAAGAAACATGACTGACTGGACAGAAGATTATCTCGCAGTTAGTTGCTATTACTTTACTTTACTTTAGTAGACTGGTTGCCATCCAAATCAATAGCACCCAATCTGTCCTGTTATTTAATCCATAACTGGAGGGAAGAGATTGATTAATACATTTCCCAAGCGTATTTGTGCGTAAGTAAATGCAATGAATTCAACAGGAATTTGAACTCGGCTCCCCGAGTTCTCGTTCCGAACCGATATCCACTACACAGTCTAAAAGGTTAAATAACTTTTACTTATCTAGGATGATCAAACTATTTAACCTAATAGTGCATGTCATTTATTTTTTAAAAAAGAATGTTGCATATAATTTAAAATCTGCTACCTCTAACATTACGATTAGCCAACTGCGTAGATTAGGCAACAAGAGAGACGATTTTAAGGAAACTTTATGCAGTAATAACCTCATTTTCTCACCATTATTATTGAATGTATGATAAAATCTTTTTCACCTTACGTTTTAGTGGGAAAATTTGCGCGCGAAATAATATATGCTTTTGTGCATGATAAAGGGGATGATAAAAGTTTTTCCTTCTTTTTCCTGTTGGTGTAATCACCATTTCGAATTATAATTTCATACAATATATATATATATATATATATATATATATATATATATATATAGATAGATAGATAGATAGATAGATATGCATGTTTGTGTGTGTGCGTGAGTGTGTAAAAATCAGACAGTGTTTCTTTGTAAGAGGACAATATGTATAAAGACAAAAGGAAAACTTTTCTTAGCCCACGCGTTTCAGCCTCTGAGGGATTTAATCGAGGTAAAGTTCATTAGAAGACGGAATGTGTTACTACACACACACACGCGCGCGTGCACACACACACACAACATATATATATATATATATATATATATATATAACATATTATGTTAAAAAAGACCAACAAGGAAGATTTTATTTTTTTATTTAATTTTCTGTATTCTTACATGTTTCTTTTTTGCTGTAAATAAGGTATGTCAGGGACTAACCAACGTCTATATCCACTGGGCCTTGGTTAGTTCCTGACTTAACTTTTAGAGTTGTGAGTTCAATACCAGACTACAGCAGTGGTGAACAAGTAACTTGCAGTGTTAGAGAGAGATAAATCATGACTTTTCGCAAGGAATGGAGTTCATATAACCCAGTGATCGTAATAAAGAGTTCGGTTCAAAATTCCTAGCACCTGAAGAAGGATGGAGTGTACAACAGCTGAAACGTAGTACAAATGCCAACAAAGATGAGGACAATAGTTCGAATAATGTAAATATTGTAAATACAACCTCATCTCAGAAATATAAACCGGTAAATAAATTAATTACAGCGAACAACGCGGACGTTAGTAGTTTAAAAAATCAAGAAATTGTCAGTGATTACCAACTGAAGTATATTTATAGTAATGTAAAAACTCAACCAGGTTTTCCTCTCAGACTCATCATATTACCTACACCGGTATATCAACTATCTAAAACCTTAAATCATATAATTTCTCCATACATACCTAACAATGACAGCATCGCATCAACTAACGGATTTCTCCATATATTAAAAGCAATCAATCGCAAAGACAGCATTTTAGCTTCGCTGGATGTTGAAAACCTTTTAACTAAGGTTCCAGTTGAAGAAACATTAAATAAAATTAGCGACTGCATCTACAAACACCTATCTATCCCTCCTCCAAAAATCTAACCAGCAATTCTTCGGAAGCTACTCACCGTGGCCACCACACAACCTCCATGTTCGGACCATAATCGTAACAAATACATACAAACTAATGGTGTCAGTATGAAAAACCCATTAGGTCCTACTTTCTCGAATTTGTACATGTATTTTTATCGAAAACAAAGTGTTTAAAAGAACCGACAAACCGGAGATTTAAATAAGGTAGTTCGACGACATTTTTGTTTTGATAAAAAATATGAACGAAACTTTAAGTGGATACCTCTGTTTAAGTAGATACATTAATATAATACGGCTATCCATGAAAGATACCAAAATCCTACGTTTTGTGACTGAATTTTAGTAGACAGAACCGTTCGAAAGCATTTGATTGTTGTATTAGCATGATGTGTTCCAAGTAATCTCGACCGAGGATTCAGCTTGCTGGCCTTGTTTTAAAAAATGACCACGCCAGATTATTCTATTTCTATCAGAAACTAAGGTCAGCTCAGCAGTTGCAGTATGAACCACTGAGGCTTCTGTAACAGAACTTTGTGCATTTTCCTCGTAGACTTGTGCGTTCGGAAAACGATTAGTAGACAGTAGTAAATAGATATTCATACTTATGATTCGAAAACATGGGGGAAATCGATTTAAAACAAACCAACCTATTTTTTTCTTTCTCCTTTGGAATGCATACTTCTTCAGTCAGTTAAGGGCCTACGAAAAACACGCTTGGGCGATCATGTCTCGAAAGAGACATGAGTGACTGGGCAGAATATTATCCCGCAGTTAGTTGCCATTACGTTCTGCGGTAGACTGGTTGCCAGCCAAGGCTATAGAACCCAATCTGTCCTGTTATTTAACCCATAACTGGAAGGAAGAGACGGATTAATACCTTTCCCAAGGTTATTTGCGCGTAAGTGAATGCAATGAATTCAACTGGAATTCGAACTCGGCTCTCCGATTTCTCGTTCCTAGCCGATATCCACTGCACCACAAAGCACATCCTTTGGAATGCATACTTCTTCATGTGTTCATAAAAAAATAACACAGGCCGTCTAATTCATCTGATCAAATCAATTGCAGTTTTTCTTCATCAAACGCCACCGACGACAGAAAACAATAAAGAAAGATGTGTTTCTTCGTTGAATTTGGCTTTCTTCCTCCTTACGAAGAAAATCCCTGCTCGTGTTCACTAATAACTATCACGCATTGTCATTCTTGCTTACTGTTGATATAATTGTACTTTATCTGGTTTTGATATTGGCAAACATTTCGTTTTTCAAATAATAACGATAACAACATTTATTTTACCCTGTACAAGGCCCGAGACCCACTCGAAGTAGACTGTTACAGAGTTGAAGTTGATTGATTGGCTGATTTTATTTAGTAGCATATCAACCTCTATGCGTTATCTAATGAGGAAACCTGAATATTTTGAACATAATTCAACTAAATATATTTTGAACAAAATTGTATTCCTTTGACTATAGAAAATGTATTGTTGGCATGTTTTATATATATAAAAGTGAAATTGCTGATATGTTTACCATAAAAGCGTATTTTTATAATTTCTGAATGTCTGGTTTTTGTAGGTGGGTCACTATTTGCTTATAGCCATTGACCTTAACAGGTGCTTCCACCACGGATCAGGGTGAACTTGGGAACAACAACAATTAAGAAGTCGTACTCCATTCCTCCAAACCCCCAGTCACATGAGCAGTGGCATTGTTGCCAGATTGAATTATATTGTCATGACCAGAACTATGTTACACAGTTTATGAGAATATGTGAATAAAAGCAAGTAAGCTGCATTCACTCTAGTCGGGTTTAGCCGGCTTCCTCCCCGATGGAGGAAGATTCATTGGGATTTGTTTAAGGGCAGGGTCCCAAATCCTACGCTGTTATTTAACCTATAACTGGAGGGAAGGGACGGATTAATACCTTTCCAAAGAGTACCACCTTTCCAAAGAGTACCAGTGCTTAAGTGGATGCAGGGCATTCAACTGGAATTCGAACTCAGCTCACCGATTTATCTTTCCGAGCCGATATCCACTGCACCACAATTCACATCCGTCATTAATCGCTTACAACACCTGGTATTACCAAGCAGTCACCCATCAAAGTACTGACCAGGCTCAACGTTACTTAACTTCGGTAATCGAACGAGAACCGGTGTATTCAACGTGATAAGACCGTAACATACATATGGGAATAATATAACAGTTGACATGAAAACGTTTTAGACTGTAGCGATCAAGATTGCATTTCCTTGGGAGTCGGTTCCACAATGTACCGATTCTTTGGAAGAAGCTGCTCGAGTGGAACTTTTATCTCACCAATGACGAGAATGAGGGTGGTCTGCTACAATGTGCGTGGCATAGTGGGTCTTTGTCTTAACTTTTTGTTTCCATTTGCTCTCAAGTATCGCATTTGTTCGGTCCAGAATCTTTCTGTAGAACCCAGTTCCAGTTCTCTCATATAGGAATAGAGTGTCGTTGTCAACACTTTGAGGGAAAAAGAGACAGAGGAAAGCAAGGGATAACATATTTGAAGGACCTAATCAGGTGGATGACGGAACGAAGATTGCATGGTGTAACAGGAGAAGGCGTTGTCAGAGCCACCAGGGATAGGGGAACGTGGAAGGCCATGATCGCCTACGTCCTGAAGGGAGAGGGCAGATAGAAGAAGAAAAGAAAAGTGTTGGAGACTTGTTTTTAATCGATCATTAATCATCGCCACTAGACGTTTGGTATGAAAGTGTAAAAGTAAGAAATATGCATCATAACAATATGGTTATGATGCATATTATTTGCTTCCAGGATGAGAATATCTGGCGGTTTTCACTGGAGTTCAACTGAGTAGACATCTCTGTTCTCAAGGAGTATTTGCTGATTTTTAGTAATGTTCGGATAATGTGGTTATTTTCCTCAGTTTTGAATCCTTTCACTCTCCTTTCCCATCTTCCAGCCAATGCGTGTTATACGCGAGAAATATTTTTGCAAAATTTTCAAGTCCAAATTAGAGATATATCTTATATACGAAAATCTATTTAGGATGTGCGTTGTGTTACAATCATCTCAGAATGAGAAATCGGAGGGACAAGTTCGAATTCTAGTCGGTTTCGTTACACTAACTTACGCAAAATACCCTTGGGAAAGGTATTAATCTATCTCTTCTCCCTCCAGCTATGAATTAAATAGCAGGACACATTAGGTTTTATTGCCTTCGTTGGCAACCAGTCTACCGCAGAAAGAAATGGCAAACTACTCCGGGAAAATCTGATTTGTCAGTTATGGCCAAAAAAGGCATGATCACCTAAGCGTTTATCACGTATAGCAATTAACTGACTGACTGATATCCAGTACTTTTGGAAACGGTATTAATCCATCTCTTTTTCCTTCGACTATGGATTGAATGGCAGGGCAGATTACATTCTAAAGCCTTGGTTTCCAACTTGTCTACTGCAGAAAGTAATGCTCAAGCGTGTATTACTTAAGTCAATTAACTGACTGACTGATTCATACTCGAATATTTTCGGTAACTACTCTGTTTTTTCGTTATATTCACATCCCGACTTGAAAAATATTATGCTCACTGTCATTATCCTACCAAATACATTGCCACCTGATCTCACTAGTACAAAGAGATTAAGTCTAACACAACAGAAATTTAAAGCCATTACAGAAAATTTTACTAATACATAAGCTGTCTTTTATAGAAAGATTTTCATCATGGCATTATTATTATTTTACTTCCTTTGATTCCGGGTGTACACTCATTTCTTTCTGGGTCCCAATACGAGACCTAAGATCAGAGATGGCATGATGACGTTTTCCACTGAGTATTTTTGAGTCCTCCACCTACAAAAACAAAAAAACAAAAAACAAACAAAGGCAAAAACAAAAACAAAAACAAAAAACCTAAGATTAAATATATTTTACATAGCCCTTCATAAGGTGTGGGTTGTACTTGTGAGCACATTTTTGTATTATTATGTTGTCATTTTTCGATTTCTGCTATGGTCGCGCTACCTACCAAGTCTGCGGGAAGACCTAAGACAAGTCCTGGTGTGTTGTTATGGCTCCATTTCATGTTTGTTTCTATCTCCCCTATCATCCCTAGCGTTACATAAACAAACTTCTTAGTGTGTGGGCTGTACTTAACAAGACCATTTTTTGTATACCTTTTAAGCTGGGGTTTTCAGGGATTCTTTCAATGTGTTGTTTTGTTCCATTTTTTATCATTCCAAGTGCACCTACTATCACTGGCACGATTCATGTTTTCAATTTTCACATTTTTCTATTTCAATTTCCAGTTCTTTATATTTTGACAGTTTTTCGAATTCCTTGGTTGCTATGTTACAAGCCATATCAATTAATAGGCAAGTTTTTTCTTTCTGGTTTTTAACAATAATGTCCGGCCTATTTGCTTCAATTTTTCTGCTTGTGTATTATGTATAATATTTGCCTGAAAGTTCCTAGTGAAAAGAGTTTGGTCTTGTGCTGTAAGAATAAAGCCTTCAGTCTCAGACTTTAATCCAGATGCACGTAACCATCGATGAGTATTAACTTTATCAACATTGGATTTATTGGCACGTTCTGGATATTGGCCATGCAGAGGTTTGTCTTGCCAGCGTTGTTTCATCTGTTCAAGAGCTTTATCTTTGGCTTTCATTTTCATATTTTTGCCGCAATAGTTGGTTCGTGGCTTCTGTTTCGCTTTTCTACAGAATCTACTAAATGTAAATCTTGTTTGAATTTACTGCCTTCTTTTATTATTGAATATTTTTCTCATTTATCATCATCATTATTATTATTATTAGTAGTAGTAGTAGTAGCAGTAATAGTAGTAGTAGTATTTCCTTTGAGTTTTGTTGTATGCACATTTTACATAGATAAAGCTCTTCGTAATGTGTGAGCAGTACTTGCAAAATGTTTGTTTCCTTTCCTGCATTATTATTATTATTATTATTATTATTATTATTAGTAGTAGTAGTAGTAGTATTATAATTATTATCATTTCTTTACAATGATTGATACAATTGTCACTATCATAATTTCACAGTTTTCTCGTTAAGACGTATATAGTTTCGCACATTGATACAAAACGAAAACATTTTCAAACCATTTTTTTAAACAGCCTCGTATGATCAAGATATTCATCTGCTTGTCATGTATAGGGCCAAAATCGTACAGAAATATCTAAACTTTTATCTGTTTACAATTGCTTTCTCAGAACAATTGTTAAAAATAATTTTCATCAAATGAAGCCTGTGGGTCCTAGAGGATACCATCGGTTATCAAACCTTATGGACCGACGCTAACAAATAGTGACCAAATAATAAAAGCTACATCACTTAAGAACTTTCGACAACAGCGAAAAATAAAAGGGATCGCACATATAGCTCAACGAGAAAATAATGATATAATCTAGATATCGACGTTCCACATTATTTCGAATAAAGATTAGGAAGGAAACCTGTATTAATATTACAAAGAGCGTTAACATTTCTTCCTACTCTATGTGCCATGCCCCTTCAAGAGGTAGGCGATCATGGTTTTCCGCCTCTTCCTATCGCTTTCTCTTGTTACCCATCCAAATCTCGCTCTACCATCCACTTGCTTAAGCACGTTAAGTATGATACGCGTTTCTTTCACTTGTCCCCCTTTCCCTCTATCTGACATCTACTTGACTTGAAAAATCTGTTTTTCAGAAAAAAAAATCTCTTCCGTGAAAAATGTTTATAAATTTCAGTCGACAGTAAATATCGAATGTTTCCTTATAAGGAAAAGGCTTGGATTACCCCTATCATTATCACTCAGTTTTGTAATTTTCAGTCAGCGTTTGCTGAAAGAAATAAACCTTCAATGTGACAAATGTTCTCCGAGATCTTGTCTTCTTGTTTAGATTGCATTAACCACTTGAATTTCAAAGTCACACAGAATTAAACAGATTCTGATTTGTATAGATACCACTAGCTACAATGGTCGTATCGTAAATGTATGCACACTTTTTGGTTAAAGCCGCTCTTCATAGCAATCTAGTGAGAGTAATCATTCGTCGGACAGATCTGTGATTTTGAGATGTTTTATTTCGTAATATTTACTTCTAATTTTACACCCCGAGTTCCTTCAGGACGTGGGTGATCACGAATTCCTATAACCTTATTTCTTTTGTTGATCCTAGCAGCTTACGGTCATATCACGTTGAATACACCGGTTCTCACTCGATCACCGAAGTTAAGCAACGTTGATCCTGGTCAGTACTTAGATGGGTGACCGCTTGGGAATACCAGGTGCTGAAAGCGTTTAGTGACGTATGTGCGTTATGGTTCAGTAGATGTCGGCTAGGAAAGAGAAATCCGTGAGCCGAGTTCGAATTCCAGTTGTATACCCTGCATTCACTTAAGTACTGGTACCCTTGGGACAGGTATCAATCCGTCCCTTCCCCACAGTTATGGGTTAAATAGCAGGGGGACCGTGCCCTTAAAAACAAATTCCAAAGAATCTTGATACTCGAAAAGAAAAAAGTGTTACAAGACACAAAACTTGTATAAAAACAACAATTTTATTGTTGAAAGAAAAAAAGGTATTACCAGCAATAAATGACCCGCCGAGGTTGATATGCCATAAAAACAACCAACCAAAAATGATCCTAGCAAGCTTGTCTTTTTAATACGTCTCAAAATCCCTTTTCACAAACTTGTTCGTTAGGTTACTCACTATTTTCTTCTATCCTTCTTGGATTCAATAATACTCTGAGAATGTCAGATATCTTCAGTCCCTCTTTCCTCATTATGCATCCTAAGAATTTCAACTTTCTGATTCTAAGTAAAGTGTTATTTTGTTATCATTTTCTTTAAAACTATCTTGACACGTGAAATTAGAACAATCTACCCCGGTAGATTAAATAAACTATTCGGTCCGAAATTCCAACCTATGTCACTGAAGAAGGTCGGAGTTTGTTTACAACGGCCGAAATGTTGTGAATATGGCAATAAAGATGCGTGCAACAGTCCGAACGATGTAAATAGTGTAAATATACTTTCTTATTGTTCCCATACTCCGTCTATGGTATTCTTTGTATGGTTCTGTAGAACCACATCTCTGTTTCTTCAAGTCTACGAAAGTAAGAAATTTATCAAGCTTTGTGCAATATAGGAGGAATTATATTACATATCAGCTCAGTACTTTTATTTTTATTTTGGGATATTATTTAATACGTTACTTAGCTTTTAAAAGGCATCTTTTTCTACAAATTCTGTTAATTTTTCAGTTTATATAAACATTTCACTCCAAGCAAGGCAGGATCACCACTGGTGCTCAGGAGGGTTACAGTGAGGGAAATGACAGAGTAGAGGGGATCTCGAAAAAAAAGATAAGAGAAGGATGAGAGTCAAGGAGATAGAAAATGGCAATTGACGTTGCATTTAGACTTTGGGAGATTGCAGCTATAAGGGAAGCAAGTAAACGAGTTCCACAAACAAGAAGTGCGAGAAAAGAAAAAAGAGTAGAAGAGAGGCTATATTTAACTAATTCGATGGTAAGAAAGTGGGACCTTCATAGTTACCAGTTACTTACTAATTAGTTAATTCAAGTTTAATACTTGTTTAATTTTGACGCTGCAATTTGTATCTTGTAACTTGGATTGTTTCTCTTACACCACATAGTGATAAAAGAGGCGCAAAAGATTATGATACGTTTCTCTAGAAAATCAGCAATGTAAACAGTGGTATTTACCCCAGCTTGAACGCTGCCTTTTGACAGCAGTGCAAAATACAGTAGCCACAGGCCAGGTGTTGTTTCTTTACTCAATATTGTCCGTCTATGTTTCTGTCTCACAAATGATTAATTGCTAATGAAGAAGATAAAACAATTACAACTTTAGATGTGAAAATTATCAGTTTGTCATTTCGCGGCAAAACCCGATCTACGCTTGTTCATTAAACCGTCGTGTCTGCAAGGTTTTCTTAACCCTAATGTGTTGTCAATTGCTTGCGTCTCTAATTTGGGCCAAAGATTTACGAATGACATTGAAATTAAGACAGTATTTATTCCCAAACTGTTAGGAAATTGATTTTGGTTATGAAATGATTTTCTTTCCAATCGTCTCGTGAAGGAATAAAAGTCGGTGAAAAAAAGAAAAAAAAAAAAAAGAAAAGAAAAAACGTATACGCTTGTGCATGAATCAAGCAAACAGGTCGACCGTTTTCTGTATTTTAATCTAAAAATATCATTTTGTCTGTTATAATAAAGACTGTAGTACACAGACACATATACATGTGTAAATTATGTATATATTAAAATACTTTATATATATATATATATATATATATATATATAAAGAGTTTTAATATATAAATAATATATATATATATATATTTCTCTCTTCTCAGACTCACGAACGCGAGCATTTGCTGTCTATATAAGTTCTTGATTATCCTAACGTCTTTTCCGAGTATGTCAAAGTTGGCGAGCGTCTCAATCAAGTTTGTGTTTCATATTTTATCAAACGTATTTGAGTAGTCTATAACGCACAAATAAAGGTCCTTCTACATTTGTATTCGTTTACTATTGAACAGTGCCTTAACATTTTATTTTAATTGCAATAGTTTTGTCGTTAAGTAATGACGAATATATATATATATATATATATATATATATATATATATATATATATATATATATGCGTATGTATATACGGCGCACATACACTTATATGCCGAGTCCTGTACGGTTCGCGTATATGTTTGTGTGAACCCCGGTGGGCGGACGCGCGTCAATGAGTGTGACTTTGCGCACGTCAATGAGTGTACAAATGTGTATATATGTCTGCGTCTGTCATGACGACAAATGTTCCTCCCGCTTCCACAAAAATACTCCAATATGCGCAGCCCTACATATAGCCAATTTAAAAAAAAAAATTAATCAGTTTGTCTGACGATCGCAAGAGCGTGAAACCCAGCGTTACAAAATCACACCTATATATATATATATATATATATATATATTTGTCATCCACATAGAAGATTGTTTTGCTGTATCACAGCTCATTAATGTGGCTGCCAATCCACTTACCTTCGGGATCGAAACTCGACCGACTTGGTGGTAGACAAGAACTCAATTCATTGCTGAAGAGTTATGCATATATCGCCGAAGTGGTGACTGAATTTTTTTCAAATTTTCTCTCCAGAGTGCTCAATCGTAATGGGAGCATAACATATATATATATTCTTAATTTCTAAACGATTTATATACATATTATTTCTATAATAATAAAGACAATTCTATATATATATATATATATATATATATATATATATATATATATATATATCACTGTAATATTTTTATTATAACTTAATTATAAAATTATAATTCGTCAGGCGATGGTTAGCAATTGGTTCAGTTACTAAGCATCGACTGGCGAAGTACAATTCATAGTACAGAAAATTTAAATATTTTGTGCAGCAATGCAAACATTTTTATTATAACTACTTATAATAAAAATATTAAGATAATAATAATAATATATTGCTCTACTTTGTATTGAGTACTTTTAACAAGTAAATGCTATGAACTGTGGACTTTTTACTCCATTTGCTCTTGTTCATATATATATATATATATATATATATATATATATATAAAAATTATTTGTTGTACAAAACCGTATTAAGGCTAGAAATAAATGAAATTTAATACTTACGGGCATTGTGGAGATGAACAATAAAACTAAAAAAAAAAAAAAAAAACGAAGGAAAAACGACCTACTGGTTTCAATCCCGACCTCTTTAAGATCATCTGGGAAATTTATTTCATTTCTAAAAATTTAAAGATTAAGATGAGAATGTATAATTGAAGAAATTATTTTTCTCTTCTATTCCTTATATATATATATATATATGTAGTAAAGTTTTGTAATTTGCTTGAAGCATTGTGTATATTAGGTGTATGGTTAGGTCTTGAAGGCTGTCACAATGCGTTTAGTAAAATAAAGGAAGGTAAAGAAGTTTTTGGGTATTACCTATGTATTATACATTAATATTTCGAGATCAAAATCTCATCTTCAGAATGGCAGAGGAGCGTGTTTGGATTATATTTTTCTAATGTCTTTATGTAAGATACTCAGTAGAAGGTACATAAATATATATGTTGCCGTCATTTTAGACGGCATATCGATATAAATATTTTGCTGTCATTTTTGACGGCATGGGCCCACTCGTTTGTCTTATTTAGGCACTTCGACGTGGGATAACGATCATGACGCTAGTCTAGCTAGGCCATTTACGACTAAGTAATGCGTTCAATACTTACTTTGTAACCCATACTTTCGGCTAAGTAAACTACGCTTAATAAATCACAAATAATCTGCTATATGCCTTGTGATTGTTTGACCAATTGGACTTTCCTTCAGTGTATGTTGTGTCTTTCTATCCGCCATGACACGGACACAAGCATGATTCATCCCTAGTCCATTCGTATTCTTGTTGCAACAAGTAAGATCTACTCAGGTATTTTCTTCTGAAAAACTGTTTCTTTGTGACACAAACTCAGGACATGACTTCAGCTTAGGGTTATTCCTTATTTTTCATGCCAAACTAAAGAAGCTTACTATTTGCCATTTTCAAGATCATACAATCCCACATTGTAACCTTCTACGTTTAGTTGCTATTGGATTTTTAATTAGATGAACACTAGCATTAAAAAATAATCTAAATCAAAACTTATTTATAAATGGAACTTTGTCTCTATGTGTGTGCGTGTGTGTGTGTGTCCGTTACCTATAGACTCCGAAACGGCTGAACCTATTTTCTTGAAAATTTAAACAGTTGTACTATAAGCATCTTCGAGTGTTCTTACCTAGGTTTTGTGTCGAGGTACCTCCAATAAATATCGAAAATCGATAATCGAAAAAATCGGGTTAGAGAAGTAGTGGTTCGATTTTAATCAAATTTGAGGAACTCATAGACAAAGACATAAGAAACGATATTCAGAAGTTTCAAGGTTGCAGTTCTTACAATAGTGCAGAAAATCAATAATATATATATATATATATATATATATATATATATATAAGGCAAGATGTTTGTGTGTGTGTGTGTGTCTGTTTATCTACCTGTATGTCTGTATTTTTTCAGCCCTTTTATTTTAGTCTTTGCTTTGGGTTTGGTTCTATGTAGGTATAAATGTAGTTCTTAGTCTCAGTCATGATGCCATTTACTCAGAGGACTTATTTAGCCTTCAAAATTCAGTTAACGACGAAAAAACTTATTTGATATCGATACCATGAAATCAGAGTTTGACTTACATCCATTTATTTTTCTTTCAGTCCACGGTTTTGCTTTAACTGGAAACAACTATTGCTTTTTAGTCTTTCGTGTCAACGTCCAAAGAGTCCGAGCCCCAGGACCATGGATTAATTTTCAAGCTTTCATTACACCCGAGCAACGCCGGGCTATACTGCTAGTACTTTATAATTAGTGTTTTCAAGAATTTTTAAATATTTGTCTTTTACTAGAGTCTGTTGTCAATCTGTATTGCACCACGTTATATTAAAGTTTACATATGACTGGGGGATGAATTGATTCACTATTTCTTCTATGTTAGTTGATATTTGTTTTTCTTTTTAACGGCATTTCAACTTCTTATGCGTCATTTTATGCCGAAATTTAATTTTCCTAAGAGCTTTGACGTAATAAAAATATGATATATGTTATTCTGCTTTCATAATGAAATACATGGGAGATGGTAATCAGCTTTTGCCCAGCATTTGTGTGGAAATAATTACTACAGGCAAGGATATGTGTGTTTTATGCTGTATTTTGTTGAAGTTATATTTTGGAATCTTTGATTTAATTCTAGAATATTATATAGATTAATGTCATGAAAGAGATCTTTCATGTTGAGTGATCTATGGTTGGTAATTTTTTATATAATAATTTATTGCAGGTCAGTCAGTTAAGTTACATTCGTGGTACACGCTTGGGCGATCATGTCTCGAAAGAGACATGACTGACTGGGCAGAATATTATCCCGCAGTAGGTTGCCATTGCTTTCTGCAGTAGACTGGTTGCCGACCAAGGCTGTAGAACCCAATATGTCCTGTTATTTAACCCATAACTGGAAGGAAGAGCCGGATTAATACATTTCCCAAGGATATTTGCGCGTAAGTAAATGCAATGAATTCAGCTAGAATTCGAACTCGGCTCCCCGATTTCTCGTCCCGAACCGATATCCAATGCACCACAATGTTGCAGGTACTTTTGCTATAAAAATCTATTTTCTATACTGTCATGGTGTATTTTGGTGGGGTCTGGATCACTATTTGTCCATAGCTGGAACCCTAACAGATGCTACCATGCTGGGTCAGAGGGGACCTGGTAACAATAAAAATTAAGAGCTAGTTCTACACTCCCCAAAACCTTCGATTTCCCAATCAGAGGCCTTTCTGACTGATTTAGTTTATTGTCATACCCAGGACTAATCTTCTATGTACCACGTCCATTCAACACATTAATAATCATAGCTCTCCACAACTTCCTATTCGTTGTGGCTCTTATCAGTTTTTTCTCTCTTTACTAAGGTGCTCATATCGCTATTATTCTCAAAAGATTTCCAAGCCTTCCTTCCTCATTACATGCCCAAAGAATCTCAGATGTCATTTTTTGATTCTGAGTATGTGTTCTACTCATTGCCATTTTTCTCTAAGATATCCTTTTTGCTTACTCTCTCATTCCAGTCTTCTTTTTCTATGTGCCTCGTCCTTTCAGGACGTAGGCAATCATGGCCTTCCACGTCTCCCTATCCCTGGTGGCTCTTAGCACGATTTCTCCTGTAACACCACCCAAACCCCGTTGTTATCTACCTGCTCAGGCCCTTCAAATATGTTATCCGGTGCTTTCCTCTGTCTCTCCTTCCGTCTGTCTGGCCTGTTAGCATCAGGTTCTCCAAGCTCTTCTTCACCATTGCATGTCCCAGGAACTTTAGCTGTTACTTCCTGATGCTCAATATTAATTTCCTTTTCGTTTCCATTCTTTCCAAGGCCTCATCATTGCTCACATGTTCGATCTATGATATCCGCAACGTCTTTCTATAGAACCACATTACAGTTGCTTCAACTTTTTCCTTCATCTTTGATGATATTGTCCAGCATTCATTGCCACATTGAAGAACTGACATCACATAGCAATCTAGTACACTCTTCTTTGTTTCTACCGAATTACCTCTTAATACTCTACTCAGCTTCTAGAATGCTTCCTTCGCCATTTCAATTCACCTTCGGATTTCTGTGTCGCACTTTCCGTCTTCTGTTAGAACACTTCCCAGGTATTTAAATTTTTGCACCTGTTTGATTTTAGTATGCCCCACCTGTATTTGGTATTTTGGGCTGCCCTTTTTACTGATGACCATGCATTCAATTTTCTTGCAGTTTATTTGTAGTCTTTTCTTGTCACTCTCTTCAGCTACCTTCTGTAGGAGGTCTTGTAGTTTCCTTTCCGTGTCTGCTATCAGCACTGTATCATCTGCGTACCTCATGTCTATCTTTGTGTATCTGCTGAATTCGTTACCTGTTCGTATGCTGGTTTGCTGCCAGTAGCGATTCTTAATTACTCTTATTATGTCTTTCCCAAATATGTCGAGGCTACTGAGCATCTCCATCAATCCATTGTGGCGTATTCTGTCGAATGCCTTTGCATAATCGATAAAACATAGGTACAAGTTCTTCATTTGTATTGCCCTTTTGGAGAGCATCTTAATCATAAATATAACGTTCTTTGTTTCCAGTGTCTTTGTCGAAATGGCCCTGTTCTTGTCCTGTCTTTGGCCTAATTCTGCTTCTCGCTCTATTCATCAAGATCTCAGTCCAGCAACCTTTGAAAAAAAAAAAGAAAAAAAAAAGAAAAACTTACCGCTGTGTTACAACACAGAAATGATAAATTTTGTCAATATAACCTTAGACTTGAATATTTGAAAATATAAACAATATATAAAAAGTATTAGTACAACCGATAAAAAAATATCAGGTGAACCAAGAAACTCGCCATTATTTGCACATCTCATCTTTTAATAATAAGACTTACCGCAAGAGCACATCACTTTCTACTTATTATGTGCAATTGAGAAAAAAGCCAATAAAACCTCTACCGTAAAATGGAAAATATTGAAAAAAAAAAACAGAAATTTAAAATCTTCACATGAAACATGTTTTCTATGTTTACAGAGAAAGTTGCAAGTTATTAAATTCTAAAAATTAAAAAAATTGCATTATTTATTTTACTGTTAGAAGATTTTCAGGAAGAAGGACCAAATGCTTGGAAAAAAAAGATGATTTACATTCCATAATGAGCCCTGCGTTTAAGCCACTTTTGCCTAAAAAATTTAATTTCTTGAAATTTCATGAATTTACGTAGAGAAAAGTAATAGATGCAAAAAAGAATTATTAAGATTTTTAAAAAAAATAATTGCATTTATTTATGAATAAGTTCTGAAAGTTTCTTTAAAATCCGACAATTATTTGATTTTTGCAAGAATTTCTAAATTAATGTGTTTGACATTGGAAAAAATTGTTATATAATATCGCGGTTTTCATTGCAAAATCGTAATAATTTGACTCACAGTTAACGAAAATAAAAACAAGATCTTTACCAAAATTTCGAACGTGTTAGAAAGGATTATTTTTTTTTAATAATTAAAAATACTTTGATTTTTCTTCTTAATAATAACAACAAATATTTTAAAGGAAAAATTTCGTTTTTATTAAGTTTGGGACCTTTTTTCTACATATTCTGCTGTTTTTTCAGCGATTTAGTAAATTAAAACCTAATAAATGAATAGTAGACCCCACTACCAAATACTAATCCCAGCCTTGTAGATACATTCCTTCTTCCTCTTCCTATCTAAATAGCTACTATTTAACATGTAAGAACCTGTAGACCAACTCTTTAGCCCTCATTTTTCCTGCACCTTTATAATATTTTTTGTTTTTGCGACGATTCTTATTGTCATTTTGTTTTTCATGACTCTATTACTCAGATAACTTCACTGAGCCTTTTTATAATTGTATATGTATATTTTTATTTTTTATTTTTAATGCTAAATCTATTTTACACAAAAAGATTAATTTTGGTTAATTTTTAGCAGATCCCTTACAATACATATATATCATAATTCGGTTCCTTTCGTACTAAGCTGCCTTAAATTGAGTTTCTTAAATTTTTAAAAATAATTAAAATCAAATTTAACTCGTAAATTGCGAATATCCTTTAGATGTTTTATTAAATTATGTTCGGGAGTGTGTGTGTGTGTGTGTGTGTGTGTGTGTGTGTGTGTGTGTGTGTGTGTGTGTGTGTATATATATATTTGTAGTAATGGATTCTTTTATGATCTACCCTTGATGTTAATATTTTTAAGTTTAGATTTAAAATTTAAGATTTATATTTAAATTTGTATGTCCAATTTTCCCCAGTCATTATTTATTTAAACTAAAATCTCTTTGGTGAATTTTTCAATGTTTTTTTCAACATTGGTGGTAGCAGTTTTTTTTTGTTTGTATGGGAATAATTTTTTATTAGCTTACTTCCCAATCAACCACACCTTCCTCCTTTTTCCTTTTTTTCTTTTTTCCTTTCGTTCCCCCTACCACTTTCATCCGTCTGACATGGCTAAATTTATCATTTAAACTCTTGACTTATGTATGGGGGAGGGGTATGTCTTCTAATATGAGACATAGGTATCTGTCTGCTTTCTCCTTTTTAGTTCATTAAATTCAAAAAAAGAAAGAGAGTGAGGGAGAGAGAAAGATAGAATAAATGAAAGAGAATGAAAGCTACCAAAATGAATATATAGAAAAAAAATAGAATAAAATATAAGATTGATGAATCAGAAAAATGAAATCTGGCACCTTCGTCCTAAAAATAAAATAAATATTATCATAAGGACGGTTTTCACTAGACACTGCTATTACTTTAACTACCTTCTCTTCTCGGGAATGTTTATTGCTTTTAAAAACGATGATTAAAATTGTAATAATTCCTAGACATTTGTTGAAAGGGAATTTATACATATTTTCTTTTTTAGTTTTTACAACTAAATATTAAACTATATCTATTACATTGTTCATTTACGAGAAATGTTTTATATTTACAACATTCTAAAAACGAATACAATGTAATAAAACCAATTCTTTGTAATATTCACCACTTCTTCTTCTTCTTCTTCTTCTTCATGTGCCGTCTCCTTTCAGGACGTAGGCGATCATGGACTTCCACTCGGCTCTGTCACTTGTCGCTCTCAATATTTTTTCTCTTGGTATCTCTTCTAAGCCCCGCTCCACCAACCATTTGCTCAGACCTAACAAGTACGTCTCGCACTACTTTACCCTGTCTCTCTTTCCATTTATCCGAACTGTGAGTATTAAGTTCTCCAGGCTCTTCTTCCTCTTTACGTGTCACAGCAACCTCATTTGTCTCTTCCTGATATTTAGTATGTTTTCTTCTAAAATATTTACTAAATTATTAAAATACACTACCGGCCATAATTATTAGACCACTCAAGTGTTTAAAAAATGATGTATTCATACTATTCTTTAGTATTTATTGCCAAGTGAATAATTGTAAATGAAAATAGAATGTTTTTTTTTGTTAATACTGCACAATAACAGGTGCATCAATTGGATTTATAAATATTTAATAATTACCTATATTGCAGTTTCATCAATGAAAAAACGAAAAAAATTCAGGGTGATAGACAAGTTCATTTTTGCTTCTTTCCCTTGTAAAATTTTGCAAAATTATAAAAACAAAAGAACCATTCTTTGGCAATAAATACTAAAAATAGTTCTAAAATACATAATTTCTTTTGAGAAAACTGGGGTAGCCTAATAATTATGGCCGGTAGTGTATTCCAACCAACTATAAGGAGATCATTATTATTTACTAAAAATTTCAATTATTTATATTATAAAATTCAATTCGATTGACAATTAGCCTATGTTTTGGTGGACATTGCAAAAAACAATCTAATAAATAAATTGTGTTTATTATTTTTGTTGTTAAGTTTTCAAGAACAAAGAAAATGCATAAATCTCGTTTTATATGTTTAGGATTTATTCAAATTCTAACCATCACTTTTAAAACAATAAACATTGCCGAGGGCGTTAAGGTATTTATCTATATTTCCGAGATGAGGTAGCATTTGCAGTATTTACATTAATCGAATTATTGTCCTTATTTTTGTTGCCATTTGTACGACGTTTCGGCCGTTGTACGCTTCTTCAGGTGCTAAGAATAACACTATTAACTTATATTATTGCAACCAAACACATAATAATTATAAACAAGATGAAAAAAATCTCAAAAACATAATACGTAGAAATGTTAAACCAGTGGAAAGTAATAATCAAATAAAACTCATTATATATTATAAAAAGTTTAAAACAATTGACCTCATAGTCTATAATAACCCAACAAGCACTAAACTAAATTCTCTACAAAAAAACAATGTAGTGTACCAATTTACATGCCCATTCAGAGATTGCATCTCTGATAATAATCAAGAACCTAGTACACATATTGGTTTTACTACAACCACGCTCTCCCGTAGACTTACATGTCATCTTTCTGATCAGAGTACTATTAAACAACATTTCTCTGAAAAACATAAACATGTAGGTAATATCAGACAGATTTTGGTCAACAATACGGTGATCCTTACTCATACACACAGTAAGAGGAACCAGCAGATTTTGGAGGCCATGTACATCAAATCAAAACAACCAACACTCAATAAAATCAACTTTAAAACAGGAAATAACATATTAAATTGCATTTGACTACACGGTTTTGTTGTCATTTCGTGTTATCCCGCGGTGTGACGTCATAAAACTGCATCGCAAACTTAAGAACTGCGTTTATTATTTTTGGTAACTATTGCCGTTGCCAAGCGGAGTTTTATGTCAACACAAAATAATATCGTCGGTGATGATGGATTTTATAATATTTCAGTTTAAACAACCTCTCTGAAGATGGCTCATGTGAGCCGAAAGCTTAGAAGAAAACCAATAAATAATTATCCAAATGTTGGAGAATTGTTGTCTTTATTTTCAACTGAAATTAAAGCCAAAATACGACGTTTAGAACGGCTCATGATTAAACATAATAGACATTCATTGTCTCTTATATTTAACAGCGCATGTTTAGAATATATATATATATATATATATATATATATATATATATATATATATATAATCATTTCACCCTGAGCAAGGCGGAAACGCCACTGATGTGCAGGGGGTTACATAAATGTAAAAAGATTAATTAGAAAAGAGTGAGGAGTACAAACTAGTTAGAAAGGAACAATAGAAAGCTGAGAAAGCAGGTGCGATGACAGATACATAGGTGGAGAGAAAGGGAAGGTTATACAGGGGTGGGGAGAGAGCTAGAGTCCAGTGGTTAGTAGATGAGTATTGACTTTGCATTTAAATTTCTGGAGGTTGTAGCCGTCAGGAAAGCAAGAATACGGGAGCGAGTTCCACAGGCGGGAAGTGCGAGAGAAGAAGCTGCAGGAGTAGAATTGTCGTCTGCATTTGGCTAACCTGACTGTGAATGGGTGGGACCCAGTTGCCAGTCTGGTTGCACGAGTAAACACCTGTTGAGGAGGCATCAGTGACTTAAGATCATCCGAGCAGAAGCCATGAAAGTATTTATAGAACAGACAAAGGGAGGCAACATTTCGACGAGGGGGAAGTGGCTGCAGTCGAGTCGCCAGATCAGTACCTATCACATTACAGACTCTCCTTTGGAGCTTGTCAAGAACACTGAGGAGAACGGCAGGGGCACCTGACCATAAATGGCAACAGTACTCCATGCACGGACGGATGGTTGACTTGTATATATGCAGGATGGATTCAAGTGGAAAAAACATCCTGGATCGACATAGTGACCCAACCTTCTTAGCAGTAGATTTTGCTATGGATTCAATATAGTGGTTCCATTTGAGGTCTGAGGACAGGGTAAGTCCGAGGAGGCGTACTGTATTACTCTCAGGGAGAATCACTTGATCCATGCTTATGGGAGGCAGGAGAGGTTGCCTGTAATGGTTGACAGACAACAGCTTGGTCTTAGACGAATTGAAGTTGACAAGCCACTTCTTGCCCCAGTTCACCACAGAGTGTAGATCCCGCTCAAGGTCAGCAGCGAGATTATGTCTGTCCGCCACGACAGGTTTCTTACTGGAGCGGGAGTATATTGTAGTGTCATCTGCGTAGATGCCTACTTGGGACTTGATCTCATCTGGGAGGTCGTTGATGAAAATAAGGAAGAGCGTTGGGCCTAGGATAGAGCCTTGTGGGACACCAGCATTCGTGCTGTAGGACGAAGAGGCACGCCCATTCAGAACGACCTTCATTTTCCGGTTATTTAAGAAAGATTGGATTAGGTCAAGCAGGCGACCGGTAATACCATAACCGCGTAGTTTGCATAGGAGGCCAGAGTGCCAAACCCTGTCGAAAGCCTTGGAGATGTCCAGAGCAACAGCGCGTCAGACTCATCAAGGGCCTGTAGCATGTACTCCGTCACGGTTGTTAGCAGGTCGGCCGTGGACCTGGCAAAGCGGAATCCATATTGCCTGTCGGAGAACAGTTTGTGGGCGGTGAGATGATGAACTATTTCAGCACTGATTATAGCCTCGAATACTTTCCCGAATATCGGTAGAAGACTGATAGGGCGATAGTTGGATGGGTCCGAGGGTTCACCACAATTCTTAAATACAGGAACGACTGAAGAGAATTTCCAGCATGCAGGAAAGCAGGAAGCAGAAAGGCAGTAGTTAAATAGTTTAGAGAGGACAGGGGAAATTTCAGGAGCACACCTCTTAAGAACTATCACCGGGATTCCATCGTCTCCACACGCCTTATGCGGGTCAAGTTTTGAAATTACTCTGGATACTACTGTCGGGGTAATATATACGTCGTGCAGTTTGGCCTCAGTTCTAATAGGGAAGTCGGGTGGGTGTACTCCGGACGAGTCGAATGTGGAGTTGGATGAGAATCTGTGGGCAAAGCACTCAGCTTTGTCCGCAGATGACGTGAGAACCTCAAATCTATGGATTAAAGGAGGTATTGAGGATTTCCTATTGTTGAGCACTCTTTACTAATCCTCCAATAGTCCTTGGAGCCGAACTTGCGGTCAGCTATGTGCTGTCGCATTCTCTCAGCAAACAACTGTTTGGCGTCATTTAGGGTTCTCTTGCACTCATTGCGAGCAGATGTGATCAGTTGGCTGTCTCCGGAATAGACGGAAGTAATGGTTCCTGTGGGCAATGGCGGCTGAGCAGGCCGGAGAGAACCACGGAGAGGTTTTAAGCAATACTTCCTGGTAGGTATGAAGGCATCAATGCCAGCTTTCACCCATGACGAGACCTCAGAGGCACAGTCATCAACTAATAGGTCGAACACTTTTCCCCAAGGGACGTCGCAGAGGAAATCGCGAAAGGCATCCCAGTCAGCTTTTTGGTAGAGGTAGGAGGTCCTATAAGTAGGGGGCTCCTGTGGGGAGTGAGATTGGAAAGAAATACTGAGAGAGACTTCATCGTGGTCGGAGTTTCCGAGAGGTCAAAGCTGCGAAACTTGACAGGCGTCAGGCGCAGAGGTGAAACATATATCTAGCAGTGGGGAATGACCCGAGGGAGTGCTTGGGAAGCGAGTGGGGAAGTCCATCACTTGCGTAAGGGATTGGGAAATAGCAAAGTTCATGGCGTGAATGCCCGTCGGATCAGTAACGGCGTCTTCAAGCCACTCAGAGTGATGGGCATTGAGGTCTCCAAATACAAATATGTGGGGGAATGGGTGATAGGAAATAGCCTTATCTATGTCGTCAGCAATGCTATCTAGTAGGGAGCAGTCCGGAGAGGAGGGAGAACGGTAAAGAAAGAATAGGTAACTAACTGAACTGAGGAGAGACAGGCGGAGACATATGTATTGGTGGTCAGTAGATTCGAGTGAAGTCACCCTAGCTATGGGGAGGTGTTCGCTGACATAAACACCCAGCCCATGCATGTGGACAGTGAAATCCTTCCTTAAAAGGGGAAGATAACCAGGGATGAAGAGGTCAGAGGAGGGAATAGCTGAGTTGAGGTTAGTTTCGCAGAGCGCAAGGATGTCAGGGGACTTTTCATGCAGAAACGCTTCTACACTAGGAAAGTTAGTACGAATGCCTCGGATATTAGTGAAGGAGAGGTTAATGGGTTTAGGTGGTTTGGATTTAACTGGTTTAGGGTCATTTCTGATTTGTTTAGTCATGATTCTGTTTGTAGAAAGGGACCTAGAGTAGAGGATACAGGCGTTCATTATTCACGATCTGTGCTGTGAGGGAACTGCCTAGGGCTGCAACAAGGTGTGGCCTCGGGGTTGCCCACCGAAAGCGCTTGCAGGGACACCTATCCATGCGCGACATGGCACTACAAGAACCCCGATATTATACAACTGTTGATCAGAGCAGCCGCTCTTGACGCTATATATATATATATATATACACATTGGTGAATCTGGAAATAGCTTTAGATTCCGTTTCAATAATCATAAACTAAGCATACGTCAAAACAATCCATATTCACCCATAGCAGAACACTTCTATCAACCAGAACACACATTAGAAAACTGCAAATGTTTATTAACAGATTCTGATTTTAGTTCTACATACTCATGCAGAAAGAAAGAATGATACTGGATTTTAAAATACAGGCTAGGGGTAAATAGGGACTTAGGTGTTTTGAATCTTTAAAATATTTCAATAGTTAAACATTTTTTAGATACACTTAAAATTTTTTCTCTAAAATAACATTTATAAGCATTATTAAAGATAGGTCTACGTTTACAAATATTTAAAATAATCTGTCGCTTTTTGCGTCACGTGATTTAAACAATCTCTCCACGAACGCTCCTCGCGAAAACGCTTCTAATTTAAATTTTCAAATCCTTTGTTTCTGATGAAAGGCCGAGGACGGTTTGAAATATCAAATATAATAACAGAAATAAATAAATACTGTCAAAAAATACTGTCATTTTTAAACTTACAACTTTTTAGTAGTTTTCATATATATATATATATCACGTTATTTCATGGTAAAGCGGAAGTATGGGGCTATTTCACGCGAACCATCATCAGCTTCTGTCTTTATTGTACAGAATATTTTACACGAATGTGTGTGTATATATATATATATATATATAAAGTTCTTTTGACAGAGTGATTGGTAGATAATACCAGGGAGAATCCGCAATGAACGGAATATTTCTTAGATTGGAACTATTATCTCGGGGAAGAGCGGTGATGGCATAGGAAACGCTCATCACATCGTCTAACATTTGATATTAAGAGTCTTCAACAAATTTATAAACATCTCATTTGCAGACTACGCAGGAGCTTATTGAATTGAGTACTACCACTTGTCTGGGTTGTTTATTTTTAGAAATATCAACAAGAAATATATTCCCCAATCTTGATAACCAAGAAAGAGAAAGTCCTTCGGTGAAAGATAAAAGGTCTACTAACCCACTGTACCATAATATTGAGTGTAAATAAACTACCATATCAGCGCTTCAACGTAGAGCAGCATTTATCAAGCTGAACCAACAGGCTATTGCTATTACAACGAATTCAATTTTCAGTCTGTTGTGTATCTTCGTCGCCAATTTGTTGTGGAGTTGTGGCGAAACATCGCCGCAAAATTGTCTGGAAGTAAAACACGAACACAAGAGGTAGGTTCAAAACAGTGTATTAGTATAACAAGAAACATGATATTCAAAAGAAATGTTAATAATAAGTAATGTAAAAATAAATAAGTCCGAAGTTTTACGTTGCCTGACTCGTAGCTGTCGTTAACTGCTCCTGTTAACTGCTGTACTTGACTGCTGGTAACTCAGCCGCTTCTCACACGAAACCTTATTTAAACTGACATTAAATCTTAGGTGCCTAGTGTAGACCCGTTTTCATAAGTTTTGATATTTAGGACACAATCCTATTAGAAAAAGTACGCATTAGAAAATAAGTACACATTCGAAGAAAGTACGCATTATCAAAAAAAGTACACATACCAATTCGAAAAAAAGTACCATTTAAAATAAGTCAGTGAATTAAATGCCATACGTCATACACGCTTGGGCGATTATGTCTCGAAAGAGACATGACTGACTGGGCAGAACATTATCCCGCAGTAGGTTACCATTACCTTCCGCGGTAGGCTGGTTACTAGCCAAGGTTATAGAACCCAATCTGTCCTGTTATTTAAATCATAACTGGAAGGAATAGACGGATTAATCTTTCCTAAGGGTATTTGCGCGTAAGTGAATTCAACTGGAATTCGAACTCGTCTCCCCGATGTCTTGTTCCGAGCCGATATCCACTGCACCACAACGCACATCCTTGAAATAAGTACATATTCTAAAATAATATACATTAAAAAAATGACCAATTCTGAAGAGTATATATTTGATGTTCGTTGTGATGCAGTGGATGTCGGCTCGGAACGAGAAATCGGGGAGACGAGTTCGAATACCAGTTGAATTCGTTGCATTCACTTACTCGCAAATACCCTTGGGAAAGGTATATCTCCGCCTCTTCTCTCCAGTTATGGGTTAAATAATTGGACAGATTGGATTCTTTAGCCCTGGTCGGCAATCAGTTTACCACAGAAAGTAATGGCAACCTACTACGGGAAAATTTTCTGCCCAGTCAGTCATGTCTCAAGAGAGACATGATCACCAAAGCGTGTATCACATATGGCACTTAACTGACTGACTGACATATTGGAAATGAGTAAAAATCATAAAAAAGTACACATTCGAGAAATGCGCATATTCAAAAAAGTATCTATTCACAAAAAGTACCCACAGTGTTGGATTGTTATGTGAGATTTTCTTTCTGTATGGAAGTCAATGTTGGACGATCTCATCAAGGATGAAGGAGAGACTTGTGGTTTTAAAGGAAGATACTAAGGATAACAAGAACTGAGCATGTGAGCAAAGATGAGGTGCTGGAGAGGATGCAAACGGGAAGAAAACATACTTAACATCAGGAAGAGGCAGATGAGGTTCCTAGGACACATAATAAAGAAGGAGGGCCTGGAGAATTTAATACTCACAGGACGGATAGAAGAAAAGAGAGACAGGTGAAAGCAGAGCGAGACATACTTGATAGGCTTGAGCAAATAGATAGCGGACCGGGATTTAGGAGAGATACCAAGAGGAAAAATATTGAGAGCGACAAGAGACAGGGCCAAGAAGTCCATGATCGCCTACGTCCTGAAGGGACACGGCACATGAAGAAGAAGATACATTCGAAAAAAGTGCACATTAGAATATTGTACGCATTTGTATTAAGATTACTCAGTAAAAGAAGTACTATGATTAGTATCCTCATATCATTCATTCTGATGTTTAATCACCACAGTCCGGTCAATGTAACCTCCGAAATTCGAACGTTTTAAATTTCTCAACATTGTCATTATTCTATCATTAAGACCAGACTCCTTTCTTTTTTTTTTTTAATCATAACATTTCTGAATCTTTGAGATGAAGCGTTGTCATTATTTCATTATTAAAACCAGAATATTCATTTTAATCACTATGTTTCGACATTCTCAATTTGATTAGAAATTCTAAACTGAAACAATGTAATTATCTCCTCGTTGAGAAGAGAAACCATCATTTTTTTTGTTTTATTCATTCACCCATCGAAAGAATATATCGCGAAAAATACTGAAACCATTATGCATTTGACTTAATCGTAACATTTTTATTTATTTATTTTGGTGGTTGTGGTGGTGCTACGGGAGTTCGACCTCATCATTTACCAGCCCAAATTAGATAAGGAACAAAAACGCAGACCCCACTTCGAATACTTGCTGTAATGTGTAATTTATTATTTGGTATAGATAGATTGAGAATGCGAAAATCGTTCATTACGTTAGAATTATCGAATAAATAATAGATGTCGTTTAGTCCATACTAAAAATCGCACCACAAACTCGATTCAAACCGAGTAAACACAAATACTAAATCTATTTACATGCAAAGTGAAAGGTGGAAGATTCGTTGTATAGTCGCCTTCGCCATGACAGCAGGGTTTATTTCCGAGGTCATTTACTATGCATATTTCCGAGATCACTTCCTGGGTACATTTCCGAAATCATTTCCTGCACATTCTCACCGAGTTAGACATGTCCTTAATCTGTATCGGAATACCAAGTTTTGTTTGAGAACTAGGATCTTAAATTTAATTAATAATTAATATATATATTCAGCCGATGGATGAATGAAGATTTTTAGTCGCCCTGTATGCTACATATTCATAAGAAACAAATAGTAAATGCTGCAATGCAATTATTTAAAAGTATTTAAATACAAAAAATTACATCTAACCGAAGGTGAATTGGCATGGCGAAGGTAGCATTCCAGAAGCTGAGTAGAGTATTAAGAAACAGGAAAATTTCGCCAGAAACAAAGAAGAGTGTACTACATTGCTATGTGATGTCAGTTCTTCAATATGGCAGTGAATGCTGAACAATATCATCAAAGATGAAGGAAAAACTTGAAGCAACTGAAATGTGGTTCTACAGAAGGATGCTGCGAATATCATGGATCGAGCATGTGAGCAATGATGAGGTTTTGGAAAGAATGGAAACGAAAAAGAAATTAATATTGAGCATCAGGAAGAGACAGCTAAAGTTCCTGGGACATGCAGGAGGGCTTGGAGAGCCAGATACTAACAGGCCAGATTGAGGGAAAACCAGACAGAGGAAAGCAGTGGATGACATATTTGAAAGACCTGATCAGGTGGATGACGGAACGAGGGTTGCGTGGTGTAAGAGGAGAAAACGTGCTAAGAGCCACTAGAGATAGGGAGACGTGGAAAGCCATGATCGCCTACGTCCTGAAAGGACAGGGCACATAGAAGAAGAAGAATTTCTTACCTGATTTCGATAACAAGACTATATTTGAAAGCGCGAGGCTTCAAACATTTCTACAATAGCTGCATTGATTTCGTATGTATTTTTTGTGATACTTTACTTAGAAAGATGACAACTATTCTAGAGAAATATTTCGGTTTAACCAATAAATGTTGGTGTTTTTTGAAATTATTATTGGCAGAACACTAGAATTTACACAACCGTTCAAACGTTTGAAGCTCCCCCTAGAATTAGCATGGGATGAACTTGACAGAAGAGTGAAGGGGGAAAAAAATGAAAAAGAGGTTTTGAAAAAAGAGGTTTTGGAAAAAGGAATTATTAAACTTATACTTTGAGAAAATTTTGTAACCAATACCAAAAAAATTCATCATCAGTTGCTTACCTCGCGTTGTTGCAGATTTTGCATCAACCTGAGATATTCTTATGATAACTTTTGAGCCTTCACGTCTATGCAGGGTCAAGACATGTTGAAAGAGAGCGTTTGGAGATTTTTTTCCCAGTAGAGTGCAGGTCCTTTCTGCTGTAGACTGGTTACCAATCAAAGCTATATAACCAAGGCTGTTCTGCTACTAACCCTGCCCATGGTGGTTTTGGATTTATAGTTTTTTCACCTAAACAAGTTGACACCCAAAGCTATACAACCTGGTCTGTCCATCTATGTTTCAATAACTGGAGGGGGAGAAGAGATAGATTCATACCTTTCCCAAGGGTATTAGTGAATGTAATGGGTTCGACTAAAATTCGAACATGGCTCATCGAGGATATTTTAATGAGAACAAAATTCAATCAAAATTCAAAATAAAGTAAAATTTCATTTTTCCTCTTTGCCATAATAAAATTTCTAAAAACAAATATGTTTTACTTTTTTTTAGCCATCTATAATAATTTTCTCTTACAAAAAACTACATTTAGGGACAATTTAAAAATTGCCAGAGGTTACCTGAAACATTTGGATCGTAGTGTATATACAGTATTTTGCTAAGAAATATCCTTAATATAATACAGTACAAATCCACGAAGCTTCTTTCAAATTCTGTCAGATTTTCATCAACACTTCAACACTTCTCAGCCGAAACGACTGCAAAATACGATTACAATACTCACGTCCCTTTACATAAAAAAGCAACACCCTATCAATCAAAGCGTGAATCACCATTAATTTCATAGATTAAATAGCAAAAGTAACGCTATGCTGGCTATATCTAAATTATCTACACTCTTTCCTAGAAAACCATCAAAGACAAGAGAAGATTCACGCAAGATAAGTTCGTCTAATTGTCCAGTTCACACTCCTCCTTGTTTTTTTTTAACAAGAGTAGAGGTTTATCTTTTGTTTTCGTTTTAGGATGAGGTTTCTAATTCCTTCTAAAATATTTTTAGTCACATTCATTCACAGAAACCATTTGCGTCTTAGTGGAGTTGTCGTCTTGCTTTAGGTGAGTTGTTTATATATATATATATATATATATATATATATATATATATATATATATATATATATATATATATATGTGTGTGTGTGTGTGTGTGTGTGTGTGTGTGTGTGTGTGTGTGTGCGTGTTTAAAAATTAAGACAGACACGTGATTCCATGGTTAAGCGGAAGTATAGGCCTATTTCAGGCGAACCTTCATCAGCTTCCGTCTTTATTGTACAGGCAATAACTTTTACATATGTTTGCTCTCTATATATTTATATAAATATATATTTATAGCTCTCCTAGAGAGTTATCCTACCAATGTACCTACAGGATACTCCTATGGATTCTTCTATATCTACACAGCATGTATATATATATATATATATATATATATATATATATATATATATATATATATATATCGTGTAATTTTGGCAAGTTCTTTTACATTAAACGACTTATTTGAGACCAGGAGAAACTCACCTCAACAGACATTCCATTAAATATGTTCTATTAGCCGTTATATATCCTACATATCCTCATGATATACACCGCTTCTTTTGTTCCATGCACGCCATTACAGAAACCTCATTTCGTAACCTTCTACTTTGAGTGATGCTTAGGACTTGAGTGGGAGGAATAGTTATTTTATCGATCATTATTTTTTTCATATTGTGAATGTAGACAGGAATGTTGTAGATGTCTAGAAATGGACGAATATTCAAACATGTGTAAAAAATAAAAAATCTCATTTGTAGTAGTATATTTCCCATGGATCCTAATAAAAAATTATAGTACAATACTACTAATTTAATTATCCGTAATAACTCCCCTCCACCAGCAGATGTATTATATAAAACCAACATTATATATCAATTCAAATGTCTGTTGGGAGAATGTATCTTCGACAAAAAAAAAAAAAAAATACAAATATATATATATTGGATTTACAACAATTGCATTAATACGACGTCTTACATTACAACACTAATCTCTCTTTTATGCATGTTTCATTAAAGATGACTGACGATTTACTGTGATTAAGCTTAATATTCAAGTTTTTGTGTTCATATACGTGTTTTCTCTTCTGGGTATAAAGTGTTTATTAATGGGTCTGATCTGAAAACCGTTATTAAATTGCGTGTGTTTCACGTTGTCGACAATTTAAATAATAGCGAATGAGAGGATGAATTTCCGTGTGCTGTCTTGAGGAAATTCTCTTATAATAACTATTTTATGTCTAAGTAGACATTCACTCGTAAAATTTGGGTGACAAGAGTTT
The DNA here is from genome assembly GCA_037127315.1 of Ascarosepion bandense. Classification (NCBI taxonomy): domain Eukaryota; kingdom Metazoa; phylum Mollusca; class Cephalopoda; order Sepiida; family Sepiidae; genus Ascarosepion; species Ascarosepion bandense. Next base: position 386,093 of record JBBBDQ010000198.1, on the reverse strand, counting down.
CTGTTCGTGGACTTTGTGTAGAACGAAGTGTTGAATGTGTTATAGTTAGTTTATACATTTAATCTCGGATGTGCGTAGTGGTGTAGTCGGAACGACAAATCGTGAAGCCGAGTTCGAATTCCAGTTGAATTCCTTGCTTCCCCTTACGCACAAATACCCTTAGAAAAGGTATTAATCCGTCTCTTTCCTCCAGTTATGGGTTAAATAATAGAACAGATTGGGTTCTATAATCTTGGCTGACAACCAGTCTATTGCAGAAAGCAATGGCAACCTACTGCGGGATAATCTTCTGCCCAGTCAGTCAATTCTCTTTCGAGACATGATCACCCAAAACGTGTATCACGTATGGCACTTAACTGACTGACTGATACATTTAATCTCAGTTAGGACACATTTAAACGCACTTGGAAAAATATAAAACTCCGTCCGCTACATTTTCGTAGAAAATGCGACTATAATATCTTCAACCTGATGTAAAATGCTAAAAACAATTGAAGTATTAACAATAAAAAGAGAAAAACTAACACTCAATAATATGAGCTCTGAACACACACACACACACACACACACACACACACACACACACACACACATATATATATATATATATATATATATTTTTTAAGAAAACCTTCATTCCGGCAGAAATTTTATGCCAGATGGAGAAAATATTGTAAAAGTGTCTGATGATATGAGCTAGTTAAGCTCATTGAAATGAACTATAGTTTTAACTAATATGACGTGTTGAGTTTTCCTTTATAAACTATATATATATATATATATATATATATATATATATATGGTATTGCAAAATGCAGCATTGTTGGGATTGAGACTGTGCTGATGCAGTCACAATTTCACTGGGTTGGTTGTATGTTGCAAGGAGGCATGACAGTAGAATACCTAGAGACTTCATGTATAGACAGATTGACAGTGGAACTGCCATGTTGAACTGCCGTGGCCCATATATAAAGACAAGATAAAGAGCAACCTCTCAGCTACCAATGAGCATCATACTAACATCGAACGAGTTACCTTGGATATTTGTGCCAGATTTGTATCAGAAATTTCGAAATCAGTCATATTGACCGGATAAGAGATGAAAGACAATAGTGAAAATCATCATCAAATATTCCTGTTGGTACGTACCGAGATTCTCGCTGTTACACAATATGTGGACTTGCATGCGGGACTTAGGTGGAAGGTTTGCAAAAGTATAATACCGGAAAATAATTTTCAGTAACTCCTCCACAACTGCACCTTTGTCCATGCCCAAACTTAGGAATTATGAATTATGAAAAATTGTTTGAAATTACATATTAACATGGCTAATCTTTCGTCAAAATTTCAATTTATTATTCATACCAAAAATTTAAAATTTTCAGCCGGGTATCTGGAATAAGCGTCTTTTATTTTTAAATTTGTTGATCCTGACATCAGAAAGAAAATCTTTAAATTCTTACTTTTTTGTTGTGTACTTTTCTTGTGTAGTTCCTAATGTGTACTTTCTTGTGTGTACTTTTCTTTTGAAGTTCTCGCTTTTCTAATGTATTTTTCTGTGTTTTTCTATTGTTTTTCTAAAGTGTACGTTCTATGATGTGTACTTCATTTATTGTGAATTTTTTACTCATGTGTTCTTTTTTGAATGTGTAACTTTTGCGAACGTGTATTTTTGAACATGTACTTTCTAATAATTAATTTCTCTAATGTTACTTGAACTTCTTGTTTTTTATAATGTATTCTTTTCTCGATTGTATACTTTTTAATGTGTTTTTTTTCTGCTGCGTATCTTCTAGTGCTTTTCTTTTTTTAATGTTTAATTTTTCGAATTTGAACTTTTTCCGAATGTGTACTTTTTTCAAAATAGCACTCTCAAATGTGTATTAATGTTACTTGCACTTCGTTCTTTTCTAATATTGTTACGTGTTAAGTGTAACAAAAGAAAAAACAAAATGATTGACCAAAACTTAGAGATAAATCACAGACAAATATTTAATTTACAAAACACACCAAATAAAATATTTACAAATATACAATTTTTGTTGCATTCAAAACAAGAAACATAGAGTCTACTACTGGCGAGGAGAGAAGGGGAAGGTAAGGTGTCAAATATCTTTACCCAGTTATGTTGGCGAAGAAGTTAAGTGCTATAGTTTTTGGAAATCCTTAAATGGGTATATAAAGAATAATTATTAGTTCGGTCACTGAAAGAGTCAAAAATATGTATTTACCCATATAGTTCCATGAGGTTCTCTTTCAGATTTTAGTTGGTCGGCGATTTTTTAGAGATTCTTTCGGCTGGATAGAAATCCTTGAATTAGAGCCGGAGTTGATACTGTCAGCACATCCTGTTAACAACTGAATACTCTATTCCCAAAACCTATTTTTATAGGGGATAACATTTAATTAGCATATTTCTAGAACATTTCGAATTCTCTCGAATCTACTGGAATGTTCTACAATCTTCCAAAAGTGTTTTATTCTTAATTTCTCTATTTAACATCTACGTCATGAATTAAAACTTTTTGTAATAACAAGTAGGACTCAATAGAATCCCTTACTATAATTTTTTATACATTATTAATATTATTTTCTATATAAATGCATCCTCGTAACCATATGTAAATTTGTTGTTCAAGATATTTAGAAACAATATCTTTAATTTTACCTTTCAGACTGAAGTTGCTTGATAAATTGCAGAAATAATTTAAAAAAATCTTTAATCGAAAAACAGAGAATACGACTTTAAGCCGTGTCCATTTAAAATAAAAGTGTTCTTTACCGATAAGGAATTCTTGTGATTTTTTTTACATTTTGACTAATGGAAAAATGAGAAAATGAAATAAAAATGACTAGCATCTTGTATCTCTTTTCTTAGTTTCAATCTTCGGGACGCCATCTTGTTCTACACTTTAGACTGCAGGAAAATTAATCGTTTGCTACATAAAGTCCGGCGGCGGGAATGAATATAATTGTTTTTCATATGGAACCAGTACTTGAAGAAATAAGTAGAAGAATGACATGCTGATAAGTTTTTTAAAGCTTTTTTTTCTTTAAAGAAAGGATGATAAAATGTGCAATAGCCATTGGCATTTCTGTTAACTCTTCCCTCAAGATATCGTCTCGGTTTTGCGTGACATTAAAACGAATCTGTTTTCCGGTCGCTCAGTGAAGTCCGGTTCTAGTGAAGTCGTTGTGATATTTAGTAGGTCACTAAATAAGTAATGTCCGAAATCTGACAGTGGTAGCTTGAAAGATTTTTTCACCATACTAAACCGCCTAAATGATAACAGTGGACGGTATAATGTCATCCCATAAGTAATGTCTGATATCATTAAATGATGGATTCAATAAATTTTTGACAATTCTAAAATGCTTAAATGATAACAGTGGACAGTATCATATAATTCCATAAGTAATGTCTCAAATCATAAATAGATAGATTAAATTAATTTCTCACAATTCTAAAATGCTTAAATGATAACAGCGAACGGTATCACGCTATCCCTTAAGTAATGTCCGAAATCTGACAGTGGTAGCTTGAAAGTTTTTTCACCATACTAAACCGCCTAAATGATAACAGTGGACGGTATAATGTCATCCCATAAGTAATGTCTGATATCATTAAATGATGGATTCAATACATTTTTGACAATTCTAAAATGCTTAAATGATAACAGTGGACAGTATCATATAATTCCATAAGTAATGTCTCAAATCATAAATTGATAGATTAAATTAATTTTTCACAATTCTAAAATGCTTAAATGATAACAGCGAACGGTATCACGCCATCCCTTAAGTAATGTCCGATATCATAAACTGATGGATTGAACTAATTTTTCACACTTCTAAAATGAATAAATGATGACAGTAGACGGTTCTATGTAATCCCATAATTAATGTCCGAAATCATTAATTGATAGATAGAGTTAATTTTTGACAATTGTCACTAAGTGCTATATGTGATACACGCTTTGGGTGATCATGTCTCAAAAGAGACATAACTGACTGGGCAGAAGATTATCCAGCAGTAGATTGCCATTACTTTCTGCGGTAGACTGGTTGCCAGCCAAGACTATAGAATCCAAGCTGTTGTATTATTTAATCCATAACTAGAGGGAAGAGACGGATTAATACCTTTCTCAAGGGTATTTGTGCGTAAGTGAAAGCGAGGAATTCAACTTGAATTCGAACTCGGCACCACGATTTATCGTTCTGAGTCGATATCCACTGCACCACAACGCACATCCAGAAAAATAGACGCTTAAAGCACCTGGTATTTCCAAGCGGTCACCCATCTAAGTCCTGATCTTGGCTCGATCTTGCTTAGCTTCAGTGATCGGACGAGAACCGGTATTTTCAACGTTATATGGTCGTAATTTGACAATTGTAAAATGTTTAAATAATAACAGTATTCTGACATTTCATTAGTGATGTCCGAATTCATAAGTTGCTAGATTGAATTAATTTTTCACAATTCTAGAATGCCTAAATGAGATAATACCGGTCACTCTTTATGTAATGTTCGAAATATGATACTTGTTGCGGCTTTAACCCGACATTGGTTGACTCGGCCCCGTAAGTAATTTGCAAAAGTAATTTGCCAGATCTCGAACGAAGTCTGACCAAACTCGGTGGTCGCATGTAATTGTTTCTGTAAGAGCTAACCTATCACGATTCCAACTGTGTTCCGAACGGATCGACGTTCTCTTCAGTGTTAATCAACCGGCTTGCTTATTTGACATTTTTTCGGCTGACAGAAATCTGTTGGTTATAGAATGAAGTACTTTTCTCTATTCTAAAAAGGCAAAATGTGAACAATGTCTGCTATCAGGTCATCATATATGTAATACTTCATGTTCTCTATACAAGGTGCTATGAACCAATAGAAAGTCAGGTCAAGATGGATAGGAGAAATTTGACTAGAATAGTAAAGGGGCTAGAGACTTGAAATGACTTGAAACCCAGACGTTTTCTATGCCAGTGATGAAATAAATTGAATGATATATCAGAGGTAGAATCGTCGACTGATGTCAATTCAGTCGGGTTTCAATCCTCGCTAAAAACGATCGGATGTCTAACCGTACGGATGAGCTATGATACAGCGAAACAGATCTGTCTCCGATATATATATATATATATATATATATATATATATATATATATATATATATATATATTCTAATATATCCTTTTCTTCTTTAGAAAAAAGGAAAATAAAAGATTGAATTTTGTTTCGTTCCTTGTGGCTGAGCACACACACACACACACACACACACACACACACACACACACACACACACACACACACAATATATATATATACTATAGTCACCCGCAGACAGATCTGTTTCGCTGTATTACAGTTCATCGGTACGGCTTAGACTCCAGTCGCTTCCTAACCCAGGATTGAAATCCACCTGAATTGGCGTCAGTCGGCAATTCTACCCCTAGGCCACGAGCGTCCAGTAGAAAAAGGTAGGCTTTTTAGCGCGTATAAACATAAAAGTCTTTTATTATAAACACTTATAATAAAAACTATTACAATATATATATATATATATATATATATATATATATATATATATTGCAATAGGTTTTATTATAAATGTTTATAATAAAAGATATAGTGTACTGCAACACAAGAGCTTTTATGTTTCGGTACTACTTGTCAGGACCTCATCAGGCAGTAAAAGAGTTTACAGTAATTTTTTCATTGCCTGTGTGTGTGTGTGTGTGTGTGTATGTGTGTGTGTGTGTGTGTGTGTAATTGTGGTTGGAAAGAAAGGAAAAAAGTGTGGTGAAAGTGATAATTTATTAAATGTCAGAAGGAATTCACAGTCTGAAGAAATCAGAATTGACAGATTTGTGGGTTGTGTCTTAAAGCAACATCCCGTTAAAAAAAAAAAAAAGAAAAAAGAAAAGAAAAGAAAAAGAATAGGTTTATCTTGAGAACTAGCACGTCAAAATAATACCCTAAGGGAATTGGACTTAGGCTAATTGGTTCCATGAAAAATGAGGTTTCAGTGATTCTTTCGATGGCCAATTATTCCTCGGAAGCCGACACATTCTTTCGAAGAATCCGATTTTCAAATTGTTCTCACGTTTTTCATCTGGTAGTAATAGTAGCAATACTGTTAGTAGTGTAATAATATTAGTTGCAATAGTAATATTAGTAGTTATCTGTACTTGTATTAATTTTGTATTGTATTTTTAAGTTTTCTCTCGTATCTCTTCTAGATTTTATTTTCTGTCCGTATTGGGTGAAACCATACGGGTGTTGACAACTAAATTTGCCCATTATCTTACGCCTTTGTTGTTTTTTTCACTCTGCCTATGCGTCACTATTTTTTGTGGAGTAGTTTTCGCACTGAAGGTTATAATCGTGCTATGTCGGTTGCTAATCGACTTCATCATCATCATTCTGCGGCCACGGCCGAGATAGAACTCACTACACCCTTCCAGTATTCCCTATTTGTCATAGCTCCTGTAAGGTCTTCCTTGGCGATAGATATATCTCTGTGTATCCTGTCTGGAAAGGTTAATTTACGAGATCAATTGTGAGATGATGGGTGCCTCCATAATATAAACGATGAAACAAGTACATCTGTGGCACATGCGCAATGCCCAGCAAACTGGACACGTCTCTTTTGAACTAAGGTTGATAAATGATATATGGAGACCTACCAAGGGTATCAATCGACTTAACGCACCCTAAATGTTAGAAAATTGGTAATCTTCCACTGAAAGCTGACTCCTTAGTATTCGGCTAACTGCCGACTAATATCAACTGTCTAGTAGTTCTACTGAATTCTAATAGAACTCTAAAGAACTCTCTAGAATTTCTAAGAACTCCTATGAACTTTTCAAGAACTTCTCGAGTTAACTTTCTGTAAACTCTTATTAATATAGGAGGGAGAGTCCATTATCTGAGGAATAGGTGTGTTTCACCGTAACCCTATTCACCCCTTTACTACTAGTAATCGTTGTTTTCTATTTGGGATGAACCCATAAAAACTCTTCAAGTGTTCACAACTCTATCGATTATCTTAAAAACCCGTTTTTCTATCACTCATTGAATGTACATCTTCGTTCTCTACTTTGTCTCTTCTAATTTTATTACCTTCTAAAATGTGCGAACCAATGTAAATTAATCAGGTATTGTCAATTAAGATCAGCAATTACCTCACGTCTCGGCTCTTCTATCACCCTTTGTCTGTATCTTCCAAAGATCTCCCTTATCTCTTTTAATCGTTATTGTTTTCTGTTTGATGTGAACCCCTACAAACTCTTCATCTTTTGACTACTATCCATTATCTTATATCACTGCTCTTTTATTTGTCTTTGCCTGTATTAAATATTTCCCTTCTAACTTTGTTCTTTCATATATTTTTTCTCCTCTCCAACACAAAATTATTTTCCGTTTAATATTATGTTTCGTGGTCACAAAGCGTAACTGATTCAAGCCAAAAATGATGATACAACATCAAGAAATATATATATATATATATAATTCCAAGTGAAGAGGACTCAAGGTTTATTTATTTTTTGTGCCTGACATTTATTTTATTATGAACAGTGCTCAATATAATGAGTATTATAGAGCTTAATATAATTATGTAGTAATTGGTTAGTATGCATACTTTGGGGCCAAATTCCAAAATGTATTTCCACTCTGATTAGCCAAAAGAAACACACATGTAAATTTTTATATCTTCCCACATACATACACAGCAAACCAAAGGTTTTTGTGATTTAAATGTAAATCATCTGCACAACCAACAGCAACATTGCCTGATGATGAGAATCTATCTCGAAACATAAAAATTTCCGTGTCGCAATGTACAATTAATTCATAACTACATAATTATATATATAACTACATAACTACATAACTATATATATAACTACATAACTACATAATTATATATATATATATATATATTTTCATGGAATATCTGTGAGTTATTGTTAAAAAAGACTTTGCATGTTTATATTTTACTTTTTACGAGACTGTATTAAAATAAATGCGAAAAAAATGGTGTCTAAGTAATTAAAAAACGGTAAAAAATTTAATAGATTTATCAACAAAAGTATCTTCATTTAGTTAGTGCATTTTGCGCTTCTGTGGTTACCATCTCCTTCCATCTCACAGTTGTGGTTCGCAGTAACATTCAAGAATAGTATAATGGCTTTCCAGTTTCTTTTATACCGAGAATGTTGAAGTTACCTCGTCCCTCCTCTCAGAGCTGATTTTTTAAAGTTAAGTTATGCAAACATTTGCGTCAAGAGGTAGAACTTACAATGCAGAAGGTGGTTTTGAATTCAGAGTTTCTTCTCCTAGACTGGTTGCCAACCAAGGTTAATCCTTAAGGTGGATTTGATTTTAAAGCTACCCTCTACCATTTGCCTAAAGAGACAGGGCCTACAGGGCAGCAGATGGTTTAATTCAGTTTCCTACTACTGGACTGGTTGGCACCCAAGGCTATAGAACACAGTCTATCTTGATATATTAGTCATAGTTGGGAGAAAAGATGGATTCGTACCTTTCTCAAAGATATCAGTACGTAAATGAATGCAAAGATCTCGGCTAGAATTCGAAATCGGTTTTCCGACTCCTCAACTCAAGTCGCTAACCCTTTACTCTATCTATCAATGAAAACGCATTTCGTAAAATGTTAATAATTTATGGTTGTACATTTTCCTCCGGCAAAATCAATCAGTTAAGTGCCATACATGATTCACGCTTTGGTCAATCATGTCTCTTTCGAGACATAACTGACTGGGCAGATGATTATCCCGCAGTAGGTTGCCATTACTTTCTGCGGTAGACTGGTTGCCAGCCAAGGCTACAGAACCCAGTCTGTCTTATTATTTAACCCATAACTGGAGAGAAAAGACAGATTATTATCTTTCCCAAGGGTATTTGTGCGTAAGTGAATGCAAGAAATTCAACTGGAATTCGAACTCGGCACCCCAATTTATCGTTCCGCACATCAACGCAGATCGATCAGTTCAGTTTCTCGAAATTGAGGGATTTTCTCCATGTATCAGTCTGTTTCCTTTCGTCAAGAGAAAGATGTTCATTGTTACCATCATTCTCTATGCGGTCTGGGATCAAGACACGCTACTTTACAGAGGAAAAGAAATCGCAGTTGTCTTTGTTAAACGGCAACATTTATTGTTGTATCAATTTTTCCATTCCTCTTCTATTTTTTGGTAGTATTGGGTTTAAACTGTGTTATACTATCTCTTGGTATCTGAGACCTGTTACAATGCTGGTGACAATAACTAGACTTCTTTGCCAAAAGCCATTAATACCATTCGCGATCATATTATTCATATGGTCAACTCGTTCGGTTTTTTTTCTCGTCATAGATCTCACTTCTGCCTAAAAAGGTGCAGTAGAAGAGTGCTGTACGCTTACGTGATTAATGTCTCCCTATATGGCAGTGAATGATGGACAATCTCCACAAAGATAAACAAGTGACTTGAAACAACAGAAATAGAGTTTTATCGTAGAATGCTGAGAGGCCGAATATGAGGAACAAGGAAGGTTTAGAAACAACGAAAACAAAAGAGTAAACGTATACATTGAATTTTTAGGACATTTATGTGCGTTGTGGTACAGTGGATATCGGCTCGGAACGAGAAGCCGGGGAACCGAGTTCGAATTCCAGTTGAATCCATTGTATTCACTTACGCTCAAATACCCTTGGGAAAGGTATTAATCCGTCTATTCCTTCCAGTTATGGGTTAAATAGCAGGACAGATTGGGTTCTATAGCCTTGGTCGGCAACCAGTCTACCGCAGAAAGCAATGGCAACCTACTGCGGGATAATCTTCTGCCTAGTAAGTCATGTCTCTTTTGCGTGTATCACGTATGGCACTTAACTGACTGACTGTGGTGCAGTGGATATCGGCTCGGAACGAGAAATCCGTGAGCCGAGTTAGAATTCCAGTTGAATTCCATTGCATTCATTTACGCGCAAATAGCCTTGGAAAAGATATTAATATCATCTCTTCCCTCCAGTTATGGCTTAAATAACAGGACAGATTGTGTTCTATAGCCTTGGCTGGCAACCAATCTACTGCAGAAAATAATGGCAACCCACTGCCCAGTCAGTCATGTCTCGAAAGAGACATGATCGCCAAAGCGTGTATCACGTATGACACAACTGACTGAATGAAGAAAGTAGGCTTGTCACAGGACAGGTTGAATGCAAGAAGGTTAGAGGAAAAGCCCATAACATATTTAGAGGGTTTGACTAAATGGATGGCAGAACAAGGTTTAGAAGAAAAGACAATAATTAATTAGAGCCACGAAGGTCAGGCAATAGTGGAGAGCCATGATCGCCGACGCTTTTAAAGTATGTAAGCGATTATAGCACATAAAGAAGAAGATGAAAATTGTAGAACCACTCTTCTATCTGGATCACATTTTGCAGATCAGAGTACACTTTGATACGCATTGGTATATATTTTTTGATGGCTTTTATGCAAATACGAATGGGCTCGTGCCATAAAAAATAACAGGAAAATATTTCTATTGATATGCAGTCTAAAATGACGGCAATATATATATTGATGTAAGAGGGTCATTCAATAAATAAGGTGAATTTTTCGGTATAAGGACATCTATGAGGGTCATTCAATAAATAAGGTGAATTTTTCGGTATAAGGACATCTACGAGGGTCATTCAATAAATAAGGTGAATTTTTCGGTATAAGGACATCTACGAGGCTCATTCAATAAATAAGGTGAATTTTTCGGTATAAGGACTTCAAATACAGATAGAAGCTTACTTTTTTAAAAAAAATTTTTCTTTTACTTCTTTTTCAAAGGGATTTAATTTTTTTGAAGATTAAAAAAAAACTTTGAGATTGGAGATTAACAAAGATAGCCGACCAATACGCATACTCCAGGATTGAATATAGGTTATCGAATCAGTCAATGACCTCATTCAGTCTGACAGAAGGGTGACAGTGGATGACATCGCAAGGGCTTTGGGCCTATCTATTGGGACAGCACACAAAATTGTCCATGATGACAGTGAAAGTCAGCTGCCGGTAGGTGCCAAAGATGCTTACGGTGCAGACCATCAACGAGCTGGGCTGGGAACTGCTCCCTCATCCCTCATACAGCTCAGACCTTGCCTCTTTCACCTGTTTGGTCCCTTGAAAGCGTTCACGAGAGGCACGAAGTTTGAAAGTGACGATGAAGTCAAAAATGCTGTGAGCGATTGGCTGAGACACCAGTCCAAAGATTTTTACGCTGAGTGAATATGGAAGCTTGTGCACAGATGGGAAAAGTGTGTGACACTGCTGGAAGACTACATTGAAAAAAAAAGTAAGCTTCTATCTGTATTAGAAGTCCTTATACCGGAAAATTCACCTTATTTATTGAATGAACATTGTACTTACTGTTTAGTACTTTACATTAAGACGTAAGAAAATAGACTGAGCTGACGCTGCATCGTTATTGTTTGTCTGTCGATGAGCCTGACAAGAGGACACACACACACACACACACACACACACACACACACACACACACACACATATATATATATATATATATATATATATATATATATATATATATATATGTTGTTTCGAAACTACTTGTGCCTTATCAAGTGATGAGGTTTATTTCAAGTTGAACAGCTTTTAAAAGTTAAAAACTAGCCCAAGTCCCTTAATCAGGGAGGTATTGTTACATTGACAATAAGACACAAGTAGTGTCGAAACAAAATAGCTATTTTTGTAGCGATATTATAACGTATTTATGTCATAATTTCTAAAGAAATATTATTAGCTCTACTTTGTATTGAGCACATTTTTAAGAATAGTCTTTCTTTGGATACGGAATATTATTCTGTCCATATCTACCCTATTGTTGTGTTCGGCAATCTTCGTCGCCACTGTTGTGTCGACAATCTTCCTCGCCACACTGTTGTGTCGTGAGTAAGAATAAATAACTCAACAACGGAATAGATTAATTGTTGCATTCCGTGAAAATAGTATTTACAAAGGTTATTAGTATCCAATACAAGAATAAATGTTAATCGTCCCAACCGTCGTAAGACGTAGTATGAGCAATGGGTACTTCCGGGTCGTCACCGGAAGTCTACGACTGACTTGTCGATCGGCTGCTCGGCACACTCTCCTACGTAGATGCCACCATTACTTTACATAGTAATGGAATAGTCCATTATAGCCGAATAGGCACGGGCGTCCCAACACCTATATATATATATATATATATATATATATAAGAGAGAGAGAGAGAGAGAGAGAGAGAGAGAAAGAGAGAGAATTGCAACCTGTTAAGACGGAGAGGATAATCGAAAAGATTTTATCTCGTCAATATAAATTATCAATTAGATAAAAAGCGCAACTGATATTATTCAGAGTAAGCATATCAAGAAGAAAACTCAACGCATAATTAAATGGTTATAAATCCATAATGTATTTCAGCAATGTAAATAAAAATTCTTACAATTGCCTTGTTCAAACCGTTGATGGATAAATAAATCTTAAATTAACATTTATTTATTCATCAACAGTTTGGACGAGGCAATTGTAAAATTTTTCTTTACATTGCTGAAAAAATATTCTGGATTTATAACTGTTTAATTATGTGTTGAGATTTATTATATATATATATATATATATATATATATATATATATATATATATATATATTTCATTTTTTTTAGTTATTAAAAATCGCCTGAAGAAACCACTCACGGTGAAAACCAAGGTAGCAAAATAACTCGTTTATAAATGAAAAATATTCAAAAGTTCTACAATATAATTGTATAGAACACTTTTTAATACAAATGTGTACTGGTCTAACCTTACTAGGACTAAAAACTAAATATTAAACAATCTCTATATATATATATATATATATATATATATATATATATATAGAGAGAGAGAGAGAGAGAGAGAGAGAGAGAGAACGTTCTTTATTTTAATAGATAGGATTGCTAGGGATTAGCTCGCAGTATAACGAAATTAATAAGTCAAGATGGAAACGTAAGAATTTGATAAATGTTTTAACTCATTTATTGTTTGTGCAACTTTCCTAAAATGATTTCATTTTTTTTATAGCTTTTCGTTGTCTAGTCTGCTTAAAATTTAATTGTTTTCCAATCCGCTCAAATTATCTCAAATTTTAACAAAATATGTAAAAATAAGTTGACTGTGCAGACTGATCTCAATAAGAATCTTTTAGGAAGATGGCTCACGCATGTCACTGATAATGCTAATGTGCTGTTGAAATGGCGACCACGTTCACCTGACCTGATACCTTGTGATTTGATACCTTGTGAAAGACAGGTCTATATCCTTCATCTTACAAGCTTAGAGAAACAAGTAGAGAATCACTGAGACACTGGAAAATCTTCCGCAAAGCATGCTACAGCGTATTCGACATGAGCTGCACTACTTAATTGACGTTGGTCGTGTCATAGATGGTGCGCATATTGAACATTTAAAAAGCTTTGTGAAATCGGTAATAAAATCTACATTCTTTTGAATATCTAGTTCTAATTCTGATAAATAAATATTTTATAGTTCAATACGAAACCTATTTAATTTTGTTTGCCTGGGACTCAGATATTCACATTTTAAATTATGTTATGTTTTTGGGGACATGCTATATGTATATTTTTCAGCACCAGAAAAAATATCTTGGAGTACTAGCCACACTTAGCTTTCTCTAAGAATACTTTTTTCTGACACAAGTGGAACTCGTATTTACGATCCATCGTTAATGTTGCTGGAAAAACGATCGATGCCCTGTACCACTTCAGTAAGTACGTAACTCCTCCTGTTTATTCTCTACGTTTATAAGAACCAGATCAGAGCAGAAATGGAGTAATGCTGCCATATATATAGAGGAGGTGCTCAGGTTTCATTTACCAGTCTCTATAGAGTCAAAAATGTCTCCGCGCCCTTCTGGTTGATGAATAATTTTCCATCCTACAAACCTTTTCACACAGACGAAACGTCGCTAGCCACTCGCTGTCCTATTGCTATTTCCGCAGAAAATGTTCCCATAACCTACATTTCTTAGTTCGATCAATAATAACCCACACGGACATTTTAGCGAAACATTTTCACTTTCTTCCTATGGATATTTTTCGCATCGTACTGTAAATCTACATAATGAGGTGTAAGTTCCACTCAAGCTGCTTCTCCCGAACCACGGCTCAGAGAAACCGATTAACACGACAATGCTTCCCCATTCACTACAACCTGAACCTGTTTAAGTCTAGGGTTAACCATTATCTTTCACACATATCCCCTGTGCTTCTTACTATGTAAAGTAACCATCTACCTCGAGTATTGCTTAGGCCTTGTACAGAGTGAACATAATTGTTAAAAAGAAAAAGAAAAACAAAAAAGCAAGGAACTTGTCAGAGAATTGTTTAAGCAGCTCTTCAGCGATAGAATTAGAGAAAGGCATAAAATTCACCTTGCTTTTTTATTTAAATAATTGCTAGCATGAAAGTCGGTTCTCTGTGCAGGGCCCGGAGGTTTTTTCCGTCTGAATCTATCCTGCACATTTATAAATCTATCATCCGCCCGTGCATTGAATACTGTTGCCATATCTGGTCGGGTGCCCCTGCTATTCTCCTTGGGCTTCTAAACAAGGTACAGCGGAAGGTCTGTAATGTGATCGATACCGACTTAGCAGACCGCCTGCAGTCTCTCTCTCACCGGCGCGACGTGGCTTCCCTGTGTCTCTTCTATAAATACTTTCACGGCTTCTGCTCCGATGAACTTAGATCACTGGTGCCCCCTAAATACGAATTTGAACGAGATACTAGATTAGCAACTAGATCCCACCCTTTTACAGTGAAACCGATAAAATGCAGCCACAAATTCTACTCCAACAGTTTCTTTTCTCGCACTTCCCGACTGTGGAATTCTCTTCCACATGACTGCTTCCCCGACGGCTACAATCTCCAGGAGTTTAAATGTAAGGTCAATAGACACCTCCTAACAAACTAACTTCTATTCTTTCACTCTTCCCACCCACCCAACTATCTATCATCCCCCTTCTGACATTTCCTATATCTAACCACTCTTTCTATTTACCTCCCCCTATGTAGCCCCAAGCGCAATAGTGGCAGTGGAATGCCTTGCTTGGGGTGAAATGATTAAAAAAATAAATATGGGCTTTAATCAACGAGTGTTTTGATTCTAAAAGAAATAGAGTTATTAATCGAAGCCCAGGCTTTTTACAGTGTTAATGGACTCAGTTGTTATTTTAAAATGTCAAGTTAGGTACTATGCTGGCGTCACTGCCATCTAGAAGGGGAACATTTTTAAAAACAGTAGCGTCTTCCCTGATTTACACATTACTCTTTAGTCTTGATATGAGTTCTCTGGCAGCTGGCGTGTGTAAACAACACGTATATAACAAGTAAAAATTCAGTCGTGCGCCGATAGCTAAGGAGTAGAATCTCTAATTCCAGATCGACCGAGTTTCGATCCTGGTTAGAAGGAATAAGACGTCTCACTGATGAGCTGTGATACATTTTTTTTAAACAAACGCATATATATTTATTTTAAACAAGAAATTGTATTTCATGGGAAACTTTTATCATCTATTTTTTAAAAATCTTTTTAATTAAAGATCAGACAGATGCAGAAATTTTTATCTAAATTTCGACAATTTACATAAATTATTCTATTTGCCGTTTCCCTTCAGGACGATAGCGATCATGCCTCTCCAAAATTTCAAAGTCGTTTATAATAAAAAAATTATTATTCTATTTTTTGCAATAATTATGTAGGGAGCAGTGAAATATATATATATATATATATATATATATATATATATATATATATGCACGAGATTATTTTTGCTTGCAAATCTTCCATTTAAAAAAAAAAAAAAAACAAGACTGTTATTATTGTTTGTCTGTGAATTGTTATATTATAATGTATTTACATCTTTGAAAACGGCTTATATAAGCCGAAAGCTTAGCTGGGATTGTAAAAAATTATGTTTCAATATTGTGATTTTCTTTCTTCATTTAATGATAATGTTATTAAGCTTATCAGACAATATGAAAAAAAAATTACATAAAATAAATAGACAAAACTTGTCTATGTTTTTTAATGAAATCTTCATCAATATATATATATATATATATATATATATATATATATATATATATATATATATATGTGTATATATTTTGCCGCGTGTTTTGACGGCCGGAGTACACTGGTATATATATATTCACACTCCACCCACGTCCATTGAACAGGTGTAGAGGCTCATTCCTTGTTCCCTGTTTAGGCTGTGGTTTCCGGTTTTCTCTTTTCCAATCTTTTACTCTTTTCCATTCTTTTACTCTTTTTTTTAAATTGGAATAGATTGACTAAACTATCGCCCGGTTCACACTCCACCCACGTCTATTGAACAGGTAAAGAGGCTCATCACTTATCCCCTGTTTAGAATGTGGTTTCCAGTTTTCTCTTTTCCAATCTTCTTACTCTTACGTAGCCCCCTGCACATCAGTGGCGTTACCGCCTTGCTTGGGGTGATATGATTAATATATATATATATATATATATATATATATATATATATATAATTTGATTGCTTCTCATCTGCTGAACTCATCAAATCGAAACCGGTCGTGAAAGCACAAAACAAATTTGGAATGCGATTTGGGGAGAGACAATATGAGATTTTTCGCGGGTCCGTGCTTGCGAATTGATTAAAGCGTGCGACAAGTTGGGGGGTGGGTAATCGTGACGCTGTCAGATCGATCAATCGACAGTTCGGTCTATCACATCGATCAAGCAGTTGAAGAGCGAACGAAAATAGCACTTAGTTTCGGTTATCGATCCCATGGTCTGTCTGGCTTTTAGATAGGCAATGGCCATTTTTCACGATTGCTGTTTTTTCCCTCTTTTAGGGACGTGACGCCAGCAGATGACCGTGTCGTTTCAGTGCTCTCAGGGGTGCACTTCTATGTGTCCTCAATTTTGTACCCGTCGAAGGCGGTTAGTGTTAGACGGGTAATATGTTCGTCATTCGGATGTTGGTCTGCATATCATTCGAACTGAAACGAATTTATCTTATACTAAATTTAGCTAAGGTTGGCGCAAGTATAGGGCGCCCAGTGTCTATCGAAATTATAGTAGTAATAAGAAGCCAATTTCGATAATCTTTATCACCTGTCAATTGGTTAAAAGTTACAATTATTTACTAACCGTAGTTTAGTATGACACAAGACTATAGCGCATATATAAAAATAGACCAATGAATATTTATTATTAGTTATTACTTGAGAACATGTACACACTACAAACTGCTACAAAATTTTACATTTTGTTTCGGCATTGAAAGAACAATGTCTCATCAATTAGTTAATAACGATTGTAATATATATATATATATATATATATATATATATATATATATATATATATATATATATATAATTTAATCCCAAGGAAGGCGAGAATGCCACTAGGACGCAGGGGTTACAAAAAGTGAAAATGAAAGAGAAGACTGCGAAGAATAGGGACGGTTGATGAAAGGACAAAGACGAGCTGGATTCAAGAAGACAGAAGATGGCGATTGACGTTGTATTTAAATATTTGAAAATTGTAGCTTTCAGGGTAGCAAGTAAACAAAAGGGAGATCCACAGGCGGGAAATGCGAAAAAAGAAACAATTGGAGTAGAAGTGATGTTCGCATCTAGCTATTTCAACAGTAAAAGAAACCAGTCTAGTAAAACGCTTCAATTCATGTAGTCGGGGCAAAAGGTAAAAAGCACGTCATAAAAATATATGTAGAAAAGACAGAGGAAAGCATCGAAATGTCAGGTCAGAATCGTTTAAATTGCAGATCCTTGTGTTTATTTTATCAAGAATTTAGAGATGAATAACTGGAGCACCGGATCAGATATGGTAGCAGTATTCAATGCACAGACGAATGGTAGATTTGTAAATGTACAAGATGGATTCTGACGAGTAAGATTCTGGCACAGTGACCCAACTTTCCTTTCGGTAGATGTAGTCGCTTCGTTTCAAGTCAGTGGAAAGTATGAGACCAAGAAGGACTGTGTTGCTCTTCTGAGGTCTAGTGTCAGCCATACTGAGTGCAGCCAGAAAAGGTTCTCTGTGGTGGTTAAATGAAAGCGCTTTCTACAACGATTTGCAGCTAGTATAATAGTGATCGGTTCAGAAAGAGAATATTTCAGCCGCAGCAACAGCTGAAATGGATATAGCATGTAACGCGAAGAGAAAAAAATATACAATAACATATTGACGTTCCATACGACTTCAAACAAACAGTTTGGAAGGAAATCTATATCAACAATGGAAATAGCAATAACAGTTAGTGGACTTGAGAAATCTGTTTTATTGAAAAAAAAAAGTTTTCAGAGAAATAAATTTTACATTTCAACCAGCAGGGAACTGTTCGGTCAGTGAATGCTGAATGTTTCCTTATAAGGAAACGGTTAATATCATCATTGTTATTAGCTTTGCAAAAAACCCACAAATATGGAATAACCAGTATTGCTCGAACTTGCTATTCAGTATAAATTATCATTGTTAAATGTTACCTCACGTAAGCAGTCAAAAAATTAAGTTAAGCATTTGGTACAATGCCAACAGTATTCGATAAGTATTAAGAATCTAATTCATTATACCACATAATTTTACTATGAAGTTGTATATTATTATTATTATGAATATTATTAATATTATTGAGTGATTTCACTGGGACCTAATACACTCATGACATATTTTATAAGGGCATAATAGGCACATGTAGCACAGTGAAATGTGTAAAACATTGTCACAGATTTTGATAGAAGTAGTGGACAGCTTTTGTTACGTGTTAAGCGTAACAAAAGAAAAAATAAAGCTGATTGACAAAAACTCAGAGTTAAATCAGAAACAGATATTTAATTCCCAAAACATTAGATAAAAATATTTACAAATATATAGTTTTGCATGTAAATAGAAAACGTATAGTTTTCTACTGGTAAACGAAGTGTTCCTTGAAGAGAAGGGAAAGGAAGTTGACAAATATATTTACCCAGTTAAGTTGGCGTGGAAGTTAAGTGCTATACTTTTTGGAAATCCTTAAATGCGTATATAAAGAGTAAATATTGGCTTGGTCAATGAAAGAGTCAATAATATGTATTTACCCATAAATTTCCATGAGGTACTCTTTCAGGTTTTATTTGGCCGGCAAGTTTTCTTACAGATTCTTTCGGCTGGATATAAATCCTCGAATCCGGAGTTGATAACATCAGTACACCCTGGTAACAACCGACTGTTCTCTGCCCAAAATCTATTTTATAGGGGCTAACACCTAATTTGCATATTTAGAACTGTCTAGATTTTACTGGAACATTCCACAATTTTCCAAAATGTTCTATTCCTATTTTTTCTATTTTTACGACTACTTCATGAATTAAAACTTTTTTAGAATAACACTTAGGACTCAATAGAATCCCTTGCTACAACTTTTTATACATTATTAATATTATTCTTATATATAAATGCATCCCCGTAACACTTTGTAGACAGAACCCACTTAGAAATAACTATTCATCGTCGGGTAACTGAGTCACTCAGAATGTCTTTCATTTAAGTTGTACCGAAGCATCTAGATGTGACTCAGAATTCATCCCCGGACTAACAAAAAAAAAACAAACAAAAAACAAAAAAAAGCACTTTCTCGACAGTCGGCCGTGATACTTATTTGTCAATAAAAAACGAAACATTCCAACTTCTGTTGCAATTCTTAGTAATAAAGGTAAACAAAACTGCAGTATTTACATTATTCGGACTATTGTCCTCATCTTTGTTGCCATTTGTACGACGTTTCGGCCTTTGTACGCTCTGACCTTCTTCAAGCCAACATTCACTGGACAATACCTCAACTTCAACTCTCATCACCCATACAATGTAAAGAAAGGGATCGTCCGCTGCCTTCAACATTGAGCAAAAGTCATAAGCGACGACCCAGAGTCACACGAACAAGAAATGTTTAGTATAAGCCGTACCCTACAACGAAACAATTATCCTGGGTACATGACAACAACTCTAACATACATGGAAGGGAGGGTGCATGAGGATAACAAGTCTCATAAAACAGCCTCGATCTGTCTACACGATGTGAAGGGATTATCGGAAAAAATACAAAGGATCTGTGGTCCATATAACATTAAGACTATCTTCAGAAGTGGTTCTACACTTCGCAGGCACTTCTCCCGAGTAAGAAGCCCAACATAGAAGGACATGACTAAGGTCTGTGTGTACGCCATTCTATGTAGCTTTGGAAAGAAATATAAAGGAGAAACAGGCCGCCCTCTTAAGGTAAGGTTACAAGAACTTAGCAAGGCCGTAACACGAGGGGAGATAGAAAAATCAGGCGTAGCTGACCACATATGGAGGGAGAAAGTGGAACAACGCCCCCTATGGGATGAAGTTGAAATTATAGGTAGAGAACGCCACTGGAAACTACGTAAACTTAAGGAATCAGCACATATGCTAGGCTACAAAAATCTCCTAAGCCGACCAAGCATAGAAATGAACACAGTATGGGAATCAGTAATACGAAGTGCCAGAGACAATTAGTGTCAAAATTGCAATATGAGATCTGTTAAAAAATACTAAAGAAAACGATTAACATCAAAAGCTACTAGAGAAAACCAGTAAGATCAGAAAATTGCAATATGAACTATGGTAAAAAAGGATTAATGGTTTATAAATCCCAAAGTTCAGTCGTTCTTAAGGACACATGGCCCAGTGGATATAGAGGTTGGTTACTTACTGTGACTTGACTCAAAGAGTTGTGAGTTCAATACCAGGTTACAGCAGTGGTGAACAAGTAATTTACAGGTTTAGAGGGAGAAAGCTCATGACTAAATTATTTCCCTGAAGAAGGCCGGAGAGTACAACGGCCAAAACTTCGTACAAATTGCAACAAAGTTGAGGACAATAGTCCGAATAATGTAAATACTGTAAATACTACCTCATATACTACCCAAATATAGACAAAGAAAACAAAACTATTCCACTCACACTTGTTTATCAAATAAACATTTAAAGTTTTACGTGATTCTTATTTATAAAATAAAGCAAAACTTTTTAACTTTCACATATTTATTAAATGAAAAAAACAAAACATTCAAACTTCCATCGTGATTCTTATTAATAGAGGAAAATGAAACATTTCCACTCATTTATCCAAGAAAAAAGAAACATTCGAACTTCCATCGGTATTCTTTTTAAAAAAGCAAAACGAAACATTTACACTTCTGCCTATTTATCAATAAAGAAATAAACATCCCAATTTCCATCGTGAATCTTATCAATAAAGAAAAACGAAACAGTTCCCTTCCACTTATTTATCAACGAAAAGTAAACTCATGGAATACGGAGGGTATGTGGGTGATTTGCTACAATGCAAGTGTCCAGTCATTGCTGTGAAGGTTAGAACTGACGGAACTAAGGAATGTAGTTTGTCCGAAAACTTTCTGTGAAAGTAACGATAGAGGAGTGAGTGGCTTGTCATATCTCGCCTGACTCGTCTGGGCAGGACGTATCCAAATATGACAACAAAAGTTCTGTAGTGAACAAAATAACTTCTAGATTTAAAAATTCAAATTCTAATCATTGACTCATTGATTTTGTTAGAGATAAACGAATTTTCTCGAATTTATAAATTTTGCTTAACATACACAAAACTTGCAAATTTTCACACCTCATCTATCACCTCCTTCCTTTTCACCATTTACCCTGAATGATAACTTCAAAGACACTCCTACACAACAATGAGCGCTCATACATACATACATACATACATACATAGGTTCCTGCCAACGTACACTTAAACTCATTCTTGCAACGACTACTACGAACTCTTAATACCCTCAACTTCTTAATACTGTTTCTTCTACCAATTCATGTTATTCTTTTCCATTAATAAATTTATGTTGAAACATACAAAAGGTATACCTTTATTCTTCCACAAATCCACACATTCCAATCTTCAACCTTTTGATGATAGCGAATAATCCTAAGCTGTAAGAATTTGGTTATGTATGACAAAGGCAAATTAAAAAAAATTAACCATCTCTTATACTGCTTCGGTTCCACTCAGACAGGTTTTTCTTCCACCAAGAAGTGATACTCTGTGGAATAAACTTCCACGAGGATGCTTCCATGAATACAGCAATCTGAACCTCTTGAAGTCACGGGCTAATCGCTGTCATCCTTCTCTGTCCTCATGATCTTCGCTTTCTTCCATCTCTTTTATTAAATTTCTTCCACGAGGAGTGACTTTTTCGCCTTGATTAAATAAAAAGAAATACCAATGTCATTCAGCAGAAGAATAAACTACGTTTAATGACAATCTAAATGTGTGATTATAATCAGCCTTTGAAAAAGAAATCACTCGACCTGTGGGAGAAAATTTATTCCCCCTCAAATCATTTCACTCGACCGACTACATTTTTTTTTAATAATCACCTTACGTAAATATAGCGTGAGTTGCTGACGGAAAATGAAAAATGAAATTTTAATTAAAATTTCGAACTTGTTAGAAAGAATTTAAAAATTTCTTAAAATGATAACAACAAAATTTGATCTTTGCTCTTAATAATAGCATAAACATTTTGATGATAAAAGTTTGCTTTTATTAAATTTGAGCCCTTGCAACATCATGATATGCTGTTTTTTGTTTGTTTTGGTAATTGAGTGGAGGTATCTAAATTCGTAGTTTATTTCTTCTGTTTCTTTCTTCTCCATATAAAGATGATAAAAAATAACAAATTTCATTCTTTCAACGATTTTCTATAAAAAATTACTTGTATAATTTTTTTCCAGTGCGTGGTTGATAGAAGTATGTGTATTTTTTTCTTTCTTTCAATTGTTCGTTTTTACTTTTCGTAAGCGGGGAGGAAATATAGATGTTGAGTCAAGGATAATATTTTTCCAAATGAGTTTCTAAAAATCTGTCAGCGTCTTTAATCTGCGCGACAGAGACAATTTGACTCCACGCTAGGACCATAAAAGCGAGACAGGAGCTTGTCAATCTAAATTCCATTTGTCAGATCTTGCTGTGATGATTGCAGGATGTCGCTGTCCTTTGTTTAACTACACATTTCGACGTAAATCAGGCGCCATGCATAAGACCAAAGAGTTCAATAATATTATTGTAGTTAATTTTAAGTTACTTGTGAATCTTCAATGGCATACGTTGTAAAAGGAATCAGATTTCTTTTTCTATATTTGAAGTGAAACGTTTTATTGCGAGATTTTTAATCGACCGCAGGCGAGTAAAGCAATAAACTTCAATCGCCCAATTAAGTTTTTGAGTCGATCGGGCGAGTGAAATCTCAAAGGCTGATTATAAGGTGTCACTGCATGGTGTAAGAGCAAGCTGGATTTGTATTGGTGAACCTTAGTATACGGAAAGATACCTGACGAACAACATGTGTAATTATAAGGTTCTACCTTGTCCTGCAAACTTGTGTTTGCTTGTTTGTTTAACAGCATATCAACTTTTTATAGGTCATTTAATGCTAAAATTAATTTTCTTGAGAGCTTGAGATACTTTTTCTTTTTACAAACATCTATTGTTGGTAATTCTTTTACTATGAAAATATATTGCCGGTATTCTTATTATAAAAATGTATTTTTTATACTTTCATAGTTTTGACCCCAGTTTGGGGGTTCACTATTTGTTTATAGCTGGGATCCTAACAGGTGCTGCCACCCAAGTTCAGGGTAGGTCAGAGAACAACAGCAGTTAAGAGGTGGTTCCACGCTTCTCAAAACTTCTCCATCAAAGACGTCATAGACGAGACGATGGTGTATACTGAACTTGTAAACCATTTATTTTAAGTTTAATTTTTACTTGGTCTCCACTCCTGTGAGCTTTATAAAGAACAAATATACGAATTGTGCTTTGCTGGGGTTGAAGTTGTTTCTAAGATAAAGTAGCACTTATCTCTCTAAATTCTTGAATGCAAAAGCACAAAAAAGTGATAATATAATATAAAATAAAATAAATAAAAACGTGAAACGAATACAATAAGAATAATCTAGAATAACAACAGCAAAATATTTGGTCTGGAATTATGATAGGTCGATCGCTTCCATTGCGAAATAATCATCTTCTCTGGAATGAATCAGTACTATTTATGTTATCTTCGATAAAATAATGGATAAAGAGAGTTCAATGATTTTCAGTGTCTACAGTAGATCTGTAGATTTTGTTCCAGATCGGATTCATTTTTTATAATATTTTGATCGAACTTTGTTTCTTTTTTAAGAGGAAAATAAAACATAGACTTAAGTAATCAGATGTACCGCGAAAAGAAATTGCGCGCGACAATCTTTCTCGCGTAACAAAGAAGAGCAACAGACGGAAACCTGGAAAAGGGAAATAGAAGATCTTTCTAATCAAACCATATTAAATATTACGAATACTAGACGTAAGCAAGTGACATCTTCACTTTATTGCTTCAGAAGCATAGTTTGGAGCAGGCTATTCAGAACTAGCAGTATAGCCTGGCGTTGCTCGGGTGTAATGAAAGCTTTAAAACTAATCCATGGTTCTGGAGCTCAGACTCTATGGACATTGGCACGAAAGACTAAAAAGTTTCGAGTTAAAGCAAAACCGTAGACTGAAAGAAAACTGAATGAATGTAAGTCAAATTTTGATTTCCTGGTATCGATATATATATATATATATATATATATATATATATATATATATATATTATCGACTTTCTGCACTATTGTAAGAACTGCAACCTTGAAACTTCTGAATATCGTTTCTTATGTCTTTGTCTATGAGTGTATCAAATTTGATTAAAATCGGACCACTCCTATAACCTGATTTTTTCGATAATCGATTTTAGATATTTATCGGTATCTGAACACAAAACCTAGCTAAGAACACTCGCAGACGTGTGTAAATTTTCAAGAAAATCGATTCGGCCGTTTCGGAGTCTATAGGTAACGGACACACACACACACACACACACACAGTTCCATTTATAAATAAGTTTAAATATGAAACTGGAAGCATTAATAACAATAATAATAATAATAATGGGTGCACTTGGAATGATAAAAAATGGAACAAAACAACACATTGAAAGAATCCCTTGAAACCCCAGCTTAAGAGATATACAAAGAATTGTCTTGTTAAGTGCAGCCCACACATTAAGGAGAACTTTGTCTATGTAACGCTAGGGATGATAGGGGAGATAGAAAAAACACGAAATAGTGCCATATGTAAAGAAATACTGATATGAACATCACCCAGCACCGGTTACAAAAATAAAAGATGTCACCATTCTATGGAATTACGCCATCTACACAGACAGAAAAATTGAAGCAAATAGGCCAGGCATTATTGTCAAACACCAAAAACAGAAAACTTGCCTATTAATTGATATGGCTTGTCCAGTGGGTTGTAACATAGCAACCAAGGAATTTAGAAAACTGTCAAAATATAAAGACCTGGAAATTGAAAGAGAAAAAATGTGGAAATTGAAAACAAGAATCGTACCAGTGATAGCAGATGCACTTAGAATGATAAAAAAAAATGGAATAAAACAACACATTGAAAGAATCCCTGGATATCCCAGCTTAAGAGATATACAAAAAAATTGTCTTGTTAAGTGCAGGCCACACATTAAGGAGAACTTTGTCTATGTAACGCTAGGGATGATAGGGGAGATAGAAAAATCATGAAATAGAGCCATAGCAACACACCATAACCTTCCTTACGTCTTTTCGCAGACTTGGTAGATAGTGTGACCATAGAAATCAAATTATGAATTTAAAAAATGACATAACAATTATACTAATGATAATGTGTGCGCTTGGAATGATAAAAAAAGAAAAAAAAAGAACACATTGAAAGAATCCCTGTAAATCACAGCTTAAGTTCGTTAAGTGCTATACGAGATACACGCTTTAGGTGATCATGTCTTGAAAGAGACATGACTGACTGGGCAGAAGATTATCCCGCAGTAGGTTGCTATTGCTTTCTGAGGTAGACTGGCTGCCAGCAAAGGCTAATGAACCTAATCTGTCTTGTTATTTAACCCATAACAGGAGGGAAGAGACGGATTAATACCTTTCCCAAGGGTATTTGCGCGTAGGTGAATATAAGGAATTCAACTGGAATTCGAATTCGGCTCCACGATTTGTCGTTCCGAGTCGATATTCATTGCACTACAACGTACAGCTTAAGAGATGTGCATAAAAGTGTCGTGATAAGTACATCCCACACACTAAGATCTTTGTTCGTGTAACGCTAGCGATGTTACGGAAGATAGAAAAAGAAATCATGAAATGTAGCCAGAACAACACACCACTACCAGCCTTAGGTCATTTTGCAGACTTGGTAGGTAGTGTGACCATAGCAGAAATGGAATTATGATAATAATAATAATAATAATAATAATAATAATAATAATAATAATAATAATAATAAAGAAGCCTTAAAGTCTTTGATAGTGCGACACACTTTTGGATCCTTAAAGCTTTGGAAATGGACAAAGTATCCTAGGTGACAGTGAATTTCTTTTAAATATAGCATGAACTGTGGAAAACCACATTATACCTAAATCACGCCAAATTTACTGCCACTTACAATTATTTGAATATGCAACAATGAATCTTTCAAGAAGCCTCTTTGTCGCCCCTTCTCTTTTGTCTGTAATTATTCCCCCTCTTTTGCATGGTAGTAATAACTATAGATAAAATGTAAAATAGATGTTTGATCACCTATTCTACATGGATGATATAAAAATAAATCTTTGCCAGAAACGACAGTGGTTGATGGGTATACTCAATGTCGTAAAATATTTCATTGATATTCTTCTTCAGTACGTGGGCAATCATGTTTCTCCACAACTTCCTATCCCTCGTGACACTTAGCAGCGTTTCTCTCTTTACTGAGACTTTCACTCCGATTTTCGATCCATTTACACGTGCTCGTCAGGTAGATGGCCACATTACTTCCTTTATCTCTTTTGCGCTAGATATGTCCTTTGAGTGTCAAATTATTCAAGAAGTCTTTGTTACCATTTTTTCCTTCAAGACATTTGGAGACTTCCTTTTCTATGAAACACTCGGTATCCTTCTATAGAACCACACTGCTTCCACCTTCCTCTTCATCGGTGGGGATGTTTTCTAGCATTCACTTTTATGCAGAAGGATTGATATGGCATCACAGGCTTTTTTTGTTTCTTGTTGGTTGCTTGTTTTGTTTTTATGGCAAATCAACCTCGGCGGGTCATTTATTGCGAACTAAACTTTATTTATTTATTGCCGGTAATACCTTTTTCTTTCAACAATTTATTGTTGTATTTTTTCTATAAGTTTTGTGTCTAGTAATACATTTTTCTTTTCGAGTATCACGATTTATTGGGATTAGTTTATTTTTTTTAATGGCAGGGTCCCCAAGTCTTACTCTTGTTATTTAACCCATAACTGGAGAGAAAGGACGGATTACTACCTTTCCCAAGAGTACCAGTGCTTAAGTAAATGCAGAGTACTCAACTGGAATTCGAACACGGCTCACCGATTTCTCTTTCCGAGCCGTTATCCACTACACCACAACGCACATATGTCACTAAACGCTTACAGCACCTGGTCTTCCCAAGCAGTCACCCATCTAAGTACTGACCACGCTCAACGTTGCTTAACTGCCGTGATCGAGCGAGAACCGGTGTATTCAACGTGATAGGCCGTCAGCCCTTTTTTGTTTCTAACGAAATTTTCCATCCTCTGTTAAAACAGTTCCCAGAAGTGCGATATTGAGATCAGAAAGCGTATTGCCAAGGACACATTTCAAAAAGTGAGTAGAGTATTGAGAGACAGGGAAAATTCGTTGGAAACAAAGAAAAGAGTACTGGCCTGTTATGTGATATCTATCCTCCTATATAGCAGCGAATGTAAAATCTACTCAAAGAGGAAGAAAAGACTTAAAGCAACAGAAATGTCGTTCTACAGAAGGATGCTGAGGATACCGCGGAACGAACATGCGAGCAATGACAAGACTTTTAGGAAGAATGAAAACGAAAAGGCAACATACTTAACATCAGGAAATACCAACTAAAGTTTCTGGGACGCGTAATGAGAAAAGAAGATCTGATACTGACAGGGAAGATAAAGAGAAAGAGAGACAAGAGAAAACAACGCGTGATATACTTGATGGGCTTAAACAAACCTTTCACCGGATTTATTCAACTTGTACAGCGAGACTATTTTGAGGACGCTACGTGTTCTGCCAGGATTTGTAATCGGAGGCCATAATTTGAATAACATACGGTACACAAACGATACAGTGCTGAATGCAGACACGGAATAGAAACTACAAGACCTCCAACACAAGGTAGCTGAGGAGAGTGGCAAAAAAAGACTACAAATAAACTGCAAGAAAACCGAATGCATGGTCATCAGCAAAAAGATCAGCCCGAAACGTCAAATACAGTTGGGAGATACTAAAATCAAGCAGATACAAAAATTTAAATACCTGGGAAGTGTTCTAACAGAAGACGGAAAGTGCGACACAGAGATCCGAAGGCAAATTGGCATAGCGAAGGACGCGTTCCAGAAGATGAGTAAAGTATTAAGAGACAGAAATCTTTCACTAGAAACA
The DNA here is from genome assembly GCA_037127315.1 of Ascarosepion bandense. Lineage (NCBI taxonomy): Eukaryota > Metazoa > Mollusca > Cephalopoda > Sepiida > Sepiidae > Ascarosepion > Ascarosepion bandense. The sequence continues at coordinate 357,391 of JBBBDQ010000198.1, read as the reverse complement.
AAGAAGAAAGTACTAGATTGCTATGTGATGTCAGTTCTTCAATATGGCAGTGAATGTTGGACAATATCCTCAAAGATGAAGGAAAAAGTGGAAGCAGCTGAAATGTAGTTCTACAAAAGATGCTGCGGACATCGTGGACCGAGCATGTGCGTAATGATGAGGTTTTGGAGAGGATGGAAATGAAAAAGAAATTGATATTGAGCATCAGGAAGAGACAACTAAAGTTCCTGGAACGTGCAATAAGGAAGGAGGGCTTGGAGAACCTGATACTACCAGGTCAGATAGAGGGGAAAAGAGACAGAGGAAAGCAGCGGATAACATACTTGAAGGGCCTGAGCAGGTGGATGATAGAACTGGGATTGCGTGGTGTTACAGGACAAGGTGAGCCCACAGCCACCAGGGATATGTAAACGTGGAAGGCCATGATCGCTTACGTTCTGAAAGGACAAGGCACAAAGAAGAAGAAGAAGAAGAAGAAGAAGAAGAAGAAGAAGAAGAAATATATTAAGAGCAACAAGGGGTAAGGGAAGACTATAATCGCTTAAGGGACAAGGCACATAAAAGAATTATAAAACTTGTTTGATGTTGACATTTCTAATTCGTAGTTTGTAACCGAGGCTTTTTCTCTTGCTAATCTACTTTCTTTCCTTACATTTGATGACTAATCCATTTTTCTCCTTTTCATTTATTACCTTGGCTAGGATTTTCTGTAGTTTTATGTGTATCTGTCATTAACAGTATGTCATCTTCGTATCTTATGCTGTTAAAATTATGCAGCTCGATAATAAATCCTGGAATGTCATCCAACTCCCTTTGGATTGCCTTGCTGTATAGGCTGAACAGATCGGGAGACTCAAATTATTAGCATGTCACTCTCTCACAGAATAAGTAACAATTACAACAACAACAACAACAACAACAATAATAATAATAATAATAGATAGAAAGAATGAATAAAAGATAGCGAATATAACATCGATAAGAGAAATCGGAAAGAAACGTTTAAAACCAGAGATGATATTAAAGACTTTAAAATTAAAAAAAAAAAGTAATAAGAATAAGTAAACGTCATGAACACCAAAAATAATATGGCGACTACAGAATGCAGGCGAAAAAGGTGCAAATAAAAAAAAGTATGAGGATAGAAAAAACTTTCAAGGAACCAACATCCGAACGAAAGTGCAATAAAACATTGCATTTCGGAAAATCATATGTGAAAAGATTTTTATCGAAAGCGCACTTCTTCATCATACGTTTTAGCGGGAAAACTTGCGCGCGAAAACTTGCGCGCGAAAACTTGCGCGCGAAATAATATATGCATTTGTGCATGATAAAGGAGATGATAAAGATTTTTTCTTTTGTTTATGTTGTTTTAGTCACTACTTCGAATTGTAATTTCATACAATATATATATATATATATATATATATATATATATATATATATATATATATATATATATATATGAGGTGTTAAACAAAAGTTCTGGAAGCTTTACACATTCAATGTTAGCTTAGCTTGGGTAATTGAACTTTTACATAATGCCGAAAGCCGCGCATATGTGTCATGTAGCAGAAAATGTGTTAAAACGCGAAATATGTTATTCGGTGAAGGAAAAATTGACGGAAAACGAGTTTAGTATTATTCCCTTGTGGAGAGATGTGTGAAATATCGAAAGCTACCATTTGATCTGTTATATAAGCATGATAAAAACCTCGTCTGATCAAGAGGCTATTCATGATCGAGTGGTTAAGACAGTACCAGATCAAATGGTAGCTTCCCCTATGCAAATAGGTGTCGCAGGTTCGAATCCTGCTGGATAGCACACATTTTCGTAATAAAAATTTATCGTAAAATAATCAGGCCGGTAGATATAAATATAAAATACTGTTTAATTAAAAACAGAATATCTACTTAAATACGAGTATCGGTAAAAATAATGTTCAAAATAATTCATTACAAATTGTCGGTTGCTTATAACCAAGTTTCGTTAAAATTCGTTAATTTCCGTAACATGTTTGCATTTATTGACATTACGATATATTTCAGAGCAGATATGGTTTATTTACGGCAGATCGAAAATTGTATTATATAAGCATGATAAAAACCTCGTCTGATCAAGAGGCTATTCATGGTCGAATGGTTATGACAGTACCAGATCAAATGGTAGCTTCCCCTATGTAAATAGGGGTCACAGGTTCGAATCCTGCTGAATAGCACACATTTTCGTAATAAAAATTTATCGTAAAATAATCAGGCCGGTAGATATAAATATAAAATACTGTTTAATTAAAAACAGAATATCTACTTAAATACGAGTATCGGTAAAAATAATTTTCAAAATAATTCATTACACACACACACACACACACACACATATATATATATATATATATATATATATATATATATATATATATATAAAGTGGGAAGATCAAACAGTTAAAAGTGATTATCGTGGTACTAATGTTAATAATATAAAGGTTTATCGTTTCTAGAGATCCTAACTTTGTAATTTTAGCATGATTGCAAGGTTAGTTCTTTAATGTATTTGCAGTTTACTGTGATTTCATGCCTCTGGTTTAGTAATATCTTGCTCCTCGTGTATTTAATGATTTCCATTTTTTTGCAGACAAAGGAAACATGGTTCCTTTCCTGATTTAGATGTTCTGGCATGTTTGAGAATTTTTCATACACTTTAGGTGTTTTATTTTCGTTTTTTAACTTCTAAAAATATTTAGAAAGCAATGTCATATTTTGTTTGTCCTTGTTATTGAAGGATGAGAGGTGATTATAAAAGCGCTTTTTAAAAGCGTTCATAGTGTTTCCGATACAAATTTTAGCATCCTTACGATTCTCCATGGATGAAATTGAACACATATATATCAGGGAATTTGTTAAGCATTTATTAGGTAGTGGGCATTGGTTCGGGTTTCTACAATTACAAAAGTTATTATTATGGGACAGACTGGTATGAGTGTTGGAGTTATTTTTGTTGTATGCTTTTAATATTTTATTGTCATGTAATTTTATTATTTTTTAAAAATTGTTGGAGCAGCTATAATTGAGTTTTATTGTATTCCTATTGAAAATTTTGCTTACGAGGTAATTTTGGGGGAAATGTTTATCTATTAGCTTAAGAAATCTATGTCTCAGTTTAAAATTAACTAACTAATTAAATGGAGGCTTATGTCATATGATTTTTCTGTTTCTATTTTCTCTTTTTGGGCTGCTAAATCTTTCCACAAAGTTAATCTCGGAGGAGTGATAGCCGCTGTATCCAAGAATTTTATCGTAAATTGTTTTGTACTTATTGAATATTTATTTATTTGAAGAATGTATGCTTATGCGGCGTTCAACTCATGATGTAATATGCTTGATAACGGATGGTGGGTGACTAGAGTTCGAGTTTATATAGATTGGGTTAGCATTATTTTAGATTGAAAAGTGTTAGAAACTAAGTCTAATGTTATGTCTAAGAAATCAACTTGTTTTATATTAGGGTTAATTACCACGCTAAGAACAAAAGATGTAAAAACTCCATGAATTAATCTTCTAAGTCTATCAATCTTACCTCCAATGGATTTATTTACCATCATAAGTCCATAATCTCTATAAAGTCCTATATTCTTAATGTCGATTTCTTTATACGCCTTGAGGTTGTACAGGAGAAATAATCCGACTAGATCCGAAAATTCTGAAGAATCCAGAGCACCATAGATAAAACAAAATTATCCGTTGAGTTTTTGGTCCACTGTTCGTTGTTGTGGATGAGAACTAATTTCCTGCAGTTCAAGATTATTTTGATTTCATGTTTTGAGATGTCAGAAAAAAATTCCGTGAATTCCAGGGCAATATTGAAGAGACTCTCAGATACCGATGGTTAAAAGTTCACGATGTAGAATTGTTGAATTGTAGGAAAATAGAATTACTTTTATCTTCAAAGTTTTCGAACCAGTCGATTACCTCCAAGGTACCACTCTATTGTATGAATTAGAGTTGTTTTTTTTATTTGTCGGTTAACTCTTTCTAGTATTACCTTACTAATTCTACCGAATTAGTAGAATTAGTAATGTAATAGCGAATTCTATCGAATTAGTAGAATTAGTAAAGTAATGTAAATCAACTAATTGTATCGCACTTCGCTTCTGCTAAATTGTTATGTCGTGAGTAAGAATAAATAACTCAACAACAGGAATAGTTTAATTGTTGTATTCCTTGAAAACAGTATTTACAAAGGTTAGTAGTGTCCAATACAAGAATAAATGTTAATCGTCTCAACCGTCGTAAGACGTAGTATGAGCAATGGGTACTTCCGGGTCGTCACCGGAAGTCTACGACTGACTTGTCAAATCGGCTGCTCGGCACACTCTACTACGTAGATGCCACTATTATTTTACATAGTAATGGAATAGTCCATTATAGCCAAATAGGCACGGGCGTCCCAACATAAATGTTTCATTCTACTTCAACAATCTAGAAATTTACAGCTGGGACACGCCATATTACGCCAACGAAGTCTAATTATTAGCATTTGTTACGTATTCCAATTGTAAGGAAGATGTTTCTCTGAAACAACATTTGCCTCAAAACTACTACTTTATGGAACAGCCTGGCTACTTTCTTGAATACTACACTATTGTGCAAAATAATTGAGACAACTGTTTTAATTTCCTTTCTTTCATCATACGGTCAGTTTTAAACCCACAAAAGGACAGGGTGTAATCGATATCTATTTTTTCTTGGATTAGGTCATTTGAAGTGGTGTGAATATATATCTATTTTCGAGGTGTATAATGAAATTTGTCTGTCCTTGTAAAATATTGTGTTATCCGTAATTGTATCAAATTTTTATCATGCCCAGACACTATTGTTTTTACTGTCGATTAGTTGACCACTGGCCATCGTGTACGATGAAAGTTACTCCAAGGAAGTGTATGGAAATTGTAACGCTGCACGAACAAACTGGCAAGCCTTACAGAAAGATCACGGGTATTTTTGGTGTCAGTTAAGGAGAAGATACAAACTGGATCCATCAGTCCAAAACGTAAAGGAGAATGCGGTTGGAATAGAAAAACAACGCCAATAGACGACGTATACGTGATCAGGAAAAAGTGTGAAAGATCCTAGGAAGACATTATTTGTATTGTTTCAATTAATTTGCACAAGGGTGTATCTCTGTTCCTATCTATCTATCTATCTATCTATCTATCTATCTATCTATCTATCTATCTATCGCAGTTTATTCGGATCTATCTATCTATCTATCTATCTATCTATCTATCTATCTATCTATCTCAGTGCAAAACGTAAAGGAAAATGCGGACGGAAGAAAAAAACAACGCCAAGAGGCGACGTATACGTAATCAGTAAAACGTGAATGATCCTAGAAGACATAGTTCGTTTTGTTTCAATTAATTTGCATTTACACTTTTAACCTCTTCCATTATTATCTACCTTCCTTATGCTTATATCTTGACGTCTTTTACCTCCTCTTACATTCATATCAAACACCTTATTCAGTAACTTTCTACAATTTGTGCGATATATGACCATATCACACCGAAACACCTGTTAACATCCAAACAACAAGGTTAAGTCAATACTGGTTAGTAACGTGATGGATGGTTGTTTGGGTTATGCCGGGTACTGTAAAATTGGATAAGCGGCTCGGAATGAGAAATTGTAGAACCGTGTTTAGGTTAGATGCATCCGCCCAAGGGCAAATTTGTCAAAAGTTCCGTTAAATTTGCGTTTCCTATTGCGTACAATTCGAGTATATATGGTCATTTAACATCAATAAAGAAATTAACGGAGATATGCGAAGATTATCTTGGGAAATTAGTCATAGACAACAATGGATGTACATTATCAATGCAAAACGTAAGAACCAACAATAAACCAGTGGATTTCCTTTATATTTTGTCATTCTTTATTTTTGTTCTTTCCTCAATTAATTCTCTCATTTTATTTACTTATCTCTTTCTTTCTTATTATTTAGTTATATCTTTTTTCCTTTCTTTTTGTTTCTATTTAGTCATTTTTCTTTTTTCTTTCTTTTTATGTAGTTTTCTTTTAATTTTTATATTTTCTTCAGTTCTATTTATTTAGTTACCTTTCTTTTTCTTTCTTACTACTGATTATCTTTTTCTTTCTTTCTTTCTTTCTTTCTTTCTTTTTCCTGTAGCCATATTTCTTTTTTTTCTTTCTTTCTATTTAATCAGCTTTTATTTTTTATCCTTTCATCAATTCTTTCTTTCTGTTTAGTTATCTTTCCTTTTCTTTCATTTTATTTTTTACTTCATTTTTCTTTCTTTTATATGCAATAGATTTTACAGTTATTTTATTTTTATTTTCATTCATCTTCTCATTCATTTCTTCATTTTTCTTTCCTTATTCTATTTAATACAAACTTAAAAAATTATAGTCGTTACCCTTACTTGTCTCATAATCATGTCTTACTTTCTTCTTTCTTACAATTTTCTTTCTTTCTTTCTTTCTTTCTTTCTTTCTTTCTTTCTTTTTCCTTTGTAGCCATATTTCTTTTTTTCTTTCTTTCTATTTAATCAGCTTTTATTTTTTATCCTTTCATCAATTCTTTCTTTCTGTTTAGTTATCTTTCCTTTTCTTTCATTTTATTTTTTTACTTCATTTTTCTTTCTTTTATATGCAATAGATTTTACAGTTATTTTATTTTTATTTTCATTCATCTTCTCATTCATTTCTTCATTTTTCTTTCCTTATTCTATTTAATACAAACTTAAAAAATTATAGTCGTTACCCTTACTTGTCTCATAATCATGTCTTACTTTCTTCTCTCTTACAATTTTCTTTCTTTCGTTCTTTCTTTCTTTCTTTCTTTCTTTCTTTCTTTCTTTCTTTTACTCAATTCAATTTAGCATAGTGTTAATACTTCTTCCGTTCTTAGTTTCTTACTCTCATTCTTTACATTTTCCTTCGTCGCTTTCCTTTTACTTGCAGTTTTCTTCCTCTTCTTTTATATATTATTTTTTAAAATCCTCTCGTGTAAAATGTCTTTCTCTCTTTTTTCTGTCTCTTTTTTGTTTTTCTTTCTTTTTCTATATTAGACATCGTCTTTCTTTTTTGCTTGTGTTTTGTTTCGTTTTTTGTTTGTTTGTTCCTTCTGTCTTTTACACCTTTTCTATTCAACGTTTTCTGTCTCGTATTTTTTCTTTCTTTTGCTTGTATTTTGTTTCATTTTTTGTTTGTTTCTGTTTATTAAACTTTTTTTCTATTTAACATTTTCTGTCTCGTATATTTTCTTTCTTTTGCTTGTATTTTGTTTCATTTTTTGTTTGTTTCTAATCACCACTTTTTGTCTTTTTCATATTTTAAATTCTCCCTTTTGTTACTCACTCCATCTCTTTCTCTCACAAACTTACACATTTTTTATCGCCCACTGAGTTACCTTTTTAAAGTATCTTTTTAATCTCCAGCAATCAACTAATCCGGTCAAATACAGGTAACCATCGAATCCCAATGTATATCTTCTTGGCCAATCCCAATTCTTATCATTGGATGTCCAGTTAACATGGAAAAGTGAGGAACAACTCATAGGACTGGGTTAATGGGTGGTCAAGATTAGATCGGTCACTCTGTTGTCCAACGCAAATCGATACGGCCTGTCATGAAACAGCCAAGACTATTCAATCCTTTTTTTTATCAGAGCCGGCCCAGCAGCGACTAATCAATAAAACATCGTCTTTTTCAAATGATGTTAATTCAAGGATTTATCGATCTTAAATCTATTCAGTCAAATCCTTCCATCTAGAAAGAGCGGAGATAGATTTCTTTAGCCTGTTTACGAAGACGACGATGATAGAAAATTATAATCATATCTTTGCGTTTCCGGTAAACCGCAAAGCAAATTATATTTTTTTTAAATATTAAAGTTCATCAAATACAAAGCTTGAGAGCCGCTCAAGGTAGTGGGTTTATTTTAAATGGTTATGATGATTGAAGGAGGCTGTGAGGAAAAGAAAAGTGAAGATTTTGATGAAAAAGAGGAAAAATTATAATTAACTCTTGACTTAAATCTGTCAAGATTAAATTGTTCAGAAAAGCCACCACGTAAGAGCACCAGTTCTTCGGAAAAATAAAAACTTCCTTAGTAGAATTTTTTCTTTTCATTAAGTAATGAGTGTGTTTTGATTTTGTGAAATTAACATAGCGTGTTCTCGCAGTAAAGGTCTGAAGTTTTGAAACTAAACAATGAACTTTAACCAAGGAAATAGCGATAGAATAGTTTTTATCACTTCAACTCAAGCAAGGCAATAAACCCACAAAGACACAAGCGGTTACTGAGTGTGAAAGAATAAGAATAAGTAACATTATGAAATAGCGAGAACAATAAAAGAAGAGTAATCAAGAAAACAGTAGATAATGATTTACATTGCATTTAAATGTTTGAAGATAAAAATTAGCTGGAAAGCAAATTGCAATTAATACTACGGTCCAGGGAACATTCAAGTGTCACCTGTCGCCAAACCAACAAAGCTAGCTGAACAGACTTTACAAAACATGCCAGGCCCTGTACAATACAACTTATTTTGCCATATCTGCCCGTCACTGGCTGCTCTCACGAGAATAAAAAATGACATTGATCAAACTTACCAGCGATCGTCATGTTTATTTAACTAGTTGACAACAATTATCTATCTATCTATCTATCTATCTATCTATCTATCTATCTATCTATCTATCTATCTCATTCTTTATACCGATTAATCTTTTTGGCGACATTTATTTATTGTAATGGTATTAGATTGATTAAAAATAAACAAACCATTTGTTTGTTGATCTAATTCTTTTTCTATCTATCTATCTATCTATCTATCTATCTATCTATCTATCTATCTATCTATCTATCTATCACAACCTGCTTATTTTCTATCTATCTATCTATCTATCTATCTATCTATCTATCTATCTATCTATCTATCTATCTATCACAACCTGCTTATTTTCTATCTATCTATCTATCTATCTATCTATCTATCTATCTATCTATCTATCACAACCTGCTTATTTTCTATCTATCTATCTATCTATCTATCTATCTATCTATCTATCTATCTATCTATCTATCTATCTATCTATCACAACCTGCTTATTTTCTATTTATCTATCTATCTATCTATCTATCTATCTATCTATCTATCTATCTATCTATCTATCTATCTATCTATCACCTGCTTATTTTCTATCTATCTATCTATCTATCTATCTATCTATCTATCTATCTATCTATCTATCTATCTATCTCAGTCTTTTCGTGATTCTTCATTTTTTTGTTGACAGTTATTGTAAAGGCATTAAATTGATTAAAAATAAACAAATCATTGAAATGAGAATCTGAAGAAATGGAAGAACAAAAGAAATCAAAGCATAAATAAGATCTGAGAAAACAAATTCTCGTCTATTGTTCATTGCCATTAACGGAAGGGCCAAATGCAAAGAAACAGATTCATTTCCTAGCCAACCATCATTGTCATTCCCACAAGTATCAATCGCTTCATTTTCAGAATGAACGCAAGAATATTTTTTTATTCGTTCGCTCGCAGTATCGTCGCAATCACTGAATGACTACGAAGGCTTTACTCTGTAGAGGCTCCATTTGAAAGAAGCTTAAAAAAGTATTTGGTGCTCAAATAAAAAACTGACGCGATCTGAAAATGACATTTAATTTCTACTAGCAGTTAGGTTGGTTGATTTTGTTTAGCTGCTTATTAACCTCTATGGGTGATTTAATGCCCAAATCTAAATATTTTGAACACAATTTTATGGCTTCAAATAAATATATATTTGAATGGAACTGCATGCTTTCAGCTGAAGATAAAGTTTTTTGAGAGTCATTTTGTTATAACATGTATTGTCCATTTTGCCATAAAATATATTGCTGGTCATATTGCTATCAAAATCTATTGCTGGTCATTTTGCTATAAAAATCTATTGCTCGTCATTTTGCTTTAAAACCGTATTGCTGGTCAATTTGCTTAGAAAAATTATTGTTGGTCATTTTCCTTTAAAATATATATTGTTGGTCATATTACTATAAATGTATATTTTATACTTTTATAGTAATTTGTTTTTGTTTGAGTTTTCACTATCTTCCCATAGCTGCGACCCTAACAGGAGCTATTACCCCAGATCAGGATGAACCTGGCAATAACAGTAATTAGGAGGTGGTTCAATCCTTCTCAAAACCTCCAATCACCCGGCTAGAGGCCTTGCTGCCGGATAGGTTTTCGAAGGGAAAATTACAAATTGTTAGATTACAAAATTTGAAATCATAACCATAAAACCACCATGTCTTCATCAACATTTCTCCCCCTAGCAAGATGGGAATGCCATTACTACGCAGGGGGTTACAGACATGAAATTAAAAAAGAAAACTGAGAATAGGGAAGATTTCGGAAAAGACAAAATATGAACGGAATTCAAGAAGATAAAAGATGGCGATTGATGTTGAATGTAAATTTTTGTAGATTGAAGTTATCAGGAAAGCGTATAAACGGGATGGTGCTCTACAGGTGAGAAGTGCGAGAAAAGAAACTATTGGAGTAAAAGTGATGGTTGTATTTATCTATTTTAACTAAAATAGTGGGACCTAGATGTCACTCTATTCAGTCAGTCAGTTGTCATACGTAATGCATACTTGGGCGATCATGTCCCCAAAAAGACATGAATGACTGGGCAGAAGATTATCCCGCAGTAGGTTGCTATTCCTTTCTGCGGTAGACTGGTTGCCAGCCAAGGCTATTGAACACAATCTGTCTTGTTATTTAACCCATAACTGGAGGAAGGGACGGATTAATACCTTTCCCAAGGGTATTTGTGTGTAATATCAAGAATTCAACTGAAATTCGAACTCGGCTCCCCGATTTCCCGTTCCAAATCGATATCCACTGCATCACAATGCACATCCAGTCTAGTAGCACGCTTAAATGAATGTACTCGGAGCAGCAGAGAAGAAAGCTCGTCAGAGCAGTTGCTATGAAAATATTTGTAGAAAAGACACAGGGGAGTCACGTCACGTCGGTGAGAAAGTGACTGAAGTCGAGATTCCAGGTTAGGATCGATTACATTACAGATCCATTTTTTATTTTATTTTGTCAAGTAGTTTATGATGCACAGCAGGGGCACCAGACCAGATATTGCAAAAATAATCACCACATCTGTACAAACTAACTGCGATGTTATCAATCATCTCACTTATCCAATTAAACATCAGAATTCTATTCACCTGAGGTATATAGGGAAAAGTTGAATACATATTATTAACAAAGGCGACGTGAAAGCACATGTCAGGACTTTCACATGTAGTGGTCTCTGCAACAAAGGGAAAAATGACTACTCGCATTTAGATATTTAGCCAGTTGTGATTCAGAGGATATTGCTTAGTAATTAAAATAGAGTAACCAGTGACAAGAAGAGATTACTGGATTGCTATGTGATGTCAGTTCTTCAATATGGCAGTGAATGCTGGACAGTATAATCGAAGATGAAGGAAAAAGTTGAAGCAACTAAAATATGGTTCTACAGAAGGATGTTGCGGATATCATGGACCGAGAATGTGAGCAATGATGAGGTTTTGGAAAGGATGGAAACGAAAAGGAAATTAATACTGAGCATCAGGAAGAGACAGCTGAAGTTCCTGGGACATGCAATGAGGAAGTCGGGCTTGGAGAATCTGATACTAACAGGCCAAATAGAAGGAAGAAGAGACAAGGAAAAACAACGTGTAAAGTAATTGACTGGCCTGAGCAGGTAGATGACAGAACGGGGGTTGCCTGGTGTAACAAAAGAAAGCGTGCTAAGTGCCACCAGGGATAGGGAGACTTGGAAGGCCCGATCACCTACGTTCTGAAAGGACAAAGCACACAGAAGACCCAGTGATTATTCTTCTATGTCAGCAGAGTTCTTTCATTCAGGACGTAGGCAATCATGGCTCTCCACATTTCTCTATCACTAATATGTCTTGACACGCTTTCTCCTGTTACTTCTCCCAGACCCCGCTCTGCCAATCATTTGCTCAAGCCCATCAAGTATATTACGCGTTGCTTTCCCCTGTCTGTCTTTCCCTCTATATGACTTTTGAGTATCAGATTCTTCAAGCCCTCATTCCTCATTAGATGTCTCAGGAACTCTAGCAGTCTTTTCCTGATGTTAAGTATTAGTTTCCTTTTCGTTTCCCGAATAACACCTCTTATAAAACATACTTTTGTACCTGGGATTGTTTTACAACAAACCCTTAGATAAAGAAAAATTCCCAGAATCCTATTAAGAATATTATGTTCCCTAGTGTATGTATTTTCTTTCTTTTTTTCATTTTTTTTCTTTATCCTCCATCTTTATTCTTTTTCGTTCTACTTTCGTTTTTTCTTATTTTTTTTAATTTTTTCTATTTCATTTTGCTGTAATCCTTCAATCCTTCATATTTCATTCTTTTTCGTTCTTTTACTTGTATTTTTACTTTTTTGCTCTATTTTACATTATTTCACCTTCTTTCTTTGTTTAACACTTCTTTCATTCATTTTTCTTCCTTTATTTTTAATTTGTTTTTTTATTTCTCCTTCCAGTTATCTTTTTCATTCTTCTTGTTTTTCTTAGTTTATTTTTCTTTTTCATTTTTTCATTTTTCTTTCTTTATCATCCATCTTTGTTCTTCATTTTTCTAAGTTCTTTTTTTCTTCCTTTTTCAATCTTTTTGCTTTTCTTCCTTCTTTCTTTTTTTCCATTTCTTTTCTTTTTGTCTGAGTTCTTCTCCTTTCTGTTCTATTCTATTTCTTTTGTTTTCTTTTTCTTTTTTTCTCTTTTGGTTTTTCTTTTTCATTCTTTATTTCTCCTTCTTCCTGTTTGCTTTTTCATTGATTTTTGTTCTTTTATTTTTCTCTTGTTTTTTATTCTTCTCGTAGTTATCTTTTTCATTCTTCTTCATGTTTTTTCTTTTTTGTCTATTTTTCTTTCTCCCATTTTCATTCTTTTTTTTCTACTTTCATTTTTCCTTTTCTTTTCTCTTGTTTCGTTTTCCGTTCTTTTTTTCTTTCATTTTCCTTCTTTCTCCATTTTTCCTTTCCTCTTTATTTTTTTATTCACAATTCTTTTCCTTCCTGTTTCTTTCTTTCTTTCTTTCTTTTTTTGATCTGTTTACTTTGTTTTTCACTTCTTTTATTAATGTTTCTTCCATTAATTTTATTTGTTATTTGTTTCTTCTTCAAGTTATCTTTTTTCATTCTTCTTGTTTTTCTTCTTTGACTATTTTTTCTGCTTTTTTCCTCTATTTCTCTTTCTTTCTCAAAACATCAATTTTCCAATATTGAAACTTTAATAAAGGCTTTAGGCGTCATATTAGAATTTATTTTATTTACTAAATTTTCTGTGAACAGAATCTGTGTTTTCTCTTAAGGATGTCATTAATGACATATCGAGTATGGATACAACATTTTACATGACGCGGTCCCCATACTCCTTCTAATTTTGATTTTTAATTTGCGAGAAAATTGAAAAGATAAAAGTAAACATCCCATAATAACGAAGCGTAAGAGAATGAAGAGATGGCGGTTCATTTTTGTAGAAATGGCTGCTTGTGAGAGAAATATTATCTACTGTAAATTTTGATTCCCTTCTAAGAGTCTTGAGTAAATAATCACTTGTTCTTCAGTAGGGAAGATGCGTTTCAAGAACAAAAATTCGTGTATATATAAAAATCGCAAGCTAAATGCGCTGTCAATTACTAATGTTGAGAGTTCGATTCTTACTGAGGATACCACAAGTGTAATCTTGTTTATTTATTTTTTTCATATTTGAAATCATTTTGTTAAACTAATCATAACTGATGTAGTGAAGACTCGAGACAGCAGGTATATTGATGTTGAGAATATCATTGGCCAAAGCATATTGTTAATGAGAAACTTTTCCGGAAAAGAGAAACTCAAAGGATACTTCTGTACAGAAATTGAAAGAGACAGTTGAAATCTCTAGCAAACAGAATAAGAAAAAAAAGACATTTTGATGTTAACAGTCTGATGTTCGTTGTAAACCATTTAGCTGTGTTAACCACAAAATCTAAGTCTACGGCTATATCGTGTTGAATACACCGGTTCCCGTCCGATCACCGAAGTTAAGCAACATCGAGCCTGGTCAGTACTTAAATGGGAGACCATTTGGGAATACCAGGTGCTGTAAACGTAGGTACCAAGAATGGTCCACCGGTCCTTCAGGTTTGGGGGTTGGGTGCAGGGCTAACAACCCTGCCCTGTAAAAACAGTTTGTTACAGAAACAGCGACAAAAAGTTGCTGCCCTATGCACCATTGGGTGTGATTGATAAATGAAGATGAACCACAAAATCTACATTGAATTCACCACGCATGTGTAAGGCAGTTTCAAGATAATCAGACCGGACGCAAACACAGTATCGAAAGATTAAAGAGTCGAAAAAGAAAATGACAAATGGACGAAATGTCGAAGAGAAAATTTATCGAACAAAGAAAGCGCCGAAAGAAAAAAAAAACAGTCGAAATGACAAAAGGCCAGAAATGTGCCTACGAAAGAATACTTTTTATTTCAGTTAATCAATAATGTGCCATATGGGATACACGCTTGGGCGATCATGTCTCGAATGAAACATGACTGACTGGGCAGAATATTTTCCCGCACTAGGTTACCATTACTTTCTGCGGTAGACTAATTGCGAACCAAGACATTAGTATCCAACCTGTCTTGATATTTAACCCAGCTGGAGAGAGAAGTGATGGATAATACCTTTCTGAAGGGTATTTTTGCGCGTAAGTGAATGCAACGAATTCAAGTGGAATTCGAACTGCACCACAACGCACATCTAAACTTATTTATAAATGGAACTTTGTCTGTGTGTGTGTGTGTGTGTGTGTGTGTGTGTGTGTGTATCCGTTACCTATAGACTCCGAAACGGCTCAACCGATTTTGTTCAAAATTTACACAGTTGTAGTATAAGCGTCTGCGAGTGTTCTTAGCTAGGTTTTGTGTCGAGGTACCCCCGATAAATATCGAAAATCGATAATCGAAAAAATCGGGTTATAGAAGGAATGATCCGATTTTAATCAAATTTGATACACACATAGACAAAGACATAAGAAGAAATATTCAGAAGTTTCCAGTTTGCAGTTCTTAAAATGGTGCAGAAAATCGATAATATATATATGTATACATCGATACAAGGAAATCAAAATTTGACTTGCATCCATTCATTTTTCTTTCAGTCTACGGTTTCGCTTTAACTGGAAACTTTTTAGTCTTTCGTGCCAACGTCCAAAGAGTCTGAGCTCCAGGACCATGGATTAGTTTTAAAGCTTTCATTACACTCAAGCAACGCCGGGCTATACTGCTAGTCACATATAGTGGCTTTATTTGGCGTGAAATGATTAAAATATATGACTACAGGTTGCAGATCACCGACACGAGATCTCCCCGGACGTCCTAGAATTTTCCTGCTATTGGTTCATTTGCTTTCTTCTGTCTGTTCCAAGATTCCATTTTTTTTTTCAGTTGTACTCATTCACCTTTAGTTTTTTAGTTTAGAAATATCTTGTAGAATTACTTGCCTATTCTTTGTGTCATAGCTGATGGAATATGTCGGAAACCGAATTCAAATTCTGATCGTTTTTTTGGCGTTCACAGAACATTATGCTCTTGAGAAATATATGCCATTAGCTCTTCTCTCCTCCCTGTTTAAAGTTCAGTAGCAGGATAGACTGGACTCTCTAGCCTTAAGTGATAGCTAAAGAAGAATCGCTTTAATTTAAAACCGTGGAAAAGACAAGCGGATGCTACACTTTTATTCTTACCAAAATACCATGTTGTGAGATGACAAGGATTGCCAGGATGACTTATTTTGTTAATTAAGCTTTTTTGCGTTTTTTATCGAATCAAAGTGCCAATCCAACCACTTTCTGTTCACATCCGGGGTTTGGACCGGAATAAGCGTAGTTATCTAGATAATATCATATCCACCGTTTTCACCATCTATCACCCGCAGCTATTCTAGAAATGTTTGCCAGAATAGTGGAGAAGATTGATGATATCATTTCCATTAATTCCTCGGCTAGCATTCACATTTATGGCCACTCGAACATTCACCACAAACAAAACCGACAAAAGGAAATACCGTTAAGACTTTTCCATAGCTTAGGAGCGCACCCTGATAATGGAGAAGCCTACTCGTGTTCCCGATACATCTGGATATCATGCTGACCATTTAGACCTTCTCACCTTTAACCATGATCAATGTTCAGCTCAGATGTTACGTCCCTTGGAAATCACCGACCATTCATTGATCTATGTCATGGTTGATGCCAACTCTTAGATGTGTCATTTCATAGGGCCATCTACCGATACACCAAAGCTGATTGAGACACCTTTAGATCTTACATTGCAGAAGCACCTCTCTCGACTTTCTTAAAAACTGAAACCCTCAGATCAGCCTTTTTGGTTTTCGAATGGATTATTTCTAACATAGATAATTTCATTCTTCACGAAAATAGAAATAAAGGAAAAATAACCAGCTTTGGTTCCCGCCTGAAGGCTCAGCAGACATGGCTGTAGATTAATTGGTTATGGTTAAATGTAATTGACATATATTCATCCAAATAAAAATAAACAAAGTTTGTAATATACAATGAAAGAAAAGAGCAGTAAAAAATATTTATCTATGACTGTTAACATTTAATTGCTAAGATGCAACAGGAATAGTAAACAATCAAAAACATCCCCTAAAAAAGAAAAAATACAATATGCATGCATATATACACAGCCCGATTAATGCACTCCCAAATTATTTGATAATCGTTTATGCAAGCAAATCAAAATCAAAATCAAAATAAATTAGAACATTTAAGTTCAAATTCTCCATGGAAACCAAAGGAATGTTCCGAATTGTACGAAAAAAAAAAAAAAGAAAATTTCGCGCGCGCACGAACACATACATACGCACACGCACGCACACGCACGTACACACAGACACACACACACACACACACACACACACACACACACACACACACACACACACACACACACATATAGTGACAGAGAGAAAAACGTGTGTGTGAATTTGCTCACACACACACACACACATATATATATATATATATATATATATATATATACCAGAATGTTAGCATTCAACATATATATATATATATATATATATATATATATGGATCCATTTTCTAAACATATACTGTTAAATATAAAAGACAATGAATGTCTTTTATGCTTAATCATGAGCTGTTTTAAACATCGTATTTTGGCTTTAATTTCAAGTGAAAATGAAGACAAAATATCTTCAACATTTGGATAATTTTTTATTAAGTTCGTTCTAAGCTTTCAGCTCACATGAGCCATCTTCAGCGAGGTTACAAGGAATATACAAAGAAAGAAAAGAGCCGTAAAGGAATAATACTAAACAAACAATATATGCAAGACAAAAGTAAGCAAAACAATTGTAATTAGTTCACAAACTAAAAATGACGTTAACACACAAAAGGGATACAGGCAAGTGATTGCAGCGTTTTCACTTCAAGGCAAGAAAGAACAAGAATATGGCAGATGAGACGAGAAGTGACCTATAAAGTAATCCCATGATGCGTCTGTACGATTGACCTATGAATTTTGGGAGGGAATGATTTTGCAAGCATTCCTAAAGGATTTGAATAGAAAATAGCTCACCGTAACCACTACTACTGTTTTTTTTTATGAGAGTGGTAAGTATAGTAGAACTTTTACCTCGTTTCTTGGAAACAGTAAATGCAATTTTTAATAAGTGCAAATCATCAATAGTCTTCATTACAATGGCCCTGAGTTTATTTCACTAACATCAGATAAGACCAAGATTTTTACAATGCGCTTGCCTCTAAGTCCACGTTATCCGACAAAGGTCATTACCTTCCTGACTTTGCGATATCTCTATCATAGCTCGGAAAGTTTCCAGACTTAGCAGAAGCTTTGACTTTACATAGGCTAGTGGTCCTGATAAATCTATTTATCTGCTCTCCAGAACCTTAGCAAGGACAATCTCCAGTTTAACTACTGCTTGAAGAAGAACTGCTTCTCCAGCCAGTGGAAGGTACCTGGTGTACTCTCTGTGTACAAAAATGCAGGCGAGTCCTCGTCTTCTTTTATAGTATCATCAGCAAACTTTTGGAAGCTATCATAATCAAGAATTTGTTCACCAACCCAACAAAGGCAATCTATTGAGCAACAAACAATATGGTTTTCGCTTCTATAGATCTATTCCAGATATGTGAACTATTGCCACGTATAGAATCTGTGAAGCGTTTGATAATAAACACACCGTTAAGAGCAGTCGATTTAGATACATAGAAGACATTTGACAGTGTGCAGTACAAATGATTGCTACACAAACCAGCCAGTTACGGAATCTGCAAGAGGTTTCTCATTTATCAAGTCTTACCTATCGAGTAAAGGTCAATCCTCTGAAGCAGTTGAGATCAATTCTGGTGTCTTTTCTTTAGCTTTTTCTCTGATTCTGTTTTATATTAAAAATCTGCTCAAGAACCCTAACCTCTAATCTGTAGTAAATATAAATGAAGATAATACAAGAGTGAATGGGTGTACCTCTAAATATTTGAATGATCAGTGCGTGGTAGCTGATCATCCACGGCTTAATGGGTGACAAAGAATGGTTTGTATGATTCGATACCCACAAAGGAAAGCTAGTAATATTCAATCAGCATCGAGCAGACCGTACATTTTCTTCAATCCTAATAAGCGGTCATCCCCTCGATAAGGCCCCTTAGCTTGAATCCCTGCTGCGTCTAAAGGTCACTCCAAACCTCAAATGCAATTCGTATATTAGTAACATCTTTAATGCTTGCAGCTATCCATCTTTTCAAGAGTCAGATCAGTATTGCTGCTATACTTGGACAAGTGTTGTTCACCCCTCCATGTTCAGCCTTGAAAAAAATAAAAAAATATCATGCATTATGGTGAAATATTTTCAGATCTTCAACTATTATCTTACAAACAAAATTTTGTTAGACTTTCACAAATACTAATAGTCTAACGAGATACTTTACTTAATCCAACCAGCTCAGACATTCGCGGCTAGGATCCGCCTTGCCATGTTTACGAGAGTAAATCATGCCTTTTCCCTTCGTGTCTATTTGGTAAAGAGTGAATTCCACTCAAACAGTTTGTCTCCAGAACTTTGTGAAACAGACTTCCGAGAAGATGTTTCCTTGACCACTACGATTTTAACCTCTTCAAGTGCAAGCTCAACCGTTATCCTACATATCCTCATAATATGCACTTATTTCTCCCCGCTAACTTACAACAATTTAACTCAATAACCTTTTCTCTTTAAGCGATCGTTGGGCCTCGTATTGGTGAAACAATGTAAAAATGAAATAAAACAAAAAATATAGAAAAATATAAGTTCTAAAGTATGCTTTATAAAAACCACAAAAATAAGTATGTCATAACTATCAACCGTTTCTATAAAGACAATTTTTGGTATCGCATAATCAATCGGCTGCCATGTACGAATTCAAAATTAATAAAATTAAACTCTTGAAATGAACGTAGATGCATATATAGTCGCAACATCCCAACGTTATAGACACCTAACACACATCTATCTAATAAACAAGATCCAAGTAATACTGATAAGAGATCCTCGCGCGTACAGATGTCGCTGTGTCCTTTAAAGCCAGTCGAAGATGATCAAACAAGTGTCAAGAAAATAAAACAACTTTTAATTTTTTTCTTGACGGTATAAAAAATGAAAAAAAAAATGAAGTTCAACAACAAAAGAGAGTAATAAAGAAACATGGCCAAATTGTTTTTTGATTGACTGACAAGACGGCGTTTGAAGTCTGCTTGGCTCTCGTTCAGGCAATCGACACTTCTTCTAAGGGAGATAATTAAGATTGTGACCTTTGAATACAACTATTTCGTCTTTCTCACACCTTTCAGTCGCTGCCCAGTAACCACTTGTCATCTTTCCTAACGCACACGGCCAAAAATGTACTTAAGTTCTATAACCAGTGCCAACGTTAATCTATCACTGGGTTTATATATCGCGATTCTTTCTACTTGATTGGTGTCATAGATTTGGAATT
The DNA here is from genome assembly GCA_037127315.1 of Ascarosepion bandense. NCBI lineage: Eukaryota > Metazoa > Mollusca > Cephalopoda > Sepiida > Sepiidae > Ascarosepion > Ascarosepion bandense. The sequence goes on along the minus strand of JBBBDQ010000198.1, from coordinate 337,249 downwards.
TCTTCATAGTATTGGATGTTATGTCTATTTTGAATCCGTCAGTCCGGAAGCTGTCTTGCTGGTTAACAAACGATGTTAAGCGGTACACAATTATGTTTTAAATGTAATATTTGGGATATGACACACGGATTTTGAATGTAATATGCAACGCCATAAACACTTATTTTGACTGATTGAAGAGGTAGAGATATGTTTGTTAATATTGAAATTTGGTTAAATTTGAATTTGATCTAGGGCACCATTATTGCTATTTGTTTTTATTTTATTATGATTTTTTTTATCATATCACCCCGAGCAAGGCGGTAACGCCACTGATGCGTAGGAGGCTACGTAAGAGTGAAAAGATTGGAAAAGAGAAAGCCGGAAACCACATCCTAAACAGGGAACAAGGGATGAGCTTCTTAACCTGTTCAATAGACGTGGGTGGAGCGTGAACCGGGCGATAGTTTAGTCTACCTACTAAAAATAAAAAAAAAATTATTTATCTATGACTGTTAAAATTTAATTGCTAAGATGCAACAAGAAAGTTAAACAGTCAAAAACACTCCCTAAAAAAGAAAAAAAATACAATATGCATGAATATAGACACAGCCCCATTAATGCACCCCAAAATAATTTGATAATAATTTATGCAAGCAAAACAAAAAAAAAAATTTAAAAAATGTAAATTCAAATTCTCCATGGAAACCAAAGGAATGTTCCGAATTGTACGAAAAAAAAAAAAAAGAAAATTTCGCGCTCGCGCACACACACAAACATACACACACACACACGCACACACGCACGCACACACTCATAGAGAGAAAAACGCGTGTGTGTGTGAATTTGCTCATATATATATATATATATATATATATGCCATAACGTTTGCATTCAACATATATATATATATATATGGATCCATTTCCTAAATATATACTGTTAAATATAAAAGACAATGAATGTCTATTATGTTTAATCATGGGCCGTTCTAAACATCGTATTTTGGCTTTAATTTTAGGTGAAAATAAAGACAAATATTCTCCAACATTTGGATAAATGTTTATTAAGTTGGTTCTAAGCTTTCGGCTTACATGAGACATCTTCAGAGAGGTTACAAGGACGTTAACATAAAAACATCCACCATCAGCGAAGATTTTATCTTGTGTTGACATAAAACTTTGCTAAGCAACGATAACAGTTTCCAAAAATAGCAAACGCAGTTCGCAAATTTTTAATGTGGTTTTATGACATCACACCTCGTGAGAGCTCGAAATGATAACAGAACCATGTATTTAAATGCAATGTAATGTGGTATGACCACATTTAAACGTGATTTTATTAAGTGTGGGTTTTATTTTCACCTGAAATTAAAGCCAAATTACAAAGTTTAGAACGTCTCATTAAACATAATAGACATTCATTGTCTCTTATATTTAACAGTATATGTTTAGACAATTATCTGCTGCCTCGATACACTAAATATGGATCCATATGTTAAAAACATGTAGCAGACCCAGACTTTAGTAAGATGATATGTCTGCCTCATAAAATAGAAAGAAATCGATATCTATGGTCGCCCTTGGAGCATGTTAAATTTCGACAGAAATAAATCGACATATGTTCTTGTGCAATGTTCCCGTTTCTAATTTACAGCGGTCATTTCATTGCTTCAAATGCAGAATTCTACAAAAAGCCGATTCCCCGACGGGGACATTGCACTTTCTTTCTTAGATGATGTTACATCTTTTTTTTCGCTCTTCCGTTTTTGGATCCTGCGTTTTGCGAGAATCTCGAAGTCAAAAAGTTTATAAACAATTTCATTTAGTATTTTCATTTTCGTTTGAACTCTTCGTAAGCGATAATTTTTCTTGGTTATTCCAAATGAAATGTTGCATTTTACTGAGGTAAAATAAATTTGTATGAAATGTTACATTTTATGGAAGTATGGTAAATGCATAAGTGCGGCATTTTACCGAGGTAAGGCAAATTCATATAAAATGCGGCATTTAACTGAGGTAAAGAAAAATTTATGTAAAATGAGACATTTTATCGATGTAAAATAAATGCATGGTCATCAGCAAAAAGGGTAGCCCAAAATGCCAAATACAGGTGAGGGACACTAAAATCAAGCAGGTACAAAAAATAGTGTTCTAACAGAAGACGGTAAGTGTGATACAGGGATTCGAAAGCGAATTGGCATGGCGAAGGAAGCATTCAAGAAGTTGAGTAAAGTATTAAGAAACAAGACAATTTCGCTAGAAACAAAGAGGAGAATACTGGATTGTTATGTGATGTCGGTTCTTCAATATAGCAGTGAATGTTGGACAATATCTTCGAAGATGAAGGAAAAACTTGAAGCAGCTGAAATGTGGTTCTACAGAAGGATGCTGCGGATATCATGAACCGAGCATGTGAGCAATGATGAGGTTTTGGAAATTATGGAAACGAAAAGGAAATTAATACTGAGCATTAGGAAGAGACAGCTAAAGTTTCTGGATATGCAATGAGGAAGGAGGGCTTGGAAAACCTGATACTAACAAGCCAGATAGAGGGAAAAATAGACAGGGGAAAGCAGCAGATAACTGTTGTGGGAAGTTACCGACTTAATAATGAACTTTTCTTCTGATTTTTCGACGGGCTTGAACGCCTCGTTAAAAGACCATCATTATTTTCTACCTAAATATTCAAAAAATTAAACGGGGGCAAAACTTTTGGAAAAATTGATTTATCAGATGCTTGCCTACAATCCAGGTTGACGAATAATGCTCCAAACTGCTGTGTATAAATACACATAGAGGTTTAAATAAATTTAATAGATTGGCTTTTGGGGTCAAGGTCGTACCTGCTATTTTTGAACAGGTCATGATTTCGCAACTGCCTATCTTGACAACATTCTAGTTACGAGTGAATCAGTGAAAGACCATAGAGAGCATATAATAAGCGTATTCGATAAAATCCAGGAATATAGTTTTAAAGTTAAAAAAGCTAAGTGCGAATTTTATTTAACCCAAATAAAATATTTAGGACACATTATTGATAAAGACGGTCGACGACCGGATCCTGATAGAGCTACGGCGATTAAGGACATGCCGGCCCCGGATAAGGTACAAGCACTGCAAAGCTTTTTAGGCCTAGCAAATTTCTATCAAGTATTCATAATGAACATGCATAACTTGCGAGCTCCGTTGAATGATCTTTTAAAGGAAGATAAAATCTGGAATTAGACACCAGAATGTCAATCAGCATTCGAGAAAATAAAAGATACACTTACGTCAGATCTTTCCCTCACCTACTATAACCCAAAATTGGATATTATAGTAGCAAGCGATGCCAGCTCTTATGGCATTGGCGCCTGCATATTACATAAACTTCCGGACGGAACGAGAAAACCGATAGCGCATGCTTCCCGATCTTTGCTGCCGACAGAAAGGCAGTATTCGCAGATTAAAAAAAGAAGTATTAAGTATAATCTTTGCTGTGATCAAATTCCACAGATATCTGCATAGCAGACATTTTACTTTACAAACCGATCACAAGCCGCTGCTGACGATATATGGAAGTAAAAAAGGATTGCCGGTGTACACCGCTAACAGACTCATTCGATGGGAACAATATTGTTGAAATACAATTTCAAAATCGAGCTTTTGGCTTCCAAGAATACTTGCCACGCTGACGGATTATCCAGACTCGTTCCTAAAAAATAAAGTGTTTTTCGAAGCCTCGACATCTCAACATTGGGAACGGATTGTGAAATAAAAAACATTATCGCCAACAACATACGAGAGCTCTCAGTTACATTATCCGACATTAAAAGAGAGGCTCTGAAAGACGAATTCATTACGTCTACTAAGAATAAAATTTACAAAAAAGACTCAAGTGTGCCTGACGTTTTTTTCTCTTTGTGATGAGGTACAATTATACAACGAAAGAGTGTTGATACCAAGAAGTTTACAAAAGAAAATCCTTTGGGACTTTCATACGGGACATCTTGGAAAAAACCAAACTAAAAGCCTTATGCGATGTTATATCTACTGGCCTAACATGGACAGAGATATCACAGACATGATTGACGCATGCAAAGGGTGCGCGTTTGCTGCTAATGCTCCACCAGTTACGTTCAAGCCTTGGCCAAAGACAGACCAGCCATGGTAGAGGATACACGTCGATTTTACGAGACCATTAGAGGATCACTATTACTTCATAGTCGTAGACAGCCACACTAAATGTCCGGAAGTCCTCAGATGTAAAAGACCAACCACAGGATGCACGATAGCCTTTCTGCATGTTTCGGTGTTGTGGATTGTGTAGTAAATGATAACGGAACACAGTTCACATCTTGCAAATACAAACAATTCTGCGAAACGTTTCAAGTGAACCATATCACGATTCCACAATATCACCCTAGGTCCAATGGGCAAGCGGAACGTTTCATCGACACATTGAAACGAGCACTTAAGAAAACACAGGGCACCCCTACTGAGAAGGCGCTGCAACAGTTTCTGGAGGTGTATAGAATTACTCCAAATCCCAATACACCAGCGGGACTTTCACCGGCAGAAACGATGTTTGCGAGAAAAATCAGATCAATTTTCGACAAACTTATCACCAAGCAAGCTAAATTCAAAAAGACAATCACACTTCCCAGTAAACGTTACTCTTGTGGCGAAAAATTACTTTTCAAAGTATACAAAAATAACATGATGTTTTGGGAAGTGGGCACTATAAAACAAAGAATGGGAGACCTGGTCTACATGATACAAGGTCCTAAGAATATACATAAGCGCCACCAAAATCAAATTATGAAATGTCAGACAACTGACATCAATGATTCACCACCGTCAAATGAAGAGCCGATAGATATCATCTTCGAGAATTTCGAACTCGAGGTATCCCAAGCTTCACCCGAAAGAAGGCGATCTAGTAGAAAAAGGAAGTATCCTTTGATCGTCGACCCTAAATGAAAAAGATATTAAACAGCTTTTCGGGGCAAAAAGCTCTTGGAAGGAGGTTATTGTGGGAAGTTACCCACTTAATAATGGACTATTCTTTGCCTATATTAACCGAGAGTTAATTACTCGCGAGGAGAGCCGGGACGAAAGAGACACTGGTTTCCAGTACGACTTCTGTTCTGTTCAGCCTAGTCTGTCTGTTTGTCGGTCACTTGTAGCAAAGCTATTATTACTCTCCCTTTGTATCTCTTTGTATCTGTTTGTATCTCTTGTTGGCGTAATATATATTCTTGATCTAGCACCGTTGACTCATTATTTTATGGTCCCATACTGAGTTCATATCAATAACATATCTAAAGGACCTGATCAATAACATATCTAAAGGACCTGATCAGGTGGATGACGGAACGGAGCGTGGTGCAACAGGAGAAAGCGTGTTAAGAGCCACTAGGGATAGGAAGATGTGGAAAGCCATGATCGTCTACGTTCTGAAAGGACAGGGCACATAAAAGAAGAAGAAAGTAAATTCATATAAAATGTGGCATTTCATCAGGGTTAAGTGTTATGTCGCCAAGTATAAATGAATAACTCAACAACAGAATCAGAATATAAGTTGTATTCCGCGGAAAGGCGGTTAGTATGTACAGAAGTGATTAGTAAGATTTACGATAGAAAGATACAAGAGTCCAATCCGTCGTAAGACGTGTGTATACGTGATTACTTCCGGTACGCCACCGGAAGTGTGACTAACTCTTCACTGACTCGCACTGACTCTTCAGTAACTCATTAGAGACTCTCAAGTGACTCTCTACCACTCCCATGTAGAGAATCGACCATTGCTATATATAGCAATGGGAACTGTCCATTTGTTGTCAAATAGGAGCGGCGCCCTAACATTAAGTAAAACAACAACGGATTTTATTTAATACAAACTATATTTTGTGTGGCCGTCTTTTCTGTTCACATCTTAACATATAACACAGAAAAAAAATTGGACACCAACGAAATACAAAGATAGACATAATCCGGGTAATCAGTATAACCAGTCGAGAACATGAATATCACAAGGCGCCACATGCTGACAAAAGGCATGAACCTGATCTGGGCCAGTAACAGAAAGTTATGGAATCCCTAATCTTTGGAACATTAATAGCCCTACCAACAGGCTCAAAGGCTACAAGGTTACATAGTGACGGAAGACTACAAAAAATATTTTCTCATAGATACGACAGTCAGTCAGTTGGTGATGTGCCTTACGTGATAGGCAGAAGACTTTCTCGCAGTAGTTTGCCGCTACTTTCGGTGGTAGACTGGTTACCAACCAAGGCTATATACTCCAATCTGTTTTGATACTCAACCCATATATGGAGGAAGAAGAGATGGATTAATACTTTTCTCAGGGGTATTTGTGCAAGTAAATGAAACGCATTCGACTGACATTTGAACTCGGCTCTTTGATTTCTCATTCATAGCCGATATCCATTACATCATAACACACAAGAAAATAATATCTGTTAAAGAATATGACAAAATAAATAAATATAAATATCTTGAAATAAAAATATGTGGAATGCAAAAATACTTTTATTCTTATAACTAGCAGCATAGCCCGGCGTTGCTCCGGTATAATGAAAGCTTTAAAACTAATCCAAGGTCCTGGAGCTCAGACTCTTTGGATGTTGGCACGAAAGACTAAAAAGCAACAGTTGTTTCCAGTTAAAGCGAAACCGTAGACTAAAAGAAAAATGAATGGATGTAAGTCAAATTTTGATTTCCTGGTATCGATATCAAATAAGTATTTTCGTCGTAAACTGAATTTTGATGGCTAAATAAGTCCTCTGAGTAAATGGTATCATGGCCGAGACTAAAAACTACAATTATGCCTACTTAGAACCAAACCCGAAGCAAAAACTAAAATAAAAGGTCTGAAAAAATACAGACATACAGGTAGATAAACAGACACACACACAAACATCTTGCCATTTATTTATATATACACACACACACACATATATATATATTATCGATTTTCTGCACTATTGTAAGAACTGCAACCTTGAAACTTTTGAATATCGTTTCTTATGTCTTTGTCTATAAGTGTATCAAATTTTATTAAAATCGGACCACTCCTAGATTTTTTCGATTATCTATTTTCGATATTTGTCGGGGGTACCTCGACACAAAACCTAGTTAAGAACACTCGCAGACGCTTTTAGTACAACTGTGCAAATTTTGAAGAAAATCGGTTCAGCCGTTTCGGTGTCTATAGGTAACGGACACACACACACAGACACACACAGAGACAAAGTTACATTTATAAATAAGTTTAGATTAGATGAATTAGAGCCATGGTTACGATCAAGAAAAGTGCAGGCAAAGTCATTAACCAAGTACTAGTTAGTCCCTGTTTATAAGAAATTGCTTAGTCCAAAGAAGAGGCCGTTCTAACTGAGTGAAAGAGGAATCTATTATTCCAATCTCTTATTTCAAACTCGGTCACAGTTTGCGTTAATGTGAATGTCTGATTGGACGTATTCTTAATGGCACTTAGAAGTCTCTCAAGCACAAAACAGACTCCTGTAGATTACACATACATAAGTCACACACAAAGTATTATCTCATCTTTATTATTATTATGATACACAGCGTATGATGTTGATTGCTTGTAAAATGTTTATCTTCAAGTCACCACTGGTGACTTAATGAAATCAACCAATCACTTCTTCTTTTCACCAAAATGCTGTATCCAATGTTTTCCGGATTATCTTCGTTATTCTGAACTTTTTTTTTATAATCATATGGCTCCAAGCAAGGCATATTATTGCCACTGTTGTGCAGAGGTTTACATAGGATGAATGTTATGAGAAAGAGTGACAGGTTACAGGGGGTGTCAGGAAGAGGGTATGAGAAGGAAGAGAATACTGATGAGAGTGGGGTGCACGGAGAAAAAAAGCATGGGAGAGAGAGAGGATGTAAGTTAGTGAGACAGGAGATGACTATTGACTTTACATTTGAATTCTTGAAGATTGTAATTTTCGGGAAACCAAATAAGCGGAAGGGAATTCCACAGGCGGGAAGTGCGAGAAAAGAAGCTGATGGAGTAGAATTTGCGTTTACTATTTATTTACTAAAAGGATGGGACTTAGTTGCCAATCTTGTAGCTCGAGGAAATTCATATATAGGGGGTACCAGTGAGCTAAGTTCATCGGAGCAGAAAGTATTTGTAGAAGAGACACGGGAAAGACACACTGCGTCGGTGAGAAAGCGACTGTATCCTAGCTGCCAAGTCGGGATCGATCACATTACAGATTCTCCGTTGGATTTGGTCAAGGACACCTAGGTGGATGGAATTTTTTTGCAAAAGTTGTATTTCCAAATCATAGCCCAATATCATCAGTATGATTTTTTTCTGAAACGAAACCCTAGTGCTCTAAAGATAATCGGTACTTTTATTACTGTCTTTGCTAGTCCTTCTCAAATTTTTAGAATTTCATATATTGTAATTGCCAATTTTCCCCTTTCCTTTGCTTTCAGTTTTCATGTTAAATGGACAGGATACTTCTCTCATGCAGCCCACGTATTTCTTTTTCTTTTTTTCCAGCAAAAGCATCTCTTGTTTACCCGCTTCTAATGTTGCCATTGTTTGCGTCAGAATATCCTACAGGATTTTCACTCTGGTATTCTCTAGCATTTTCTTTGCCTTTGTGATCACAGGTTCATAATACTTGTCATCATATTAAAACCCGCACTCATTACAAAACTTTCAATAAATAATGGAATTATCTTTACCAGGTTTCTGCATTGTATATTAATTCCTAGACATTCACTTGCATTCTGATACAATATTATCGATAGTCTATCTCTCCCAATATATTCTACAGAACGCTGAATTGCTGAACTTATCAACATTCAACATTACCCAGTTTGTCAGCAAGGCCTGATTCCAGGCTCTCGTTAATGATCCCCCAACTTCATTTTTGAAACAACGTTTTTCGCGTTACCCTTTCATCCATTAACTCTTTCGAAAAATCAATGAACTGACTTACCCATCATTTTTTTTTTCTTTTTGCACAAGAAATTCTTTATTATTATGTCATTTTTCATCATATTTCGATTTCTGTTATTATCGCACTACCAACCAAGTCTGCAGGAAGACCTAAGACCGGTCGGGGCGTGTTGTTATGGCTCACCTGAGACAGCCAAAATATAATATATTTTCTCTTCTGCTCAAATAGTGGATATATTGGTGAATCTGGAAACAGTTTTAGATTCCGTTTTAATAATCATAAACTAAGTATACCCCAAAACAACCCTTATTTCCCCATAGCTGAACACTTCAATCAACCAAGACACATATTAAAAAACTGCAAATGTTTACTGATAGATTCCGATTTTAGTTCCACATACTCACGCAGAAAGAAAGAAAAATACTAGATTTTAAAATTAAATACATATAGGCTAGGGTTAAATAGGGACTTAGGTATTTTGAATCTTTATAAATATTTCAATAGTTAAACATTTTTTAGATACACTTAAAAAGGTTTTTCTTTAAAACAACATTTAAAAGTATTATTACAGTTAGGTTTACATTTAAAAATATTCAAACTCTATTGCTTTCTACATCACGCGATATACACATCTCGCGACGAACGCATCTCGCGACTGACGCTTCTAGTTTAAATTTTAAAATCATTTGTTTCTGATGAAAGGCCGAGGCCGGTCTGAAATATCAAATATATATATATATATATATATATATATATATATATAAATACTGTCAAAAAATACATTTTTAACTTACAACGTTTTAGTAGTTTTTCCTATGCATATTAAGACAGTATACGTGGATTATCATTATGCTATATATATATAATATATATAGCATAATATTATATATATATAATATATATATATAATATATATATAATATATATATAATATTATATATATATATATAATAATATATATAGCATAATAAATATGCTGAAATAGGATCCTATAAACTTCAAAAGATTATAGGTGATTATCAGCCCAGCTACCTTTATGGAAATGTAAAAATCCATAAAAAAGATCATCCCCTCCGACCTATCATTTCTCAAATACCCACACCAATATATAACCTTTCCAAAACACTTAACAAACTAATTACTCCCTATCTTCCTGGTAAATATAGCATTAACTCCACGGACGAATTTTTACAGATTCTCCATTCCGTAAAACCTAATAATCAAATGATTGCATCTTTAGATGTTCAAAACTTATTCACAAATGTTCCCGTCCATGAAACAATTGACATAATTATCCGTGATGTATACAACCATGCTACTCTCCCATCAATCAATATTAAACCCACTATATTAAAAAAACTATCATTAGCATGCACCACACAAGTACCCTTTCACAATCCCTTAGGTAATATTTATACTCAAATAGATGGTATCGCGATGGGATCTCCTTTAGGTCCCCTCTTTTCTAATTATTATATGGCAAATCTAGAAAATAAAATAATTAATGACAACAATAAACCCTCTATATATGTAAGATATATAGATGGCATCTTTGTTTTAGCTAAGAATATCGATCAAATTAAATATCTTAAAAACAAATTTGAAAGTCACCCCGTCCTCAAATTTACATTAGAACTTAATATTAATAACAAACTCCCATTCCTTGATGTATTCATTGATTCTAGCACACATAAATTTACTACTTCTCTATATAGGAAACCAACTAGCATAAATTCGTGTCTTCTTAATTATAATAGTGAATGTCCCCAACGATATAAGTTAGCTGTTATAAAAAACTTACTTCAACGCACACAAATGATATCTTCTTCCAAATCTATATTTTATAAAGAATTACACAACATTAAGCAAACACTAGTCAATAATGGATTTCCTAACTCCGTTATTGATCAACAAATTAAAATGTATCTCAACAAAATTAACAATAGCTCTAACAATAATGATAATATTAATAATGGTTTACATCAAAATAAGCATAACACTATTAACTTATACTATTGCAACCAAATACATAATAATTATAAACAAGATGAAAAAACTCTCAAAAACATAATACGTAGAAATGTTAAACCAGTCGAAAGTAATAATCAAATTAAACTCATTATATATTATAAAAAGTTTAAAACAATTGACCTCATAGTTTATAATAACCCAACAGGCACTAAACTAAATTCTTTACAAAAAACCAATGTAGTGTACCAATTTACATGCCCATTCAGAGATTGCATCTCTGATACTACTCAAAAACCTAGTACATATATTGGTTTTACCACAACCACGCTCTCCCGTAGACTTACATGTCATCTTTCTGATCAGAGTACTATTAAACAACATTTCTCTGAAAAACATAAACATGTAGGTAATATCAGACAGATTTTGGTCAACAATACGGTGATCCTTACTCATACACACAGTAAGAGGAACCTGCAGATATTGGAGGCCATGTACATCAAATCAAAACAACCAACACTCAATAAAATCAACTTTAAAACAGGAAATAACATATTACATTGCATTTGACTAGATGGTTTTGTTGTCATTTCGCGCTATCCCGCGGTGTGACGTCATAAAACCGCATCGCAAACTTAAGAACTGCGTTTATTATTTTTGGTAACTATTGCCGTTGCCAAGCGGAGTTTTATGTCAACACAAAATAAAATCGTCGGTGATGGTGGATTTTATAATATTTCAGTTTAAACTACCTCTCTGAAGATGGCTCATGTGAGCCGAAAGCTTAGAAGAAAACCAATAAATAATTATCCAAATGTTGGAGAATTTTTGTCTTTATTTTCAACTGAAATTAAAGCCAAAATACGACGTTTAGAACGGCTCATGATTAAACATAATAGACATTCATTGTCTCTTATATTTAATAGCATATGTCTAGAAAATTACTTGCTGCCTCGATACACTATATATATATATATATATATATATATATATATATATATATATATATATATATAAACGCTTTTGTGCTTATATATATATATCAGCACAAAACCGTTTTTATGATAAGGAGGATATATATATATATATATATATATATATATATATGTGTGTGTGTGTGTGTGTGTGTGTGTGTGTGTGTGTGTGTGTGTGTGTGTTCTTCAGTACTCTACGAAAAATAGAATAGTAATGCACTGTTAAAGAGCAAACACACGGCAAAATCTTTCATAACTGCTAGTAAAGAGAATGAACTGAGCTGACACTTCCACGCTATTCTTTCTCTCTCCTGTCTTTATTACAATATAAAGGATTATTAAATATGCTTGTGTGATTAGCTAAAAATCGTTCTTGTAAACTATGCAAACACTACAACTTAGCGAACTACATCAAAATGGTATGGACTAAACTCACACCATTTCTAGAATATAATGAATGTTGAGGATAGCATGGAGCGAACACGTAAGCAACGACAGAGTTTTGAAAACGATGCAAACGAAAAGGAAACTTACAGTATTTACATTATTCGGACTGTTGTCCTCATCTTTGTTGCCATTTGTACAACGTTTCGGCCGTTGTACACACCGGCCTTCTTCAGGTGCTAGGAATTTCGAACCGAACCCTTCATTACAATCACTGGGGTATATCATTCGCAGTTTTTGCGTAGTATTAATGCCACGATTGGAAGACATGAATTATCTCCCTCTAACCCTGCAAGTTACTAGTTCACCACTGCTGTAGCCTGGTATTGAACTCACAACTCTTTGGGTCAAGTCACAGGAACTAATCAACGTCTATATCCACAAAGATGAGGACAATAGTCCGAATAATGTAAATAATGTAAATACTACTTCATCTTAGAAATATAGAAAAATAGAAAAGGAAACTTATATTTAACATCAGGGAGAGACAGTTGAAGTTTCTTGGACACACAATGAGGAAAGACGGCTTGGAGAATATAATATTCACAGGACGGATAGAGAGTAAGAAAGAAAGATGAAAGCAACGTGAGACATACTTGATGGACTTCAGCAAGTGGATGACGGAGCAGGGTTTAGTAGAAATACCAAGAGGAAAAGTGTTAAGAGCAACAAGAGATAAGGGTGAGTGGAAGTCTATGATCGCCTATGTCCTGAAGGGACACGGCACATCAAAGAAGAAGAATGATATTTCGGTAAAGTTTAACAAACGTACCCACCAAAAAATGGTGAGTCAAAAGTAAAGTTTTTGTTTTCCTGACACCGCCATTACTTCCTTGGCAAATTTTATTGTTTTAGAAATCTATTTGTAACATTTTCATGGGGCTCGAATATATGACACTGAATTTATGCTTTTTCTTTTTGTCTCGAGAACTGACAACAAAGATGTTAAAAACCATTTACTTACTAGATTGCTTAATTACAAGAATAATTTTATATTTATAAGTTTACAAAAATATCTGAATCAACAACAATGTAATATTATTTAGAATATTATAAAGAAATAACTATGAAAACAAATGTTTTTTCATAAATTTATACATCCAGTTCATATGGAGATTTTTTTCTACGTGACGTCGCCCTCGGGTTGTGGTGATGATGGCTTCGACAGAGTAGCTGGTCTTCGAGACGTTTGTTATAACGGCGCTCCCCCTTGCACACGCTGTGGATTCTGATCCAAGTAAGGCACGTTGAAATCTTGCTAGCTGTTTCTTTACCACATCGAACCAGGCCGGACGCGCGGGTACATTTGGTTAACAAAATAAATAAATAAATAAATAAATAATTTCGATAATGCCTGAATAAGTTGTGGAAAGAGTTTTTATATATATAAAATTAATTAACAATAAAATGAATGTACAATCGTCGAATTCAATTTTCACAACGGGGCGAATCAGAGCTTTCAATTTTCCAAATAAAAAATCTTCAGGGTTCTTTACGGAAACGGCCGAAGTGGGGTACCCGATATACATCCCGTTCATATGTTTGGATTTTATTAAATTCTAAAAATAGCTTTTTGAAACAATAAACATTGTCGAGCGAGTGTATACAATAGGTGTATAAACTAATTCGCTGAAAAAACAGCATAACATGATGTAAAAAGGCCCCAAATTTAGTAAAATCAAGTGTTATCGTCAAAATGTTCATGTTATTAAGAGGAAAGATCAAAATAATTTTAAATACGTTTTAATCCTCTCTAACGTTTGAAATTTTGTTTAAAAGTTTTGCTATTTTTGCGTCGGCGTGGTACCAAAATTTACACTGTTTTCCTTACTTCTCTCTGGGGCTTCATCACGCACACTGACGGCGCTATACAATCCAATAGACCAAATATTGTCATAAAACACACCAAAGAACATAAATGCTATCTTATTGGCATGTCACTACCATCTTATAGAGACGTCATTCTTTTTACACGATTTCAGCGTTGTGAATTGAGTGTGAAGCAGTAGAGAGGTGGTTAATATTTATTAAATTGGCCATGTGTCATACATAAACGAACTTTCTACAACTTAGAGGTTTTATCCAGAATTATCAGAAGTTTATCAGCAGTTGGATTTGTGGAAGAATAAAAGTATACCTTTTGTATGTCTAGATAGAAGTTTATTAGTGGAAAAGAATAACATTAATTGGTAGAGGTTAATGTTCAATGAGAAAGAGTATTAAGAAGTTAAGGGTATTAAGAATTCGTAGTAGTCCTTGCAAGAGTGAGTTTATGTGTAAATAGGCAAGAACTTATGTGTGTATGTATGTATGAGCCTTTATTGTTGCGTAGGAGTGTCTTTGAAGTTATCGCTCAGGGTGAATGGTAAAAAGGAAGGGAGAGATGAAAGGTGAGAGAGGAAAATAGAGACAGTAATAGCGATCGCTTGACGTTTGTCAAGAGATGTGTTAATTAAGCTCGTCTCAATTCTCTCTGACAACGGTCGAGCTTGCTCCGTCTTTTATTTGATTTGTGAAGCTCATTTAAGAATTCACTTCTGGATGTGATTCCGGCCTTTCTATTTTGTTTTTAGATGTTTCCTAGTTTTCTTTTGACCGAAAACATTTCGCATCGAGGTGTGAAATTTCGCGAGTTTTTTGGGTGTTAAGCAAAGTTTTTGTAAATTCAAATAAATTCGTTTATTTCTAACAATGAGTCAGTGCTTAGCATTTGAATTTTAAAATCTAGAACTTGTTTTGTTCATTATAAGTGAAGTTTAATTTTATTTATTTCTTTTTGAGCGCGACGCACATCTTACGTATGGATGTAGGTAGATAATAGTTTGTGCTATGAGTAGATTGATGTGGCATTTTCTGCTTCGACTTTTGAACGTAGCTGCTACCCTAATTACAATGACAAACAATCCTGGCTTTAAAAACAAGAACTTATATTGCTCATAGGATCAGGCGCATTGCTTCTAAATATAGCGACTAATCTGGTTTCGAGATAAAATTAAACCGCACCACAATGCAAGGTCTATTTTTGTTATTTCTTATTAGAAAAGAAAAGATGTTGGACAAACATGTGAGCGATCGCTGAAAGTGAACAAAGAAGATTAGAAATAGCGAGAAAAACAATTGGCTGAAAAATATAGGCTCCAGCCAGATTTGACAACATAGAAAATGGCGGACGGCTATCTATCTATCTATCTATCTATCTATCTATCTATCTATCTATCTATCTATCTATCTATCTATCTATCAAAGTCTTGTATATAAGATTTTTGTGGGGCTTTTATTTCATTAAATCTTTTTCATTATACTTATCTCTTTCTTCCTTTCCTAAATTCTCATTCTTTCAACCAATTGTTATTTGGGGGGGGGGGATAATTCTCATTCCGCTTATGCTTATTATTTTTTGCTGACATTACTAAAGATTATATATATATATATATGTGTGTATGTGTGTGTGTGTGTGTGTGTGTGTGTGTGTGTGTGTGTGGAAAGAGAGAGAGAGGAAGAGAGATAGGGAGAGAGAGAGGGAGACAGAGAGAGAGGGAGAGAGAGAGAAAGAGAAAGAATGAGAAAGAGAGAGAGAGAGGGAGGGAGGGGGGGTGGAATAATGACAAATCCGTAAAAACAGGAAGGATAATCCCCCACAAAAAATCATCAAATTAATAAAAAGTATTAAGTAGATAAAAATCGAGAGCTCAATGGATATTATCCAGAACAATATGATATATAGAGAAAAACCTCAACACATAAACGGTTATAAATCCAGAATTTATTTTGGCAGTTGTGTAAACCACAAACTGTCTCGTCTGACACTCTCGGGATTCTAGATTTATAAACGTTTATGCACTGAGTTTTCTTCTCTCTCTCTCTCTCTCTCTCTCTCTCTCTATATATATATATATATATATAATTCCAGGTGAAGTGAACTCAAGGTTTTACTATTTTGAGTGCCCCGACATTTATTTTATTATGAACAGTGCTCAATATAATGAATATTATAGAGCTTAATTTAATTATGTAGTTATGAATTAATTGCACATTGTGATACGGAAATTTCTATGTTTCGAGAAGATTCTCTTCATCAGGCATTGCTTGATGTTGGTTGTATAGATGAATTACATTTAAATACAAAAACCTTCGGTTTGCTGTGTATGTATGTGGAAAGATATAAAATTTACATGTGTGTTTCTTTTAACTAATCAGAGCGAAGATTCATTTTGGAATTTGGCCCTAAAGAGTACATACTAACTTTTTCTCTTTTTTCTCCTTTTTCTCTTCCCTTATCTCACGTTTCTTCTTTCTTCATTTCCCTGCTTAACGGTCAAGATGTCAACCTG
Organism: Ascarosepion bandense; assembly: GCA_037127315.1. Lineage (NCBI taxonomy): Eukaryota > Metazoa > Mollusca > Cephalopoda > Sepiida > Sepiidae > Ascarosepion > Ascarosepion bandense. Next base: position 320,594 of record JBBBDQ010000198.1, on the reverse strand, counting down.
CCTTTAACCTAATCTTATCATTTTCCATTTTTTCGGCCAAGTCACCGTATGGTATTCCTGGCCATCCTTGTCACATGACGTCTAACATTGTCACAGAGGAACAATATACACTTGTAATTAATCGATTATGGCCCCTTCTGATCTAGTGCCTGTTGTACGCTTTCTAATGACTGCTGCAGTGGTTGTTTGGTACACTTATAGTGTACCAGCTGTTGACTAGTCCGCCAGATAGAGAGCATGATCTTGTGTGGATGTAGATGTGGTCTTGTGGTGTGAAGCACAGGGTTCCGCTGTGACAAACAATGTCTGGTACGCTGGAGAATCTCATACAGGATTCACTTTTTGTCCCTGGTGAGCATTCTATCAAGTATTGCGGTAACAAGGAAGCAACCAGTAACAGGCTGTCACTCATTGTTGCTTGTTGGCTTCTGACAATGTGTTGGTTACCCACTTGATCACTTCTACGCCTTCTCTATGCAGTGCGGGTGAAATCTGTCTGTTTCATCAAAATCCTGCAAGCCTTTGGCAAGCTCACCACAAGTTTGGCTGCTTTCCTCTTCTATGATTGCCTTCAAGGCATCATTATAAACGAACGGTTTTCCGACCTGAACTTCTAAAACTAATGACTTTATTTAAAAAATCGTTTGAACAGTAAAAAAATATCTTCGAGCAGTGATTGTAAATTATCGTCTTTTCTTTTATATACGATGTCCTTTCAGGATATGGGTGATCATGGATCTCCACAATATCCTTTGTAGGAATAAGCTATTCTTGTACCCATACTATTTCTCTTTATCCATGTTCTGAAAGATCTTCACACAAATTCGTTAGTTAGATTATTCTCTCATTCCCTTTATGTTTAATATGTCCTACGAGTATCAATTTCTCCAAACTCTCTTTCCTCTTTATGTGGCCCAGAAATACCCACTGTTCTTATTTCCCTGAAAACTTCATTGTTGCTCTCATATTCCCTCCATGATACTTTCAGCATTCTTTTGTAGAATCACATTTACGTGTTTCAAGTCTTTTCATATGTGAGAAAATATGAATTATATATATATATATATCTATATCTATATATATATATATATATGACTGTAAATTTATCTTTAAACACGTCTCGAAAAAACCATCGGGTATAAATGCGGAGGGGAAAAAATGTAAACAAAAAAAGAAACGAACTAAGCACTTGAACATTAGTCAAAGTACGAGTCGAAAGAAAAAAAACCCGAGACGAGGAACCTAACTTGTAAAGCGCTGAATACAATAGCAGAGCAAATACATATATATATATATATTAATAGAAATATATATATATATATATATATATATATATATATATATATATATTAATTGTTAATTTCATATCAGAATACATCAGTCAGTTAAGTACCATACATGATAAACGCTTAGGCGATCATCTCTCGAAAGAATCATAACTGACTGGGCAGAAGTTTTTTGGCAGTGATTTGCCATTATTTTCTGCGGTAGACTGGTTGCTAAGCAAGCTTATAGAATCCAATATGTCCTGGTATTTGTCCCATAGCTGGTGGGAAAAGACGGATGGTGAACTAATCATATTGTTCTCTCGCCTTGATAATATTAGGCAAGGTGTGAGGGGGAAGAAAAGAAACATTTGTGCGCAAGTGAAATACAACGAATTCAACCGGAATTTGAAGCCGACTCTACTGATTTCGCGTTCCGGGGCGATATCCACTGCACCACATCACCTGTCTTAAAATAAAGTAAGTGTCGAGTGTATGTTGAGAAAGTTCTCAAGTGCATAGATACTTATTCCCTTGCTGTTAAGCATACAAAATGAAACCTCACGTCTTCTCTTTCACACATTTTTTAGGATTAGAGTGGAGAGGAATCGGTATTTGTTCTCGTTTTGGGTGTTGGATATTGAACCGATAAATTATCGATACGCAGATGCAGGGTGGGGAACTAATCATATTGTTCTCTCACCTTGATAATATTAGGCAAGGTGTGAGAGAAAGAAAAGATATTTATCTTTAATTAACTATATTTTATTAAGTATAAAGGAAACGTTCATATCATTCGAACTCAATATTACTACTACTAATAATAAGAATTATTATTTTTAATCGTAAGAATTAGTACTACTAATAAGAATAGATGTACATTGTGAAGTAGATGGATGTGCGTTGTGATTCGAAACGACAAATAGAGGAGCCGAGTTCGAATTCCAGTTAAACTCCTTGCATTCATTTACGCACAAATACCCTTAGGAAAGGTATTAATCCGTCTCTTTCTTCCAGTAATGGGTTAAATACTACGCCAAATTGGGTTCTATAGTCTTGGCTGACAACCAGTCTACCGCAGAAAGCAATGGCAACCTACTGTGGAATAATCTTCTGCCCAGTCAGTTACGTTTCTTTCGAGACATGATCGCCGAATGCATGTGTCACGTATGGCACTTAACTGACTGACTGTGCAGTAGATATAATCTCGGAACGAGAAATGGAAGAGTTCGAATTCCACTTTAATTCGTTGCGTTTACTTACACACAACTATCCTTGTGAAAGGTATTAATCCGTCTTTTCTCTATCCAGCTATTGGTTAAATAGCAAGGCAGATTGAGTTCTATAGCCTTGGTTAGCAATCAGTCTGCTGCAGAAGGCAATTGCAACCTACTGCGGGAAAATTTTCTGCACAGTCAGTCATGTAACTTTCGAGACATGATCGCCCAAGCGTATAAGATTTAACTGATTTACTAAGAAGAAGAATAATAAAGGATGTATGTGCATTAAGTACACATGATGTATCTTGATCTCGTCTGAGTGCCATAGCTACTGCTCGTGCGAAAAGTGAATTTTAATACTGTCCTGGGTACGACGGTAAACTACATCAGCAGCAAGGCTTCTGATCGGAAGGTTTTGAGGAGCGCGGAACCACCTCTTAATTGCTGTCATTGTCAGGTTCACCTTGACGCAGGGTTGTAGCATCTGTTAGGGTCCCAACTACGGGCAAATAGTTAACCCCCAAACTGGCATCAAAACACTATGAAAATATAGATATAATTGATTTTATTAGTAAAAATAGCAGCGATACATTTTCATAGTAAAATAAATGAATAAATACTGGCTGCCTTTGCCCTGACGAGCCGTTGTGCGAAACCGCGGTAGGTCTTGGCGATCTTGCGATTTTTTTCGTGTGTTTTTGCTCTGCGTAACTGCCTTTTTGTTAACACTTTTTGGTTAGTTTAGTATCGAGCACTTTTCTTTCCTGGTGGTTCGTTCCGTTCGAGGGTTTTTTTCTTTACTGTGAAGAACCGTATGCATTGTCGGTCCTACGCAGTTTTCTTTTTTTTCCCCTCTTCGTCCAAAGCTCTATAGCCGAGGACGATAACGGAGTTAGATTCTGCTGTTTATTCATAGTCTTTAAAAGTTTCTTGTGTAACATTTTAAGATTAGAATACGTACAGAGTCGGTTTTATTATTATTATTAATATATATATATATATATATATATATATATATATATATATATATATATATATATATACGGACGGTTCCGAAGATTAACGAAATGAATTTAACAACCGACATATTTCACTTATTTGTTTGAACATTATTTTCAGTCGATATTCATATTTGAGTGGGTATTCTGTTTGTTTATATAAATCAAATATGTCGGTTGTTAAATTCATTTCATTAATCTTCGGAACTTTCCGTAACATTGTTTATATTTGTTTACATTACGATATATTTCAGAGCAGAGATGGTTATTTGCGAAAAATCGAAAACTGTGTATATTATGCTTGATTTAACTTCCATTAGACTGTGGAATCATTCGTAGCCGAGCGGTCTAAGATGCGGCAGATGATTCGGAGTCTTCCCTATGTTGTTAGGGATCGCAGGTTCGAATCATTCTGAATGACACATACTTTGTTATAAAATTTCTCGTACAAAATCAGGCTTGTAAAAATGCACTGAATATCTACTCAAATACGAGTGTCGATTAAAAATAATGTTCAGACATATAATTTTTTGTTAGTAAGAATCTCTCAACCTCTAGACGCGTTTATGGCCACATCGCGTTAAAATACCGGTTCCCGTACGATCACAAAAGTTAAGCAACTTCGAGCCTTGTCAATACCTAGTTGCTTGACCGCTAGGGAATATCATGTGCTGTAAGCTAGGGTATGCAGGTAGTGTAATGGACAATGGGTTGAAATTTTTTAATAGAAGAACCGAGTTCTAATTCCAGTTGGGTTCGTTACGCGCAAATACCTTTGAGAAAAGCATGAATTCACTTCATCTCTCCAAGGTAAAGATTGATTATTAAGACTTGTATCACTAAATCATTATTATTTCTAAAAGAAATTCTTACAATCTGAAATATTTTCTGGCTTTAAATAATGCATCTATATAGGAGAAAGTGGCCAAAAGATTAAAATGTTAGCTTTTTGACAATGAGGCCCAGGATCGAATCACACCATACTCGATTAGATAGGAAGGTGATCACAGTGGAAGGTTTCTGAAAAATATACCAGGATAGCGGTCGCAGGTTCGAATCCTGTCGAATGACACACATTTTCGTAACAAAAATTTATCGTGAATAATCAGGCCGGTAGAAATAAATATATAATACTGTTTGATTATAAACAGAATATCTAGTTAATTACGAGTATCGATCAAAAATAATGTTCAAAGAAATCATTTCAAATATATTCATATATATATGTATATATCGCTGAAACAATCTACAGATATATATATATATATATATATATATATATATATATATCGCTGAAACAAGTCGCTATAAATTTGTTTTGTCTATAGGAGAGGTTTCTCTGATGAAAATGGAAAATAAGTTCGATTCTAGTCGGGGGATACAATCTATCTTAGGTTGTTATGAATTTCAATGTTTAAGATAAAAAAAAAAAAGCACGGATATCTACTCAAACACATGTAGCCATTAAAAATGACGTTTATAGTAAATGAGAATTATGTAGGGTTAAAAAACAATTATAAATGTTGGTCAACGCAGTGATATTTAAATGAGAGTCTATATTCGTTTTTTTTTTCCCCGAAAGTGTTTTTTGTAAATGTTCTTTTCTTTTATTTTCCAGCAGTATTCCTTGCAATATTAAATCAAATTCTTTCAACCTCAATCTTTAATATTAAAATATTGTCATATAAATAACCTATGCATTGAATTTCGACTAAGCAAGATTACAAACCATCTCGACGGTCTATTTTTGTGCCATTATGTTAGTTCATGCGGTCAATAATATATTTGCTTTATCTTTACTGCTGTCTATGTAGTCACTGATGTTTTGCACAAGGAAATCGACCGGTTTACGTCTGCTGTTTGAACACTTTCGAAATTTTAATTCGGCGCCAAATTCACAGTCACATCTTTTGTTCGACTGGAGTACCATGTGTGTATGTATATATATATATATATATATATATATATATATATATATATACTATAGTCATCCGCAGACAGATCTGTTTCGCTCATCAGTACGGCTCAGACTCCGGTTGCGTCCTAACCCAGGACTGAAACCCGACCCAATTGGCGTCAATCGGCGATTCTACCCCAAGGCCACGAGCGTCCAGTAGAAGAAGGCAGGTTTTTTTTAGCGCGTATAAACACGCCCAATAGCTAGAGTGCTCCAAATCATTATCGAATATATATATATATATATATATATATATATATATATATATATATATATATATATATATATGTATGTATGTATGTGAGATTAAATAAAAAAGACAAGAGGAAAGATATAATTTTCTCGTCTACTGAGACGGACTTCATTAAGCAAAGAGAAATATATATATATGTATATATATATATATATATATATATATATATATACACTCCCGATTAAAAATTTAAGACCACTTAAAAGTCTTTAAAAAGAAATTTTTTTTACAGATAAATTTTAAACTCCTCCCACTTAAGGTTACCAATACTACAAACTAAAAGGTTATGGAAACAAAAACCTACATTCCAAACATTTAATTTAGAAATTTACACTTTCATAAAATGAGGCGATTTACACATGATCAAAATTATAAGACCAGAGACAAAAATTGTACGAAATTGTACAAAAAGTGTATGAAAATATTCAACAACCAAATTTAATAATGAAATCTACCTCCACTGCTTTTGATGACTTCAAAAATTTTGTCGGGCATGCTAGAAATAAGCGTTTCCATTAAGGTGCGGGGGATGTTGCTCCAGCTTCTGAAGATGGCTTCACGAAGTTCATTTTTTGTTGAATATTGTTTGCCATTTCGATAAACATCTCTTGTCATCCATCCCCAAACATTTTCAATTGGGTTCAAGTCCGGTGAGCATGCAGGATGTCCCAAGAGATGGACCCCATTTTCTTGTAGAAAGGTCAAGGTCCGTCTTGCAGCATGGATTGAAACATTATCCTGTTGGAATAACCATCCATCCCCACACAAACGATGGCCCTCCGTCATCAAAGATGCTTTTTGTAGCATGTTAACACAACCAGCCGCTCTCTGGCGAACCTGCATCACCTGGAGCTCCATCGTCCCTCTGTAAGAAAAGGCACCCCATACCATTAGGGACCCTCCACCACTATGACGTGCGGAGAAAATTTCAGGAGGAATGTTTTTGTTCTACTAATATCGTTGGAAGCCATCAGGACCATCGAGATTGAATTTTTTCTCATCAGAAAACAGGACTTTCTTCCACTTCTCAACGTCCCATGTTTGGTATTCACGACCAAACTTTAAGCGGTCCAACTTGTGAAGTGGAAGCAGCCGAGGAATTTGTTTACGCTTTTTATTTACCATGCCTTTTTGTCTTAAGTGTCGTCTGATGGTTACGGGACTGCAGTCAGCATCTGTGACTGCCTTAATTTGACTAGAAGAAAGTCCCCCGTCTTTCATAACAACCCGTCTTATTCTCCTACTCAATGCAAGAGAATTTTTGGGGGGCCTACCAGAGAATTTTGCTTTTCCATAATTCTCACTGTTCTTTAGAAAGTTGCAAATCACAGTTTTACTGCGATTTACCTTAGCTGCGATCGCCTGCTGTGACAAATCTTGCTTATGGAATTCTAGAATTCGAGAACGCTCAACTTTGGTAAGTTTGCTTGCTTTAGGCATGGTAACACCTTTACGCAGTGATTGCTAATCTCTAACTGAACTAAAAACATTGGAATTGCCATAGATCTAACAATTTATACCCCTGGTCTTATAATTTTGATCATGTGTAAATCGCCTCATTTTATAAAAATGTAAATTTCTAAATAAAATGTTTGGAATGTAGCTTTTTGTTTCCATAACCTTTTAGATTGTAGTATTGGTAACCTTAAGTGGGAGGAGTTTTAAATCTATCCATAAAAAAGAAAAAAATTCTTTTTAAAGATTTTTAAGTGGTCTTAAATTTTTGATCGGGAGTGTATATACATATTTAAAATTGACAGTTTAGTAGATTTTAATTTTTAATTTAAGTTCACTCGATGTTCATGGGAATTAAATTTTAAATTAAGTTACTGCTATTTAGTAACAAGATTAAAAATTTAAATAGTCTAAGATTATATGGGGATAAAAATTTAAGGTAAATTTTTTATTTAGTCCTCGAAGGCCTTTATCCTTTCAAATCGTCCCATAATATCCTTATTTCCGTGTAAATGTATATACTGAGCTCAAATCGATAATTGTTTATTGAAGAAGCCTACCTTTATTGACATTAACGACCAGAAAAAATCGAACTTCTTTTAGCTCTTTATCTCACGCCTAACCACCATTCTCATACCTGATTCAGTGCTGAATGACTTTAGGCGTAGGATGCTTATTTCGGCCTATTTACTTCTTTAGTGCAATTACTACGCGATTTGTTTTGTTTCGGAACTCAATTTCCGCTGAAAATTGCGTGTATTTGCGTTTTTTTTCTCTTTTTATTTGGGCTGTAGAATTTTTTTTTTAAGAAAGTTAACTTTCAAATAGAACTTTAGGGTTAGGGTTAGGGTTATTGTGTGTGTGTGTGTGTGTGTGTGTGTTTTTTTTTTTCCTTTTTTATTGTCTTGGTAATGAAAGTTGCGTGTACTTAATTTGAGAATAAAGTTAACTTTCAAATATATGAAAATAGGTGATAACTGGGTTAGGGTTAGGGTTATTGCGTGTATTTTTTCCCCCTTTTTTGTGTTACTTATATATTTGAAAGTTAATTAAACTACACTCGTCGCTTATTTTCATATATTTAGAAGTTTACTTTCTTAAAAAAATTCTATATTTTCATATATTTGAAAGTTAACTTTCGTCGGAAAAAATAAGTAAAACTACAATTATCACTGATTTTCATAAAAAAAGGCCAAAAAAAAACATGCAAATATATTTTCATATATTTGAAGGTTAAGTAAAACTACACTTATCACTTATTTTCATAAATTTGAAAGTTAACTTTCTTCTGAAATGAAAAAAAGGAAAAAAAACATGCAAATACATGCAATGCATTTGAAGATTAATTAAACTAACCTTATTTTTATACATTTGAAAGTTAACTTTCTTAAAAAAAAATTCTATTTGAAAGTTAACTTTCTTTAAAAAAATTCTATACCCTCCAAAAAACAGGAGAAAAAAAAGAAAACAGGCAAATACACGCAACTTTCAGCGGAAATTGAGTTCCGAAACAAAACAAATCGCGTAGTAATTGCACGAAGAAAGCAAATAAGCCGAAAATTAGCTTACTACGCCTAAAGTCATTCAGCACTGAATGACATATTTCAAAGGTGGTTCAGGGGTGAGATAATGAGCGAGAAGAAGTTCGATTTTTTTTCTGGTCGTTAGCATTAATATAGGTAGGTGCCTTCAATAAATAATTATCGATTTGAGTTCATCATATACATCTGCACGGAAATAAAGATGTTTTGAAAAAATTAAAGGGGTAAAGGCCTTCGGAGACTAAATTAAAAATTTGCCAAATTTAAATTTGAATTCAAATTTTAAAATTTTTTAAAAAAATATTAAAATGCAGGGTGACAAAATCAAAGGCGGGTAAATCATGAAACGTAAAAATTTAAATATTTTAATATTACATGTAGATAAAATATTAAAATTTGAAAATATTTAATAAAAATGAAAGTTAAAAATTAAAATATACAATTTAAATTAAAAATTAAAAATAATAGTTGAAAATAAAAATAAAAAATGCAGGGATCCAAAAATTAAAAGGGCGTAATTCATAATTGCTAAAAGTGATATTTGCGAGGAAAAGAAAGAAAGAAAGAAAGAAAGAAAGAAAGAAAGAAAGGGGGAAGTAATGAAAAAAATAGAAAGAAAAGGGCAGATGTATAGAGGAATCTATATCAATCTATGGAATGTTCTAAACATCCAAAACTTGTTAAATGGCTTTCGCCGCTGAAATAAATAGGCAAAGAGAAAAGGAAGATACAGAGACATTAGAGGGACAGTTTGGACACTGATTTTATTTTTTGGTTCCAACGACCTCTTGTTGGGGGAAATTTCTTCCCGAACAGTTTGGCACGTCTTTACCATCTAATATCCAGTAGAGAAAGAGATCGAGTTTATTTTTGGCACCAGGAGGCCTTTCTTTTTGCGCATGTGTCAATTGTCTTTTCTGTCAGAGGACTTCTGGGAGATTTTTATGCTTATTTTATCTCGTACTTTTATTTTATTTGTTATTTTTATTTTATTTCATAGTTTTTATTTTATTTTGTATTTTTATTTTATTTAGTGTTTTTTTATTTTATTTTGTATTTTTATTTAATCCCTACAAATCTGGGTCTAAAAATTTAAGTAAGTATTTTTCTATGGCAGTATGTGGTCATTAAATCACTTCTTTTATTAAGCAAATTAGGATTATTAATATGGTTCAAGATGACAAGTGTTTTTAAAATGCATAAGTTACATAAGTCTCCTTTTCTGTTGAAAAATTTTGATTTAGCTACGATATTCTGGATAATAATTGGGTTCTTGTTGTTGTTTTTTAATTTCCAATAATATATGAATACAGCAGTGCTTTGCTGTATTTACTGTTGTTTAAAGAAAACATGTAATTGTTAAATTTTATCTTCAACCTGTTAGAAGTACTTCCAAAGTAAAATCTAGCATCATTATCTTCTGAATGAATTCGCGCTCTATAAACAATACTTTCGGACATACATTGGCCATTCAATAGGCAGCTTTTATTTTTTCGGCAGTTGCAATTATTTTTTGACAGATCATTGTTGTTAGTAGTAGGGTGAGTGATGTCATTTAGGTGGGTCAAGTATTTATTTGATATCATAGTATTATATTGTGGAATTTTTTTTTTTTTTAATCATCTCACCCCAAGCAAGGCATTTCACTGCCACTATTGCGCATGGGGCTACATAGGGGAAGGTAAAGAGAAGGAGTGGATAGACATAGGGAATGTCAGGAGAAAGGTGACAGATGAGTAAGGATAGCGAGGATGAGGGTCGGGCAGATGGGAAGAGTGCTTGATAGAATGGGAGCAGGTTAGTGTGTTAGGAGGTGTCTATTGACCTTACATTTAAACTCCTGGAGATTGTAGCCGTCGGGGAAGCAATCGTTTGGAAGAGAATTCAACAGTTGGGAAGTGCGAGGAAAGAAACTGTTGGAGTAGAAGTTACGGCTGCATTTTATCGGTTTCACTGTAAAAGGGTGGGATCTAGTTGCTAATCTAGTATCTCGTGCAACTTCGTATTTAGGGGGCACCAGTGATCTAAGTTCATCGGAGCAGAAGCCGTGAAAGTATTTATAGAAGAGACACAGGGAAGCCACGTCTCGCCGGTGGGAGAGAGACTGCAGGCGGTCTGCCAAGTCGATATCTATCACATTACAGACCCTCCTCTGAACCTTATCGAGAAGCCCGAGGAGAACAGCAGGGGCACCCGACCAGATATGGCAGCAGTATTCAATGCACGGGCGGATGGTAGATTTGTAAATGTGCAGGATAGATTTAGACGGAAAAAACTTCCGGGCCCTACACAGAGAACCGACTTTCATAGCAGCGGATTTAGCAATGGATTCGATATAGTCATTCCATTTGAGGTCCGCTGAAAGTGTGAGACCAAGGAGGCGTAGTGTTTTACTCTCTGGGAGGCAAGCCTGGTCCATGCTAATGGGAGGTAGGTGAGATTGTCGATGATGGTTAATTGACAGTAGCTTCGTTTTAGAAGCATTAAAATTTACTAGCCATTTCTTACCCCAGTCCAATATATTTACCTATTTTCTATAACTGTCTGTTTTTGTTGAAAATGTTTTTTTTTTAGCGTGAGTGAATTGTTGAAATGTATGTTAATTAAGTTAAGGAAGAGGTTACCAATGTTAGTTTAGCCGACGCGACTAAAGGGTGGGTTCAACCAAATACGTTAACGTGATTTCTGCTTATTTCTGCCTACCTTGTTTTTATTCGCCCACACACACACACACACACACACACACACACTATATATATATATATATATATATATATATATATATATATATATATATATACAAGTATTGTTGGAATAATATTCCTTGTCCAAAGAAGCACTATTTTTAAAAAAGTGCTCAATACAAAAGTAGAGCTAATAATATTATTTATTCATAAATTATAACATGGATATGTTACAATATCACTACAAAAGTAGCCATATATCCGAGTGAGTATAGAATGAGGAGAGAAAAAAGAAAAAAAATTTCCGTCCAAAAGATTAATTTAAAACAGTGCTCGATATATGTTGTATAGAGCTATGAATATTTATTATAAATTATGTTTTAGAACATGTACATAATTTCTTCTATATGTAATATAACAATCTAGGCCCACCCGAGGAAGTGAGGAAGCGGGGGCGTTTTCCGGCCGTTGAAAGGAACGGATGGTTGTTTGACCTTATTTCCGGCAGTAGCGGAAATGGCTACAAGAGGCAAACAGAACAGGTGTCTCTGAGAATTACGTGGGCGTGCGTAGGCGAGGCAAAAAATCGGAAGTACCGGTTTGGAGATAAAAAGACCTCGGGCACGGATTTCACGACAGACGAGTAGAGGCAGAGAGACGAGACAGTCAGACTAGAGGAGGTACAGATACGACCCCCCCGTCAGCCCCCCTTAGAAGCGCGCTCTCACTCTCTGTTCACTAGGCTACACGGTCAATCGTTCATTAATAAAAATATAACTTATATTTTTATATATATGCGTGTTTGTTGTTTGTCGATATATAACATATATATGTCTTCTTCTCTACAATCATATGGCTCTTTCAGTGTTTGACTCAAACACATCATCGGGAGAAAAAAAAAGAAAAAGAAAAAGAAAAGAGGACATATATAGAAGAAATTATGTACATGTTTTAAAACATAATTTATAATATATATATATATATATATATATATATATATATATATATATATATATATATATATATTAAAGAATTGATTTCTTTACAATTCAACATTATCATTATTTCAAACATTATTGTAGTAAATACACATATTTGAAATAGATGTCCTGTTTTTATTTCTTCCCTTAAACAGTGTACATTACGTCTATCAGCCTGTGTATTTGAGATTTTTTAATAAAGATAATGCTCTCTCCGGAAGGAATCCAACCTCCATCCTCCTTTTTTAGGAGATACCGCCATTTGACCTGGAACTTATCAGAAGGCCTTTCTCAACTGTGACGCTCTTCGTGTCCGAGCGGCAAAAACATCGGATCAATTTTTTTTTTTATGACAAAGCGGGATGCAGGTTCGATTCCTAACAGAGAGAACATTGTCTTTATTAATATTTCTTGACTGTGCAGATATATAGAAGTAATACACACTATGAATCGTAAATATAAAAACGGGGCGACGTTCTTTTCTTGTTTTGTTTTTTTTGTGTTTTTTGTAAAGCACCGCTCTATATCTCTTAAGCCGGGATTTCCAGGTTTTTTTTCAATGTGTTGTTATGTTCCTATTTTCATCATTCCAAACTCACTATTACTGGCACTATTCTTATCTTCAATTTCCATCTTTTTTTTTTCATTTCAGTATCCAGGTCGTTAGTATAAAGACCTGGAAATTGAAATAATAATAATTATTATTATTGTTATTATTATTGTTATTATTATTTCCTTTGA
>JBBBDQ010000198.1:165000-302500 GCA_037127315.1 Ascarosepion bandense | reverse complement strand
GTTGTAGCCGTCAGGAAAGCAAGAATACGGGAGTGAGTTCCACAGGCGGGAAGTGCGAGAGAGGAAGCTGCAGGAGTAGAATTGTCGTCTGCATTTTGCTAACCTGACTGTGAATGGGTGGGACCCAGTTGCCAGTCTGGTTGCACGGGTAAACACCTGTTGAAGAGGCATCAGTGACTTAAGCTCATCCGAGCAGAAGCCATGAAAATATTGAAAATATTGAAAATATTTATTAATACAAAAAGATATCCTTCATTAACTAAAAAAAATTATCTGATTTATTGTAATTTTCTACTTATTTATGTTACTTGGGCTTCTAAACCCTAAATAACATCAAAAATAAAAAGCGAGAAAGACTCAAAGTGAAATGAGTGCCTCTCATCACACATTCGACCAAACACTGAAGAAATCGAGAAAAAAACACCAGGGACAGATTTCACACTAAATAAGCTGCACAAATAGTTGAACACAAACATAAAGTAAGTTTGTATTTGTGTATGCATTTAAAAAAAATCTATGGTTTTGTTTTATAACATTTAAATTTAAAATTTTTTTGCTAAATATGCTGTGATATTTTCATTTCCTCATAGGTGTGCCGTGATATTTTTATTTACTCCTTGGTGTGCCGTGATATTTTCATTTGCTACTAGGTGTGCCGTTGCCTAAAAAGGTTGAGAAACATTGGGCTACAGAGAAAGATGAGGAAAAGATCAAAATAGATACTAAGAAAAATTAATACCAAGAAACAGAGATAGATAGATAGATAGATAGATAGATAGAGAGAGAGAGAGAGAGAGAGAGAGAGAGAGAGAGAGAGAGAGAAGATGAGTTTAAAAAATATAGACTAAAAAAATAAAAGTGAAGAAAAGAAAATGAAAGTGTGTTCTGTCCTCAGCGAGCTATCCACACTTGTGACCTTAGTAAAAACTTAGTAAATATTCAAACTATCATAAAAACGCTAATCTAATATTTTAATGCCACTGGATTGAGTTTGATTTTAACTCGACATTCTACAATTAAAGCGTTAAACTAAATTCATTTGGTTGATATTAACCTTTCGAGCATTTTGGTATGAAGTTCTTTGGACACATAAATCTATAGCATCATTATTCAGACATTTTTTTTACTCATGTTCATCCAATACGAAGCCCAAAAGCCACTCAAACTAGGGAGGTTACTGTGGGGACCGATTGCAGCGTAGGAAAGTACAAGCGTTAGAAATGTAGAGCTGAAGCAGACTTTAAAAGGAACCGAAAACCCAGTCTTAAACAGGAAACAACTCCAGTTCAAAAGACCGGGGTGGGGGTCGAACAGGACGAGAGGAGAACTTAGTCATACTCTTAGTTTTGTTAGATCTAGACGCAGTTAATGGTGGCATGAATACCGCCCACTCGTTCAGAAATGTCTTCTTCTATGTGCCCTGTCCCTTCAGGGCGTAGGCGATCATGGCTTTCCACGTTTTCCTATCCCTGATAGCTCTGAGCACACCTTCTCCTGTTACACCATGCACTCCTCGTTCCGTCATCGACCTGATTAGGTCCTTCAAATATGTTATCCGCTGCTTTCCCCTGTCTCTCTTTCCCTCTATCTGGCCTGTTAGTATCAGGTTCTCTAAGCCCTCTTTCCTCATTGCATGTCCCAGGAACCTTAGTTGTCTCTTCCTGATGCTCAGTATTAATTTCCTTTTTGTTTCCATCATATCCAAGACCTCATCATTGCTCACATGCTCGATCCATGATATTCGCAGCATGCAACTGTCAAGCATTTTTAAAGGATTTCCGTCATCAGATCTGATACTCTGATACTCTATTGCTTCAGAATATAAAGAACTTTACCAAATAAGAAAAACAACACTTCATTAATAATTCCAACATCAATAACAACTAAAGTAGATAGCACATGCAAACAGAAGGAAAGAATAATCTAAAAAAGTAATTTTTCCCTAAGCAAGATGATATTGTCACTAGAATGAAAGGTGTTATCGGGAGTGGAAGAGAGTGAGTTGTTTTTAGCGAGTGGAAAAAACAATAAAAGAGCAAATTTCAATAAAACAGTGCAAAGTGATTGAAGTTGCATTTAAATCTGTAAAGATTGTTGGTGGCAGGAAAGCAAGAAATCGGACTGGAGCTCTACCGATGAGAAGTGCGAGAAAAGAAACTATTAGAATAGAATTACGAACTAGTTCAACAATAAAACTATAAGACCTAATCGCCAATCTAGTACAACGCTCAAAATCCTACGTTTGAGGCACCATGCAGCAGAGCTCATTAGAACAACTGGCATGGAAATACTTAGAGAAAAGTCACAGGGAAGCGTTTGGAAAGTGACTTAAGTCGAGATACCAGATCAGGACGAATAACGTTACGTATCTCCACTACATCGCTAAAAACAAAAAATAAAAAAAGCACAATATGAAGAAAAAGGTCCCAAACTAAATGAAAAGAACTTTTTCCATCAAAATGTTTATATTATTATTAACAGGAAAGAACGAAGTAATCTAAATTATTCTTCCAAACTTTTTAATCCTTTCTAGCACGTTCGAAATTCTGGTAAAATTCTTGTTTTTATTTCTATTAGCGGAGAGCCAATTCCTTACGAGAGTTTACAATGGAAAACGTTATATTACATCACTCACTTCTTTTCTGGTGAGAAACACATTAATTTGGAAATTCTTGCAAAAATCAAATAATTGTCGGATTTTAATGAAATTTTCAGGATTTATCCACAAATGAATGAAATTATTTTAAAAATATTTTTGTGTTTATTTATTTTTTTTTGTTGTAATATTGAAATTTTTTCTTTTGTGGGTTTATTTGAAGTTTTTCTTTTTGTATGGTAATTTTTATGTGCAAATTAAAGAGTCATGTGTTTCACGGTTGCTTTCCCTTACCCGAAAAGTTTTTTTTCACAATTATGCCACTTGTGATTACCACACACTTATCTTATCTCGCATCTGTCAACACATTTCAACTACGGTGGAAAGGTTAGAAAGGTTAACTCTGAGTTTAAAAAATAGTTTTATTCTAAATTTCATGCTATAAATAAGTAATACGGGTGTAAATCAGATAATTTGACATTAAATTTGCTAATTTTCGAAAAGTAATGTGTCACAGATGTATATTTTATTTTTGCAAGATTTTTAAAATCGAAAATTAACTTTTTTGTTTACAAATCTTTCGATCGGTTAAAAATGGCCGAAAAATGGAAAAATGAAAAAAATAAAACAGCTCAAAATTGTATATTCCAATCAATATAATTTATGTTTAAAATATACCAGAATGTTTTGCTTATTGGAAATAGTAAATTTAATCATTTAGTATTTAATTAAACCAAAATAAAAGCTTCAAGAAAACTTTTTTTTAATTTTAAAACTTCAGTTTAAAATTTAGATATCAAAAATGAGTGGAGGTACATATATATATATATATATATATATATATATATATATATATATATACATGGTTAATATTGTTTTTCGCCTAAAATCAAAAGAAATCGTCGACGAGAGTTTTAATGGAAGACAACACATTTACGGCAAGCAGTTTTTGTAATTAAAGTGCTGAATATTAAAGTATATATATATATATTCTAAAAAAAATATAAAATCTAACACACACACACACACACACACACACACACACACACACACACACACACACACACACACACACACAGAGAAACACTAAATTCAAACGCGTTCTTAAAAAAAATAGGTTCGCGGGCTATTGCGAAAAATAGTAATTCTGGATTTCAAAAACAACAAACAGAACTTGATGACCCGTAGAACAGAATCAAATTCGCTGAAAACAATTTTGAATTAACAAGATGGAATCAAATTTCGCAAGTCAGTGTAGAAAATATTCTGTCGAAAGAAAGGTGACTGATTCCCAAAACGGAAAAGATTTAACGAGTCAGTATAAAGAAACAACAACTAAAAACAAGCCCGTGAACTTTCTGACCTGCTCCCCGACCACTATATATAAACAGTGTTTTCGGCTGTCAGAAAGACAAACAGATCTCGATATGTAAAGTCATAAATTTATTCACTAGAAAAGAGTAAATTTTGAACTAGAAACACGCGTAGCGACGCAAATACCATTACAGACACTTAATATATAATACAAAAAAAAACAACCCCCCCCAAAAAAAAAAGTAATGTTAATAATAATAATAATAATAATAATAATACACTTAAAACAAAACGTTCGCAGCTTCTCGCACTTTTTCATCTATATCAATTTATCTCGTTGGAATAAGCCCTATTTCTGTTTTCAATATATATATATGTTACGGAAATTAACGAATTTTAACGAAACTTGGTTATAAGCAACCGACAATTTGTAATGAATTATTTTGAACATTATTTTTACCGATACTCGTATTTAAGTAGATATTCTGTTTTTAATTAAACAGTATTTTATATTTATATCTACCGGCCTGATTATTTACGATAAATTTTTATTACGAAAATGTGTGCTATCCAGCAGGATGCGAACCTGCGACCCCTATTTACATAGGGGAAGCTACCATTTGATCTGGTACTGTCATAGCCACTCGACCATGAATAGCCTCTTGATCAGACAAGGTTTTTATCATGCTTATATAACAAACCATATCTGCTCTGTAATGTATCGTAATGTCAAACAAATGTAAACATGTTACGGAAATTAAGGAATTTTAACGAAACTTGGTTATAAGCAACCGACAATTTGTAATGAATTATTTTGAAAAATAATGTTCAAAATAATTCATTATATATATATATATATATATATATATATATATATATATATATATATATATATATATCCTACGTTTTACCTACGACTTATATACATTTTTCAGCAATCATCGGGTGCTTATCATATCATACTGGTCTTTTATCGATTTGAGTTCTTTATTAACGTTTCATTCTTAAAGGTCCTTATGGATATAAAATTCAATGTTTTTTTTTTGTTTTTTTTTTAATCATTTCACCCCGAGCAAGGCGGAAACACCACTGATGTGCAGGGGGCTAAATAAATGTAAAAAAGATTAATTAAAAAAGAGTGAAGAGTACAAACTAGTTAGAAAGGAACAATAGAAAGCTGATAAAGAAGGTGCGATGGCAGATACATAGGTGGAGAGAAAGGGAAGGTTATACAGGGATGGGGAGAGAGCTAGAGTCCAGTGGTTATTTGACTTTGCATTTAAATTTCTGGAGGTTGTAGCCGTCAGGAAAGCAAGAATACGGGAGTGAGTTCCACAGGCGGGAAGTGCGAGAGAGGAAGCTGCAGGAGTAGAATTGTCGTCTGCATTTGGCTAACCTGACTGTGAATGGGTGGGACCCAGTTGCCAGTCTGGTTGCACGGGTAAACACCTGTTGAAGAGGCATCAGTGACTTAAGTTCGTCTGAGCAAAAGCCATGAAAGTATTTATAGAACAGACAAAGGGAGGCCACATTTCGACGATGGGGTAGTAGCTGCAGTCGAGCCGCCAGATCAGTACCTATCGCATTACAGACTCTCCTTTGGAGCCTGTCAAGATGTACTAATATTTTTAATTTATTAAATGTATAATCAAGTTAGCTTAACAGCGAAACCTAAAATGAAATAGGTTACTAAAACGTGGTGGGAGAAAAAAAAACAGATTTATAATTTAATCATAAATACAAATAAAATAAAATAATTGTCTGTTGGGGTTAAATCCAGGCTATAAGGGCGGTAACTAGTTTGTTTATATTTACATATTTTGGAAAAAATAGCACAAAAGATACCGATAAGTAATACGCACAGACTTACGCATCCATTTATATGCATGTATTTATAGATTGAAACAAACTTAAAGGTTGATGATTGTTCAATTTAAATTATATTTAGGTATTATTAGTGTATTAAATGTATAAATAAATAATTGATAATTATTAACCGATTATGGTAAAGTAAAAATTTACTAAGAAAAATAAAAGTAAAAATAAAGTAAAAATAAATAGAACAATTAATCTAATCCAATTAAATTTATTTGATTAAATCTATTTATTCAACTAGATAATTAGCTTAATCTATTCAATCAAAAAATCAATTAAATTAGATAACTAATTAAATTACATAATCAGATCAATTTATTCAACTAGATAATTGATTAAATTCATTGAATCAGATGTTCAATTTAATTTATTGCATGGATCAATTTAATGATTAATCAATTTATGTAATTAGATAATTAATTTGAGAGAGTAAAATTAAATTAAAAATGAATTAGTTTTAATAACGAATTAAAAAAGCGGATAAAAGCGTATTGTGGGTACCTTAAAAATATGTACTATACACACATAATATATATATATATATATATATATATATATACATACAGTCATCCGCAGACAGATCTGTTTCGCCGTATCACAGCTCATCAGTACAGTCAGACTCCGATTGATTTTTACCCAGGATTGAAACCCGACCGAAATGGCCACAGTCGGCGACTCTACCCCTGGGCTATGGGCGTTCGGTGGGAGTAGGTAGACTTTTTAGCGCATATCATTATACGTGCCCAGTAGCTAGACTGCTCTAATTCATTTTACTGAATGAGCGATGCGTACATGCCAGAGTAGCTACTGTTTATCAAAGTCTACTATTTTTCCAGAGTGCTCAATCAGGGTGTGAGAGCGTAAATAATAGAACATTAAAAAAATAAAGTATACACAAATACACAATATATTCGTAAACAAGAAATATACGATACAATTCGGTTCTCTGTTCAGGGCCAGGAAGTTTTTCCTGTCTGAAACAATCCTGCACACATACAAATCTACCATCCGCCCGTGTATTGAATACTGTTGCTATATTTGGTCGGGTGCTCTTGCTATCTACCTAGCGGTCCTTGACAAAATCCAACGGAGAATCTGTAATGTGATCGATCCTCTAGTTGACAGCTCGGATACAGTCACTTTGTCATTGGCGCAATGTGATTTCCCTGTGTCTCTTCTACAAATCCTTGCACGGCTTCTGGTCAGATGAACTTAGCTCACTGGTGCCTCCTATATAGGAATTTAATTGAGCCACAGGATTAGCAACTAGGTCCCACCCTTTTACTGTGAAACCGATAAATTGTTAACGCAAATTCTAATCTACCAGCTTCTTTTCTCGCACTTCTCGCCTGTGGAATTCCCTTCCATTTACTTGTTTTCTCGACGGCTACAATCTTCAAGAATTCAAATGCAAAGTCAATAGTCATCTCCTATCTTGCTAACTTGCATCCTCTCTCTCGATAAATTTTTATTACGAAAATGTGTATCATCCTGCCGAATGACACACATTTTCGTAATAAAAATTTATCGTAAATAATCAGGCCAGTAGATATCAATATATAATACTGTTTAATTAAAAAAAGAATATCTACTTAAATACGACTATCGATAAAAAAAAAATAATGTTCAAACAATTCATTTCACATTAATATATATAAGAACACACACTGGAGTAAACACATAAAACGATGCTATGATAAAAACAAAAAATATATTAAACATATATATGCAGATAATTGATGCATGTACAAAATAATAGAATGTATATAAAAACATATATACAGGGTGTCCATAAAGTCCGTGTGCACTTTTAAACATTATAACTTTATTTGTATTTGTGTTAGAAATAATCTGTAAAAAATGAGCTTGAACAATTAAACTTGAAAAATAATACAGCGTCTCAATGAAATGGAGCTCCTTGTCACTTTGCTCTGATTGTTAGACAGTTTCTGAATTAGGAATTTCCTAACAGATGGATCGGAAGGGCTGGACCATTTTATTGGCCTCCACGTTTGCCAGATTTGACTCCATTAGATTTTTTTTTCATATGAAAACAATTGTGTATGCAACCAAACCTAGTTCATTAGAAGATTTGGAAGCTAAATTAACTAATATGATTTTAGGCATTACTGTAAATCAGTTGGCAAATGTTTTCCGTGAACTGCAAAATCGTATTACCCTTTGTATTGCTAATGATGGAGGACATGTGGAAACTTAAATAAAATTTCAATAAAACCTTAAAAATATACATGTACTTCTTTCTAATCCTTTCTACAAATTATTTCTATCGCAAATACAAATAAAGTTATAAATTTTTAAAGTACACACGAACTTTATGGAGATCCTGTATCAATATAAACGCAAACACACATATATAAATTAATACATCATAGGTAAATGAAATATAAATATGTGGCATACATAATAAATAAAGGAATAAATTCACACACACACACACACACACACACACACACACACACACACACACACACACACACACACATATATATATATATATATATAATCACAATACACAAATATAATATAAATACGCAAGCAATACAATTGAAATAAATAATAGACGAACACAACAAAATAAGCATAAAAACATATTCAGCCACGTAAAAAGTTAGTATTTAAAAATATAAAACATTCATACACATACATAAAAACGTATGATATATGATACGCTAAATGTCTGCCTCCTTCTACCGAGCGCCAATAGCTAGCTCAGAGGTAGAATTGCCGACTGATACCAATTCGGTCGGGTTTCAATCCTGGGTTAAAAGCAATCGGATGTCTAAACGTACTGATGAACTGTGATACAGCAAAACAGATCTGTCTGCGGATGACTATACACACACACACACACACACACTCACACACACACATATATATATATAATTATGAATTAAAGTGACATTGCGACACGGAGATTTCTATCTCGTCATTAGGCAATGTTGGATGTTTTTTGTGAAAATGATTTACATTTAAATACAAAAATAATAGGTTTGTTATTTACGTATGTGGAAAGATATAAAATGTGTATGTGTTTCTTTTAACAAATCAGAATAAAGATTCATTTTGAAATTTGGCCAGGAGTTTCTATTTTTAGGGAATACATACTTTCTTTTTTTCTTTTTTTCATCCCTAATCAGTGTCATATAATAATATAATCCACATTAATATATATATATATATATATATATATATATATATATATATATATATATATATATAATATGTTAGGTTTGGAAGAGTTTTATAACTGTTTAAACGGTAAATGGGTGGAACTAGGACGGGGTACCAGGGATAAAAAAAGCTCGTCGGAGCAGTTGCCATAAAAATATTTGTAGAAAACACAGAGGGAAACCACGTTATGTCGGTGAGAAATTGACTGATGTCGAGATACCAAGTCGGTATACCAAGAGCAGATCCTTCTTTGGATTTTGTTGAGGACCTTGAGATGAAAAGCAAAAGCACCCGACCAGATACGGCAACAGTATGAAAGAACTAGTGTGTGCTAACTTATTATACTAAAAATCAATTTACTTTGTAATATGCAAACCGACATGTTTTTTTTTGCTTTTGATGCCTTATCGAAACAAGTTGCGGCACGAAAGCAAAGTCTTTGTTTTTAAACCTACATTGAAAAACAATTTGCACTTTATGTAACGGAAAGATGGAGAATATATATTCTTTGTCTAGCAAAAGTGAAATACAAACGATTATGCTTAACTGTTGAAACACTAATGTCTATAAGCACAGGTTACGTCTGGTTTCCAAGCATTAAAATCGATCTTTTTATTCCTGCCTCCACAACATATATATATATATATATATATATATATATATATATATATATATATAGCATAGAGATGATCCACGTATACTGCCTTAATATGTATAGGAAAGAATATTAAAACGTTTTGAGTTTAAAAATGTGTTTTTTGACAGTATTTGTTTATTTCTACTATTATATTTTATATTTCAGACTGCCCTCGGTCCTTCATCAGAAACAAATGATTTTTAAAAATCATTTGTTTCTGATGAAGGACCGATATATATATATATATATATATATATATATATATATATAGAGAGAGAGAGAGAGAGAGAGAGAGAGATAGATAGATAGATAGATAGATAGATAGATAGATAGAATAGTCAATATAAGCACATGTCTACAAACCCTTCGGTTTTGAGCTACAGTGGATAATGCTGTATTGGCATGGAGACTAGGTAACATTTCTCATTTGTGTACATTTGTGGCTCGTCTGGGGCACTTCGAGGTGGTGTAATGGTTAGCAAGCTTGTCTCGCTAGAACCAGTTACGAGTAATGAGTTCGTTCGTCACTGGGTGTCCCATACTTGCGGCCTGGGGCCACTTCTAAGCTGCGCTTAGAAAATCACCATTTGTTACTCGTCTGTCTACTCTGCCTAATGTGGGTAATAGGGAATTAACTGAGATGTGTTTTTTAACAATGGTTGGATATTCGTATCGTGATCAGGCAGATATGATTTGTACATAAGTCGCGCGAATGGTAATGAAAGTGAAACTGTACGGCTGTATCAGCTTGCGTTTCCAGACCAAAAGCTTTTGTTCGTGTAAGGAACCCGCCGCCCAAATTTGTAAAACACTATATATATATATATATTGAATATGTATTATATTGAAATATTGAGAGAAAAACGCTTATAAATCAAGAATTTATTTCGGCAGTTGTAATAATTACATACTGCTTTGTTACTTCCCCACAAAAAAGAATCAAATGTTACATTTAACTTAGAATATTCAAAAGAAAATTTCACAGAAAAGAAGTAATTTTAGGTGAAGGTTAGTGGTCCTCAACAAAACCCAAATAAAGATCTGCTCTTGGTATCTCGACTTGGTACCTCGACTTCAGTTAAATATTACAATAACAATACAGTACAGGATCTGTCAAGAAATTAAGAACACATACACCAAACCACACATACCACATACACACAAAAAGTCTTTATAAACACAAAAGAGAACAGATATAAACGCACACGAAATAAGCTCACACAGACAGAGGTCATATATGCACATAATAACACACAATAATAACACAAAATTAAAAGTAAAATTAACCAAACTAAAGAAGAGAGACAAATAAGACTTTTAAAAATAAATTGTAAACGCAAATTCTACTCCAACAGCTTCTTTTCTCGCACTTTTCGCCCGTGGAATTCCCTTCTGTTTACTTGCTTTCCCAACAGCTACAATCTCCAATAATTTAAATGTAAAGTCAATAGTCATCTCCTATCTCACTAACCTGCATCCTCTTTCTCATGCTCCTTTTTCTGTCCACTCTACTCTCATCAGTATTCTCATCCTTCTCTTATCCACTTTCTGACCCCACTCCTCAATAATCTGTCACTCTTTCTCATAAATTTCCTCCTATCTAACCTCCTACAAAACAGTGGCAGTAAAATGTCTTGCTTGGGACGATATGATAAAAAAAAATACTGAGTCAAGAATAACTCAATTAAATGCCAAACGTGATACACGCTTGGGCGATCATGTCTCGAAAGAGACATGACAGACTGGGCAGTAGATTATCTCGCCATTACTTTCTGTGGTAGACAGATTGCCAGCCAAAGCTATAAAATCCAATCTGTCCTGTTATTTAGCCCATAACTGGAGGGAAAAGACGGATTAATTCCTTTCTCAAAGGTATTTGCGCGTAAGTGAATGTAAGGAATTCAACTGGAATTCGAACTTGACTCCACGATTTCTCGTTCCGAGCTGATATGCATTCCACCACAACAGCAAACACAAACACTTTTTAAAATTATTAATTTATTTTAATTAAAGATAATAATTAAAGATTTACAAGAAAATATTATACAAAAATAAAAAAAGGAGATTCATAAAGAAGAAAACCAAAAAAGGATCATAAAGACAAAAAAATCACTAAAAATATAATTATTTTAAATACAAGAGAAAAAGGAAAAAATTTCAAAAAAATACAAACAATAAAAAAAAGAGCCAATATAGTATCTAATCTAATCTATCTATACTTATTTAAAAAATGGAACTTTGTCTGTGTGTGTCTGTGTGTGTGCGTGTGTGTGTGTGTGTGTCTGTGTGTGTTTGTGTGTCCGTTACCTATAGACTCCGAAACGGCTGAACCGATTTTCTTAAAAAGTTTATACAGTTGTACTATAAGCGTCTGCGAGTGTTCTTAGCTAGGTTTTGTGTCGAGGTACCCCCGAGAAATATCGAAAATCGATAATCGAAAAAATCGGGTTATAGAAGGAGTTGTCCGATTTTAATCAAATTTGATACACTCATAGACAAAGACATAAGAAACGATATTCAGAAGTTTCAAGGTTGCAGTTCTTACAATAGTGCAGAAAGTCGATTATATATATATATATATATATATATATATATATAAAAGGCTAGATGTTTGTGTGTGTGTGTCCGTTCATCTGCCTGTATGTCTGTATTTTTTTCAGCCCTTTTATTTTAGTTTTTGATTCGGGTTTGGCTCTAAGTAGGTATAATTGTAGTTTTTAGTCTCAGCCATGATACCATTTACTCAGAGGACTTATTTAGCCTTCAAAATTCAGTTTACGACAAAAAATAACTTATTTGATATCGATACCAGGAAATCAAAATTTGACTTACATCCATCCATTTTTCTTTCAGTCTACGGTTTCGCTTTAACTGAAACAACTATTGCTTTTTAGTCTTTGGTGCCAACGTTCAAAGTGTCTGAGCTCCAGGACCACGGATTAGTTTTAAAGCTTTCATTACACCCGAGCAACGCCGGGCTATACTGCTAGTGTACTATAGTCGCATTTGAACAGACGTTTTTTAGCACGGAGCCCAACTCTCTCAAATCTGGTTTGAATTCAGAATCTTACTTCTTTTAGACCGTTGCCATCTCAGTCCGTTGTCTTATTTACCCTATTCTGGAAGAGACGATATGGATTCATACGTTTTCCACGGAATTGAATGTAATGAATTCGACTAGAATTCTGACCCGGCTCTCTGATTCTTCAATCCGAGCCACTTCACCGTGCTTCATTAAAATATAAAGTTTAATAAAGGGCGACACCGCAATCCAAAGGCGTATTAGAATATCAGAAGATACATTTCAAAAGCTAAGTAAAGTATTAAGAAACAGAAAAATCGTTAGAAATAAATAAACGAGCACTGAAATATTATGTATTATCAGTACCTCCCATATAGTAGTGAAGGCTGGATCACCTCCCCACTGATGAAGGCGAAATATAAAGCGACAGAAATGGGTTTCCACAGAAGAATGCTTAGAATACCATGAACTGAATGTGAGTAAAAGAAGGTTTTAGAGAAACTGGAAAGAAAAAAGGACACATCTGCTTAGAATAAAAAAGAGGCAGTTGATATTTCTATGGTAGATAATGAGAAAAAAGGGCTTTGAAAATTTGAGACTCACAGGATGTATCGTATGCAAGAAGAACAAAAGCAAACAGCTAATTATCTACCTAACAAGCTTGTGTCAATAGATGACCGAAAAGAGTCTAGAAAAGATAATAAAAAGACTAAGAGCTAAAAAGGACAGAAAATTGTGGAGATCCATGATTTCCAATTTTTGAAGGGATACAACACAGAAGATTCCGATATAGAAAGTGCAATACTGAAATCCGAAGACACTTTGGGAGAGCAAAAGAAGCCTTCCAAATGTTAAGGAAAGTATTAAGAAACACAAAAATTTCGCTAAAAACAAAGAAATGAACTGTTACGTAATATCAGCCTTTCTTAATGAAAAAGAAAAGCAAGGAACGCCCCTATCGTATGAAGACCCTGAGGTCAGGAATACTTCCGGAGTGGAAATGGATTCACTACTAACTCAAGTGCGTTGTGTTACAGTGGATATCGGCTCGGAACGAGAAATCGGGGAGCCGAGTTTGAACTCCATTTGAATTCGTTGCATTTACTTACGCGCAAATATCTTTATAAAAAATATTAATCCGTCGCTTTTCTCCCCAGTCATGGATTAAATAGCTGTATAGATTAGGTTCTAAAACTTTGGCTGACAACCAGTATAAAGTATTGGCAACCTATTAGGGAAAATCTTCTGTCCAGTCAGTCATGTCTCTTTCGAGACCTGATCGCCCAAAGATATATAACGTATGGCAATTAAATGACTCAAGGCAACATAATAATACCTTGTAAGAGTACCACTCATTAATGTATTTTTGTATTTTCCAGTTAATCTTTATGATCACTGATGTTATTTTCTCCAAGATGAATGATTAATTCAGTGACAATATAAAGACAATGAGTGGTTAGCCTGGACTTCAACCGAAAATGATTGTTTGATCATTCTGGTGTTCTAAAAACCGTGTCAACAAACAACGGCATCATGTGTTATTTGAACTTATCTTACTCTTGAGATTATATATATATATATATATATATAAAATCCACAAGCAGTCCTGTTTCACTATCACATATCACCAGTATGGTTAGACATCCGATTGCTTCTAGCCTGGATTGAAACCTCTGAGCTATGAGCGCTCAACAGAGGAAGGTGGACTTTAGCGTGTTATATACAATGTAAACACACGCCAGTAGCTAAGAGTGTACAAATCCATTACTGAATAAATATACATACTAAATGGTTTTTAAGAATAGAAAGTCACTCACTTGAATTCTCGCCATGCCCAACACGTACTTGGGTGTGATAAAACCGGGTGCAATTACGGATGATACAATATTTTTCAAGACCTAACAAATTTCATCATACACCATGAAAATAGACTCATATTACTGCACACCACTGCAAATGAACTAATCCGAGAAAAAAATAGAATTCGATTACACCTTGTAATTCCAGTGGGTCTAAAATTGACCGTATGGTGAAAGTATTTGTTTCAATTAATCTGCACAAGGATGTAAGGATATGAGGAGAGAGAGAGGGGGGAGGGGGATTTTTTAAGTGCATCCTAGATGTGACACAAGGCCGAAAGTATGGGTCACCCAGTGAAGATAAATCTCACTATTCAATTCTAATGACTTCAGCGGGACAAGTTTGCTAAGCATTAGACAACGTCAAGGATTCCTAAGATTTTCTAAGCGTTGCTAAGATATGTCACAAGGCCAAAAGTAAGGATCGAACCCACTAACTAGTTGTAATTGATCTGACAAGACATGCTCGTTGACCATTACACCACGTCGAAGTGCCCAGAGAGAGAGAGAGAGAGAGAGAGAGAGAGAGAGAGAGAGAGAGAGATGATAAAAATATAGTTTTATGTTAAATTTATGAATAAACGTGCTCAATATCAAGGATAGAGCGTATGTAAATATAAAAGTGAACAATGACCAGCAATGGTTTCATATTTGGACGGAATTTTTGTAGTCTGTGGTATGCATTCAAAGCATGAACATGAAACCGAATGTTACTTCTCGTGTGTGATCTTAATTTTCACTATATATATATATGTGGAAAAATAGTAGACTTTGATAAACAGTAGCTACTCTGGCATGTACGCATCACTCATTCAGTGAAATGAATTAGAGCGCTCTAGCTATTAGGCGAGTATAATGATATGTGCTAAAAAGTCTGCCTGCTTCCACCGAACGCCCATAGCCCAGGGTAGAGTCGCCAACTGACGCCATTTCGGTCGGGTTTCAATCCTGGGTAAAAAAGCAATCGGAGTCTAACCGTACTTATGGTCTGTAATACGGCGAAACAGATCTGTCTGCGGATGACTATATATATATATATATATATATATATATATATATATCCATCAAAATATGAAGAAAGCAGAAAGGACATTTTTGGTACTAAAATAGGCACACCAAAGGTAATAAGATAAAGTGAGAAGCAATAAAAATAAAATAAAAATAAAAATAAAAAGGAAAATGAAATTCCGATGAACTTAGATCACTGGTACCCCCTAGATACGAATTTGCACGAGATACTAGATCCCACCCTTTTACAGTGAAACCGATAAAATGCAACCGCAATTTCTACTCCAATCTTTTCTTTTCTCGCACTTCCCGACTGTGGAATTCCCTTCCACATGATTGCTTCCCCGACGGCTAAAATCCCCAGGAGTTTAAATGCAAGGTCAATAGACACCTCCTAACACACTAACTCGCTCCCATTCTTTCAAACACTCTTCCCTTCTACCCAACCCTCATCCTCGGTATCCTTACCCATCTATCACCTTCCTTCTGACATTTCCTACATCTAACCACTCCTTCTCTCTACCTTCCCCTATGTAGCCCCATGCGCAATAGTGGCAGTGGAATACCCTGCTTGGGGTGAAATGATTAAAACAAAACAAATTAGGTTAAAAGCAGGTTTATACTTTGACCGTTAAGGAAGAAAAAAGGAAAGAAAGAGGAAAGGGAGGGAAAGAAAAAAGAAAGAAACTACTGGCCAAATTCCAAAGCGAATTTTTACTCTGATTAAAAGGAACACGCATAAATTTTATATCTTCACACACACATAAATAGCAAACAGATGTTTTTTTGCATTTTAATGTAAATCATTTTCACAACCACCATCTAACATTGCCTGATGAAGAGAATCGAAACATAGAAATTTCCTTGTCACAATGTACAATTAATTCATAATTATATATATATATATATATATATATATATATATATATATATATAGTATTCAGTTATGATAATGTTGAGCGCCAAGATTGTTTTTTTGGTTTTTTTAGTAGTTTTACTGATAAAAAGTATTTAGACAAACATTTTTTTTTCATCGGAAAGTGCTCGATATTGGAGTGGAGATAGAGCACTGATAGTTTAAGTGTAAAGAATTTGCCATATTACACTTGCACCTGATGATTACGTAGCACCTGAAACTCTCAGTTGTGTCACCGTCGTAGGATAATTCTGTTTATATTAAATTGAGTACTCTTTTATTAACGCCTGAATAATATTTGCATATACTTGAGTGTATACTCATATGTGTATTTATTAATTCACATGCCTATATATATGTTTGTGTGTGTGTGTGTGTGTGTGTGTGTGGATTTGCGCGTGTGTGTGTTTACGCGTGTATGCGTGTAGTTGAAGATTGCATTCAAGCATAGAACAGACTGTCACTGCCCAGTACTCGATTACAAAATTATCTTATGTCGAATATACAAGTAGAAAGACTTCAGAAATTACCTGTTCATTCTTCAAAAAAGTTTTTGAAATTATTTTCCATATCCAATACAGAAAGTAAAGTGACTTATATATATATATATATATATATATATATATATATATATATATTATTTATCACGATCGATTTTTTCTCTTGCGTCATGTCATTCAAGTGTATCATGTGCTGGAAGACAACAAAACTCACACGTGATTTGCCAATAATTTTATGGAATTTCATAGAATTTCAAGTGTTCTTTCTTCTTTCTTTCTTTTCCAACACTTACATACACTGTCACACATAACCACAGAGAATATATAAACTTACATATATATATATATATATGTGTGTGTGTGTGTGTGTGTGTGTGTGTGTGTGTGTGTGTGCAAGTCTATGTTTGGCAGTAGATTGCCTGAATATACACCAAAATAAATCGATGAACGAACGTCAGTCGAAAGTAATATGTCGTCTTCTTTTCTAGTTATGAAATAGTGGGAAAATATAGATCATATTAAAACTAAATCAAAATCCAATCCAATTCTTTTCCTAGACATTGTCTACTCTCTTCTCAGACGTGTTTTTCCACCGTTAAATAATACATACTCGCGTCGTAAAATACCTGTTCAACTATATGCTTTCGCAACAGCAGCTGACCTGCCACTAGAAGGACTGACACTAGGCTCAGTCTTTCTGTTCTCTCTACTGACAAATATCTTTACTGTACTTACAAGAATTGTATACATTTCTAGAGATTCTGAACAGAACGTATATGATAACTCTTTACAACTCTACAGTTGCAAATGTGACGTAGAAAACTATCATGAATATTGCAAGGGAAGTTCTTCCACATGCATATTTCAGTTATATCAACTTCGGATTATACGTGGGCTATTCAATGAAAAGGTGAATTTTTGGGTATAAGAATTTCTAATACAGATAGAAGCTTACTTTTTTTTTTTTTTTTTCAACGTAGTCTCCCAGCAGTGTCACGCACTCTTCCCATATGTGCACAAGTTTCCGTATTCCCTCAGTGTAAATATCTTTGGACTGATGTCTCAGCCAATTGCTCACAGCACTTTTGACTTCATCATCACTTTCAAACTTCGTGCCTCTCGTGAACGCTTTCAAGGGACCAAACCGGTGAATATCTAAAGGGACAAGGTCTGGGCTGTAAGAGGGATGAGGGAGCAGTTCCCAGCCCAGCTCGTTGATGGTCTGCACCGTTTGGGCTGCTGTGTGAGGCCTTGCGTTGTCTTGATGCAAGACGACCCCAAGTGACTGATGACCCCTGCGTTTCTTCTTTATATCTTTAAGGCTCAAAGTCCTTGCAATGTCATTCACTGTCACCCTTCTGTCAGACTGAATGAGGTCATTGACTGATTCGATCACCTAAGGAGACCTCACTTCTGTAGGCCTCCCAGGCCTGTCTTCATCCTCAACACTGTTCCGTCCTTCTTTAAACAATTTAGCCTACTTGTAGACATTGTTTTGATTGAAACACGTGGCACCATACACATTTAACATTCTCCTATGAATTTCAACTGGTTTGCACCCTTCAGCAACCAAAAACTTGATAACTGACCTCTGTTCAATCCTGGAACATGCTTTTTGGTCAGCCATCTTTGTTAATCTCTAAAACTCTCATTTTTTTTTCAATCTGAAAAAAAGAAAAAATATTACGCCTTGCATGACTAACGATATTCTAACAAACACTCTCAAAGCTATAGATATTTATTCAAAGTCTGAATTCTGAGGCGGGATGTGACACGAGGTCAGGTTTAATGTGGGGAACACGAGCCTGTACGCACGGGCGAAGGATCAAAATTTAACCAGCACTCACAACCACGGAATAGGGCGATTTAGCTCCGCCGAGTCTCCGTTCATAGAAAGAACCCCGACTGAGTCGCACTCTACTCGTACACAGAACTTAACAATGGCTGGCTCTCTGGGAACTCTTTGGAATATATCTGGGAATATTTACAAGTCTTCTCAAACCCCCGAAAACGGAGGATCGGAAATTTTGAATTCTCTGTTTTTCTCAGTCGAGTCTATGAGCAATTAGCCAAAATCTCGGTACAGAGACGGATTGTGACACATGGTCGTGTTTAAAGGAAGAACCATAACGAGTTTCTCAGCCGAGTTTCTTTCCGTAGACGGACCACCGACTCAAAATCTGCTTGAAGAGAGGGAGAGCTTGTGTGTCTTTCTCAGCCTTGTTTCAGTCCGAAGCCCGAGCTCTGACATGTTCCCTCGTAACACTTTCTCTCTATCCGTCCTGTGATTATCAGATTCGCCAAGCCCTCATTCCTCATTATGTGTTCCAGAAATTTCAAATATCTCTTCCTGATGATTAGTATAAATTTCCTTTTCGTTTTTCTCTTCTCCAAAACCTTGTCGTTTCTCACATGTTCAGTCCATGGTTTTCTCAGCATTCTTCTGTTGCTTCAAGTCTTTTTTTCATCTCCTGCCATATAGGAGGACAGATATCATATAACAGTTCAGTAGTTTTACTTTATTTCCAACCACATTTTCCTGTGTCTAAATGCACTGCTAATCTTTTGGAATGTGTCCTTGGACATTCCAGTACACCTTCGGATCTCAGTGTTACACTTTTCGTCCTTTGTTAGAACACTTCACAGGTATTTCAATTTTTGCACTTGTTTGATGTCAGTATCTCCAACTGAGAAGGCCAAAGTGTAGGAATGGGATTTTAAAAAAGTGTGTAAAGCAATAATTCAAAAGAAGAAAACTTTTCTATAAAATAAGCATTTAAATCCCGGGAGACCAAAAATTAAATGATAGCTTTCTTTCGATATATATATATATATATATATATATATATATATATATATATGCTATTGATAAAATTTCTAAATGTGTCAATCAGTTCCATACTTCTTTTTTGAAGTGAGTGTCCTCGATTTTTTTTTTTGTACATAATTTACTTTTCTAATTTTTCCTTAGTATAAACGAAGCGTAAGGCTGCATTTATCTGAAAAAAACCAAACAAAACAAACAAAAAAAAACAAACCCGGAATCACAAAAGCGTGAATACATTTTTATAGTTTCGAACCAGTGAAGCGTTGTTGATTGTTTTGGTTGCTACTAAAGATCCGTATAAACCTAATAAATAAATAAATAAATAAATAAATAAACAAATAAAAAAAAATGTGACTAGCGAGGCGTGTAAGTGCATTTCTCTTATGCTTACCGGGTAAAAATAATACCGTGAAGAGAAAGAAAAAATTAAGTAGCTCAAAAAAATATCTATTTATTTGGCTAAAAGTTATGAATCCATCTCCAGGACCCCAAGTATGATTAAATAGAAGAAAATTTGAGCCTTGTAGCATTGGTTGGCAACTAGTCTAGGAGAAAAGAACTTTGAATTCAAACCAATCTGGAGCAGTTTGGGCTCTGTCAGGCTATATTTCTCAGGAAACACTTGTACTAATTAACGGGTTATGGGATTCGTGATCGATAGTTGATTTTCTAAGCGCCGCTTAGATGTGGCACAAGGCCGAAAGTATAGGGTATCCAGTGAGGATCGAACTTACTACTTATTTGTAAAAGGTTCTAGCAAGACAAGCTTCCTAACCATTACACCACGCTGAGGTGCCTATTCGTAATCGATAATATGCCTTTTCAAAACGACTGGCACAACAGTGATTTTGTGTCAGCAAACGCGAAATAAATATCGAGGTTCATATTCTTTTTATTCATTTACCTCTATGCAAGGTAATAAATCCACTAAGATGCTTTACTGAAAGAGACAGAAACAGACATGAAATAAAAAGAACAGTTTAAAGGAGACAGAAGATTGACGATTCACAACTAACGAGAAAATATTATATAGAAAGGCACTGGCAAATTATGTTACGGTGGTGAGCAAAATGATTGAAGCCAAAATGTGAGATCTGGATAAAAAAAGTTTTTCAAATTCTTTGGATTTAGTCAAGTATCTTTCTATAAATAGCAGAAACGCTAAGCCAAATGCGGCAGTAATATTCGATACAAGTATGAATGTTTTATAAGTCTACCATTCGTAAGAAAGATTCTGGCTAGGCATACTACACCGGCGTTGCTTATAGCAGACCTAGTGATTCGTTCAAAAATTTGATCTTTACACTGCGTGACCCATTACTGTGAAATTGTACGTGTCGAGATAATAATAATAATAATAATAATAATAATAATAATAATAATAATAAATCCTTTCAAAAATTACTGTTTTCTACAAGCAGTAGTTTATGTATAATATCTTTAATGAACAAAGAGGAACAGGCGTTGCTTCCGATGTTACAATAATAAAAAAAACATCCTTTCAAAATTACTGTTTTCTACAAGCAGTAGTTTATGTATAATATCTTTAATGACCAAAGAGGAACAGGTGTTGCTACCTACGTTATAATAAGAAAACATCCTTTCAAAAATTACTGTTTTCTACAAGCAGTAGTTTATGTATAATATCTTTTTTTTACCGCGAGGTTGTAAAAATTACCAGGTTGGGAAACTGGCGCGGGATATCCTCTCAATGAGGGTGAATGAGCCTCTCTTAAGCCGTGGTAGGCAACCAATCTAGTGATGGTGTCACGATAAAAACACCCTTGGTAGCTCTAGCGAAGCATCAAGTATTCAGCTACTGACAAGATTTTGAATCTTTGCCGAGGCTGCAGAATGATGATGATGATGATGATGATGATGTGTGTCGAAGTTAAACTTTGTAAATATCTTGGTTCTTACTGCAGTCATATTGTTAACAGGAGCGACACGCGCTAATTTGTTGATGCGCTATGGCTATGGATCTGTGCCATTCTGTGATTGTGGCTGAAATAATTGCGTTTTCTCAACCAGCATCACTGATTCCTGTACAATTATATTGCTAATCTATTGTTATCCCTTTGTAGTGGGAGTCCGTTCTAGTGAAGGGTAGTTGTATACTGTTGCAGGTTAAATTTGGCCTTGTGGTAGATAGCCCACTATAAGTCATAAAAATGATTATAAAACCAAGAAAAGCAAACTGAGTTGAAAAATAGCATTGTTATATATACACATATCAATTAATGTTTTTACAATTAAAGTAATATAGGTCCAACGGAGGTTAAAATGTTAATGGCAAATAATATGCTGAAAGAGATTTAAGGCTTAGGAATTTGGGAAGCGTGTAAATGAGGAATGTCTTTGATGTAGTCGCTCCTTAGGTCAGTAAGTAGTTTTGAGACAGAGGAGAAGGAAAGAAGCAAGCGTAGTAGCCGCTTGACTTAGGTCAAGAGGATACTGATTACACTCTTCTCAAGTTCTGCCTGCTGGAGTCTGTCTGTATCTGCTTTTTATATTTGCTTTTTGGATCACAGCAGCTCGTTTGGGATTTCACACTTGTGATTCTGGGTTTCCCATTGGCTGATAAACAAAATTCGCGTAGGCTCGCGAAACAGAAATTTAATATTTGATTAATTTTTATTTTTCAACCGGAACATCTGCTCGAACCGGATGCGCACGGACGACTTTTGGTAATTTGCCTTTTTGTCGTGAGAGAGCAAACATCCGGTCCATCGCTTTTGCTCAATCGGTATTACCACAGAATCACGCGCCAAAATCTTGTCTTCGATTGCTGAGTTTTTTTTAAAAGCAAACAGATTTGGTTCACATAAAGTTTTGGCAGAAGACAGTTTTAAAACTGATATTTTGTATGAAATCATCGAGGAAATTTTAACACTTCTGCTTTTTTTTCTGAGTTCATCAAATAAGTACCCGTAACTCATGATTAATGTCAGCTTTGTCCCTGAGAAGGTCAGACCATAACAATAGAATATAAAACAATGTGTAGAACAATCCTTCAAAAAAGTAAGCGTTGCTATAAAATTTATAAGCATTTAAATCTTGAGATGCTGACAGGTAGTTTTGATGACACAAATCAACAAATCAACGTACATAAATTGCAGTTACTTTCCCATCTCTCCCTCGCGCTCTCTCTCTCTCTCTCTCTCTCTCTCTCTCTCTCTCTCTATATATATATATATATATATATATATATATATATATATATAGATAGATAGATAGATAGATAGATAAGAGGACATTGAAGTCAACACAGACAGTATGAACGCATTCTTCAGGCCATGTGTGTTGTGTGTTGCATATATGCTATTCAATAGTGCGTTACATGTAGCAGGGCCTATTTTATCATTGTAGAGTAACATGTCCTGGTCAAGTGTAATTTACAAAATTGCTCAACAAACGGAATTGATAAAGTTTCTAATAAACAATAACAAAAGAAAAAGAACTTGGTCAAAGAATACTAAGCTAGCATAATAATCTCTGTATCCTTACCCGTCTATCACCCTCCCGATATTTCCTATATTTAACCTCTCTTTCTCAACACGGTACTGATACTCCAGACGAGTCCAGTGTCGAGTTGGTAGACAATGAATGTCTGTGATGTTTAGCCGTTCTCAATATCGTATTTTGGCTTTAATTTCAGTTGAGAATAAAGACAGAAATTGTCCAACATTTGGATATTTTTTTATTATTATGCTGGTTCTAAGCTTTCAGCTCACATGAACCATCTTCATGATGGTGGATATCTTTATGATAACGCTCCTGTACCCTCTCTGAAGATGTTTTTTTGAAGTTGTCTCATGTTTTTGGCATGGTTACAGGTACCCCTGTTATTATAAGCAGTACCTTAACATTCTTCAGAGCTTCTCCAGTTCCTCGGCAAAGTATTTGTTTTTTTTTATTGTTTTGAACAAAGTTTTTGTAAGACACTGAATTAGAAAGCGACAGTTGAAATTTCTTGGGCATATAATGAAGAAAGAGAGCTTGGAGAACTTAAAACTCCCATGACATCAAAGGCAAAATGAAAAGTTGGAGGCAGCGTGAATGGAGAGTAGGGGAGGGGGAGTAAAAAGACAAAGATTACTGAAATCTACAAACGATACAAAATTGTAGAAAGCCATAATCTCACATGAATGCAGATTTATCATTAAGCAGACTGATATTGAGTTTCATCTGCACCACTATATATATATATATATATATATATATTAGTGTATCGAGGCAGCAGATAATTTTCTAAACATATACTGTTAAATATAACAGATAATGAATGTCTATTATGTTTAATCATGAGCTGTTCTAACCATCGTATTTTGGCTTTAATTTCAGGTGAGAATTATCCCACATTTGGATATGTTTTTATTATTCTGGTCCTAAGCTTTCAGCTCACATTAACCATCTTCAGATAGGTTACAGGGACGTTAACATAAAGCTGTCCACCATCAAAGATGATATTATCTTGTGTAGACATAAAACATGCGACGATAACAGTCAGCGAATAGCAGACGCAAATTGTATATTTGTAATGCGGTTCTATGACGTCACACCGAAATGTTAACAGAACCATATATCTAAATGCAATGTAATGTGTTGTGACTAGATTGAAATGTAATTTTATTGAATGTGAGTTGCTTTGATTTGATGTAGCTGGCCTCCAATATCTGCGTCGGCTATTCGGTAACTTTTATCGTCGCATAGCAATGTTTTATGTCAACACAAGATAATATCATCTTTGATGGTGGATGTCTTTATGTTAACGTCCCTGTAACCACTCTGATGATGGGTCATGTGAGCCGAAAGCTTAGAACCAGCATTATAAAAAGATTACGAAATGGTGGACAATTTTTGTCTTTATATTCAACTGAAATTAAGCCAAAATATGATATTTAGAACGGCTTTCAACGACATCACCATCAAGTATATCAGACGGTATGAACGGATCCTACACAAAATTAATAGTCAAAACTTGTCTATATTATTCAATGAAATCTGCATTAATGAAAAAATGCTGCCAAAATACACACAATTTATATATATATATATATATATATATATATATATATATATATATATATATATAAACAGTACATTATTATTTTCACTGGCCTTAATCGTTTAACAAATCGTTTGGAAATTATCTATCTTCCGGCAGGAATCGAATCTGCAAATAATGTTTAGCAATAAACAATTAAAAAAAATAAAAATGTTAAACAAATAAAAATTCAAATATGTTGGCTAATGCCAATTTCGTAGATTTCCGTTAAATTCCGTCATATAGATATCTGTTTGAATACATTAGGGTAGTTAGAATTTCCGTGAATAAATATATGGGGTGGTTGTTTGGTTTTCTGTATGATTTGAATGTGTCGTTGTTTAAATTGAATCTTATTTTAAGAAATTTATTATTTTTATGTTTATTATGTCTATTACGAATCCTAGTGTATTGAATTTTTATAATTCCGTTTCTTTTTTTTTTACTGTTGTTCTACTGCTGTAGATTCTTAAGATTATTAGGCCATCGCCCCTCTATAAGCCTATATAATTTGTGTTGATAATACTTGTTAATTTGTTGATGGTAGATATGCATTCAAGTTTGAATATTACTGAATCATCGTAACTACCCCGTTTTACATTGCACTTGTAATCGTCATTTGTATTGTTGTTGTTAGTGTTTTGTACCATATTTTGTTGTGGTATATTAGGAACCTTCTATAGTGTTGGATAATATCTAGATATTTGTCTGAGAAGTTTGTATATTGTTTTTCCAGATTTAGTGCGTTCTTCAATTTGTGTTCGTTGATGGATGGGTAGACATTTTGAATTTTAATGATTTAAAAAGTGCAATTATTCTTGTTAGCATAGATTTTATTAGCTTTCTTTGAATATTTCTTTATTTTTCGTGTTTTCCAAAATCAGAATTTCTCATTACATAAAAAATAAACTAAAATGTTGACTACGTATTTTTATGCATCATTTAATCGAGCAGATAAAACATAATCGTTTCAAGTTGTTACAGAAATGTTACAAGAAAATACAAAAGGTCACGTCAATCAAGTCTCACCTTTTATTGTCACGTGTTCTTTGCCTGAAAGAGCAAGAGTTCCCAGTGTTTTAGTTTTCAAAACGAAGAAGAAAAGAAAGGAGTAAAACAAGTAACTGAATTATTACTTTGAATGCGATATCCATTTAAGATGACCATGGCTCTACATAGGTTTCATTTCTTTAATATATGTAAACTACCATGCACAATGATGGCTCTCCATAGCTTTCTGTTATTCTCGTCAGAATCCATCTTTCACGTTTATACATCTACCATTCGTCTTTGCATTGAATACTGTTGCAATAGTCAGGAGATCCTGCTGTTCATTTTTGGGAACTGAATGTACTTAATCTTGGTTTGGCTGCGCGCCTTCAGTCATTTTCTCACCGACGGAATGTGGCTTCTCTTTGTTTTTTCTACAAATATTTCCACGGCTTTTGCTCTGACGACCTTTATTTCCAGGTGCCTCGGCCTTAAGAATTTACTCGTGTAACTAGATTGGCAATTAGGTCCCACGCTTTTACCGTTAAAATAGGCAAATGTAACAGCCAATTCTATTCTATCAGTTTCTTTACTCGCACTTCCACATGCTTGCTTCACTAATAGCTACAATCTCCGAAAGTTTACTTGCAAAGTCAATTGCAATCTTCTATTTCCTTGACTCGCTCTTCTCTCTTATCCGTTATACAACATCACCTGTACCGTTTTCTTTCTTGTCTTCCCTTTCCTCTCATTGTAAACCCCTGCGCACCAGTGGCAGTACTGCCTTGCTTGAGGTGAAACGATTATAAAACAAAATCTTTGAACTACCATGCACAATGAAGGTTCTCCACAGCTTCCAGGTCTTTAATATATATGAACTACCATGCATAAGTCTACGGCTATATTGTGTTGAATACACCGGTTCTCGTCAGATCATCGGAGTTAAGCAACATCGAGCCTGGTTAGTACTTAGATGGGTGACAGTTTAGGAATACCAGGTGCTGTAAACGTAAAGACCAAAAATAGTCCTTCAAGTTTGGGGGTCGGGCGCAGGGCTAACAACTCTGCTCCATAAAAAACAGTTTGTTACGGAAACAGTAACAAAAAATTGCTGCCCTACCCACCATTGGGTGTAACGGGTGAGATGATCATGATGATGCCCATCATAATGATGGCTGTCAACAGATTCCAGTTTTTTCATATGTGAAATCTACTAAACAAGACCATGGCTCTCCTCAGTTTCCTGTTTCTTAATATCTGTGAACAACCATGCACAATCCTGGCTCTCTACAGGTTCCATTTTTCTAATAGCTCTGAACTACATTGGGTTATATTTATGAAAAATATATAACACATCGGTATATATGTAAGAAAGATATACTGTAAGTCTCGTTATTATCCACGTTTTCAGGGTCGGCATTTCTCTCGGCTAAGAGGAGAGTATTTTAAAATAATACAAACGTCGTGACACCACAAGTATTTGCCAGTGCTAGCATTTTCTCATTAAATATCAGTATTTTTCTGATGACAGCGTCTCATACGCGAAACATGTCAGAAGGAAGATTTTTTTAACAATTACTTGTTTTTATATTTGCCACACACACACACACACACACACACACACACACACACACACACACACACACACACACACACACATTACAGGCCATAATTATTAGGCCACCCCAGTTTAAAAAAAAATGTATTTCATACTATTTTTAGTATTTATTGCCAAGTGAATAATTCTAAATGAAAATAGAAAGGTTCATTTGTTAATACTGCACATTAACATGTGCATCAAATGAACTGTTCTGGTGTCCAGTTTTTGTGCTCTCTTCCCCATGCTAGTCTCTTCTTATTGGCTGGCCGAAGCAAAGTCTTCCTGGCTGCTTTGTAAAATTTTGAAAGGTAATAATAACAAAAGAACCATTCTATTTTCATTTAGAATTATCCACTTGGCAATAAATACTAAAAATAGTGTGAAATACATAATTAAAAAAAACCTGGGGTTACCTAATAATTATTGCCAGTAGTGTACATACCCACACATCAATTATTTTCACGCTTAAAGCCGCATTACGTTGAAACATTAATTCCTGTACCATCACTGAAGTTAAGCAATGTTGAGCCTTTTCAGTACCTAAACGGGCGATCGCTTGGGAATATCAG
This sequence comes from Ascarosepion bandense, assembly GCA_037127315.1. Lineage (NCBI taxonomy): Eukaryota > Metazoa > Mollusca > Cephalopoda > Sepiida > Sepiidae > Ascarosepion > Ascarosepion bandense. The sequence continues at coordinate 274,548 of JBBBDQ010000198.1, read as the reverse complement.
GTGCTGTATGCTTGGATGTGAATGTGTAATAGATAATGGTTCTGAATTAATATTCGGAGAGCCGAATTTCAATTGTGTTCATTATATTCAATTACGCAACAATACCTTTGTGAGAAAGATTAATTCACCTCTTCTCCCCCCCAATTATGTGTTAATTAGTAATATCTCTATCACTAAAACCATTATTATCTACGAAAATACCAACGTAATATTTTGATTTCGGCATTAGATAATCCCTGGAGATGTTGACGTACCGTTAAACAAAAACAAAGAAAAGACAGTTAATATTTCATACTTGAACGAAACCTTCAGGTCATTGTTCTTGGTGATAATCTCGGTGCAGGAAGTGCAAGAGATAACGGTGCAGAAAGTGAAATCTGCAGAACGTGTTCAAATTCCGAGCTATTCTGTTTCTTTCCATTTCGCACCTAGTCAGGAATTCTCTCTTCTTCCCTAATCCAACTACAGGTGAAATAGAAAGGTAGACTGGATTCTCTAAACTTGGCTCGGCAAATAGTCAAAAAGAAAGCACACTCTGAATTCTAGACAATAGAGAATACAACATGCAACCACTTCCCCTTTACAAAAAGGAATGTAATGAAATTTACTGTTAATAAAGAAAGAAACTTGTGGAGAGTCATGATCGTATATATTTTGAAGAACAACGGATATTTTAACCACTTATGTCTTAGTTTTTTTTATTGTCTTGAAATTGCCCGAAATGGTTTGTGTATTGAACTTCTTGACAGTAGCTATGGCAAAGTTTCACTGACATTTTTGCATGGTAAGGACCTCACTACTAGCGAATCATATATTTTGGCCAAGTTCTGCGATGACTAGATTTACTGCAATATGCAGAAGATGGGGTTATTAGATCCCACCTGGTTTCGGAGCCGTGATTACGACTCAACAAATCTTTTAGCTAACCTGGGTCATTTGTCTATAATTCTGAGATGATGTAGTATTTACGTTATTTACATTGTTCGAACTTTTGTCTTCATTTTTATTGGCATGTTTACGACGTTTCGGAAGTTGTAAGCCCCAGCCTTCTTCAGATGCTAGGAAATTCAAACCAAACCTTTTATTTCGATCACGGGGTTTATCATTCTCAATAATTCATGGACACAGTTCCTAGTGGATATAGGCGTAGGTTATTTCCAGTGACTTGATTCAAAGTGTTGTGAGTTCAATACCAGGATACAGCAGTATTGAACAAATAACTTGGTTGAGTTACAGGGAGATAACTACATGGCAACCGGAAGTAGCATCGCACATGGAATAATAATAATAATATAACCCAGTGATCGAAACAAAGGGTTTGGTTCAAAATTCGTAGCACCTGAAGAAGGTCGGAGAGTACAACAGCCGAAAAGACGTAAAATTGGCAAAAAATAAGGACAACAGTCTGAACAATGTAAATAATGTAACCTAGAACAGTATTGTTGTTTCGCATCTGATATATCCCGTAAGGGGATAATCAGGAAAAGAATAGTGCAAGAATAATACTTAACACTGCAGATATCTTAATAGGGATTTATAATAGCACAGTACAATAAACCAGTAGACAATACAAGGACACCAACGAATAGTAACAGGTATAACAATCAAGTAGACAATGTCTCTGTCTAGGAAGTATGCCTCCGTCTTGTGAAGAATGCTTTAGTCTAGTGACGTATGCTCTCGTCTAATGACGATGACTCTCGTCTAGTGACGATGACTCTATAGTTCGCTCCAGTCAGTCTTTTATAGACCGGACCATATCCATTCCGGGGTAGGACAGGATATATCTCTACAACAGCATCAGATGCCCTTACAAGCGACTTATGTCCTTGACATCATAGCTTAGTTATGGATGAATTTTCAACATCCCACTAGTCTGGGGTCGATGATTAGCTGCTATAAAAGATATTCAGGTCCCAAGTAGGCATCTACGCAGATGACACTACAATATACTCCCGCTCCAGTAAGAAACCTGTCGTGGCGGACAGACATAATCTCGCTGCTGACCTTGAGCGGGATCTACACTCTGTGGTGAACTGGGGCAAGAAGTGGCTTGTCAACTTTAATTCCTCTAAGACCAAGCTGTTGTCTGTCAACCATTACAGGCAACCTCTTCTGCCTCCCATAAGCATGGACCAGATGATTCTCCCGGAGAGTAATACACTACGCCTCCTCGGACTTACCCTGTCCTCAGACCTCAAATGGAAGCACTATATTGAATCCATAGCAAAATCTACTGCTAAGAAGATTGGGTCACTATGTCGATCCAGGATGTTTTTTCCACCTGAATCCATCCTGCATATATACAAGTCAACCATCCGTCCGTGCATGGAGTACTGCTGCCATTTATGGTCAGGTGCCCCTGCCGTTCTCCTCAGTGTTCTTGACAAGCTCCAAAGGAGAGTCTGTAATGTGATAGGTACTGATCTGGCGACTCGTCTGCAGCCACTTTCCCATCGTCGAAATGTGGCCTCCCTCTGTCTCTTCTATAAATACTTTCATGGCTTCTGCTCGGATGAGCTTAAGTCACTGATGCCTCCTCAACAGGTGTTTACCCGTTCAACCAGACTGGCAACTGGGTCCCACCCATTCACAGTCAGGTTAGCCAAACGCAGACGACAATTCTACTCCTGCAGCTTCCTCTCTCGCACTTCCCGCCTGTGGAACTCACTCCCGTATTCTTGCTTTCCTGACGGCTACGACCTCCAGAAATTTAAAAGCAAAGTTAATACTCACCTACTAACCACTGGCCTCTAGCTCTCTCTCCCCTCCCCTGTATAACCTTCCCTTTCTCTCCGCCCATGTACCTGTCATTGCACCTGCTTTCTCAGTTTTCTATTGTTCCTTTCTAACTAGCTTGTACTCCTCACTCTTTTCTAATTAATCTTTCTACATTTATGTAACCCCCTGCACATCAGTGGCGTTTCTGCCTTGCTCGGGGTGAAATGATTAAAAAAAAAAAAAAAAAAAATATGACTAAAAGTTTCTCATTCAGCTACAATTCCTTTCTAATAGCTCTGAACTACATTGGGTTATATGAATTTAATCGAAGTACAACTTGTACGTTGTGGTGCAGTGAATGTCCGCTGTGGTGCAGTGGACGAGGTTGGTGATGCAGTGGATGTGCGTTGTGGTCCAGCGGACGTGCGTTGTTATGCAGCGGATGTGAGTTGTGATGCAGTGCACGTGCGTTGTAGTGCAGTGGATTTCAGTTCGGAATGAGAAATCGGAGAGTCCAGTCCGAATTCCAGTTTCATTGCATTCTCTTACGCGCAAATACCCTTGGAAAAGGTATAGATACTTCGCTTCTTCTTCTAGCTATGGGTTCAATAGCAGAACCGATTGGGTTCTATAGCCTTAACTATCAACTAATCTACTGTCCCCTTTATTCATCTCTTCTATTGTTCTCAATAATTCCTTATATAGTCGAGTGATCCTGCTGTATATTTAGAGATTCTTGACAAAATCACAACATGATCTCGCATTATTATTGACCCTGCACGGGTATCTCGGCTCCTGTCCCTTTCATATTATTATAAGGTAGCTTTCCTGTGTCTTTTCTATAAATATTTTCATGGTAATTATTCTGGTGGACTTTCCCGCTATAGTACCCCAAATTTATGAATTTAAGAGCAGTACAAGATTGGCAACAAGTTCTCATTAACTTACAGTGTAATTGGCTAGATGTAACCGCAGGTTCTATGCAAACAGTTTCTTTTATCGTACTTCTCGCATGTAAAACTCTCTTCAGACATCTTGCTTCCCTGGCAAGGTCTCATCAATTTATAGAGTAATTGGCTAGATGTAACCGTAAGTTTTGTGCTAAGAGTTTCTTTTATCGTACTTCTTGCATATAGAAAACGCTTACGGTTTCAACCAACTTTAGTCTTCAAACATTTAAATGCAATGTCAATCGTTATCTTCTGTACTTTATTTATGCTAACTAAATGTTTCGGCTTCAGCCATTTTTCCATCGCTGTAACTTAGCTTTCATGTGCCTTTTTTATAAATATTTTCAAGTAATTGTTCCCGTGAACTTTCCTCTATGGTACCTAGACTTTATGAATTGTAAGCCAAGTATTAGATTGGCGGCAAGATATCAGTATTACTGTTTCTTTTCTCGCATTTATTGTTTGTGGAACTCATTTTTGATTCCAGGCTTTTCCGCCAACTTTAATCTTCAAAAATGTAAATGCAATGTCAATTGTTATCTACTGTCTTCTTGGTTAATTTTCTTTTATTGTTCTTAATAATATCTTGTTTTTTAGTGGCTTTAGTGTCTTGTTTGGGGTGATACGGATCCATTGTACCAGCGCTGATTTTCATAATGATCTCTGGTGTATTTGTAGCGAGCGGATTATTTTCCTTGGGCTAAATCGTATTTATTTTTCGTTAAACAATTCAGGTACGTAAATAATGATCGAAATAGATTAGTTAATAACTTTATCCTTAAAATCTTTCTTTAAATGGATTATTTCTGTCTTAAAAAAATACGTGACAAAAATGATACAGAATATTCTATTGAATTTTCCCATGATTTATTTAAACAAATAAACTAAACAAATTAAAGATTTTCTATAGCTTAAATTGAAAGAATAATGGCTTGAATAATTCAGTTCAAGCTACGATTTCTCTGGCTAACCCGCACCTACGGGGCTAATTCCATGTAACGTAAAATGTCCATCAATGTCTCAGACGAGTGAGAGAGTAAAACTAAAAAAAAAAAAAAAATCTCGTGAACCGATGCTGTAAAATTCACATTTCTCCTTCACTTTTCTTGCTATAACTTTTTCTCCAGATGTCAAAAGCCGTGTCACAGTCCTCTTCATTCTCCTTTCAGTCCTCTTGCCAATTGATCTTTTCCGTCCTCTCTTCTTTTTCCGCTCGGAGTTTGTCTTCAGCATGTATTCGACCGTTGATTTCGGCAGCTTCAAATCCATGGCGATCCTTCTGATGCTGAGGCCATCATCCCGCTTCTTCCATGCCAAACAAACGACTTCTTTTGAATGCATTTTACCTCATTAAACGTAATTGTTTTGCCAGTAAAATAGAACAGATAATTGATTCTAATGATGACAGCTAAGTGTACAAGCAGCAAATTTGCATACAGCAACATATACATGAACTTAGCTCTTAATAAAATAGGATTTTTTGTCATGTCCGAAAAATAGTGTCTCGCAAGTTTTCGCAAAAATCACAAAAAACTAAAATTATCAAAGCCAAACTAAAAAAAAATGATTACACTTGTAGTGGATTTTCACTCCTCAACTACGTACTTACAATCTCAAAAGTTTTTGGTACTAGTAACCACCTTGAAGTACTTTTTTCAAAGTGTCCGAAAAATATTGTCGGGCCCCTGTATCAGCTTGATTAAAATATTAAAGAAGCTGAATCAATAAAGTTTTTTAGTTATCAAAAGTTAAAAATTAAGCTTAAATATAAAGATTTTTTTAAAATAAGCGTTTGTAAGATATATGTTTGAGTTTGAGTTTGAGTTTTGTTTAACGGCATATCAACACCTCTGTGGGTTATTTAATGCCAAAAAGGTGGGGTTTTAAGGTATTTTTGTAATGTTCGGTTATAGTGAGAAGGTTGATTTAGTCAGATTTTAATTAATTTTTTGTTTTTATTCTTTTTTATTTTAGATAATTGAAAATGTCTTTTAGTTTTGTATTCAAAAATGTTTCGCTGAGAATAATTTTTTCCTTCAAAAACGTGTTATGGTAATTTTTTTTTCAAAAATGTATTGTTGGTAATATTTTTTCTTCAAAAATGTTGGTAATATTTTTTCTTCAAAAATATATATTTTTAGATAAAAGTCTATTTTTATCTAGATTTTCCTATAAAAGTTTATTTTTATATTTTCATAATGTTTTGACCCCAGTTTGGGGGTTAACTATTTGTCCATAGCTGGGACCCTAACAGGTGCTACACCTCCGGGTCAGGGTGGACCTGGGAACAACAACAATTAAGAGGTGGTCCCATGCTTCTCACAACCTCCCAATCAGAGGCCTTGCGGCGGATGCAGTTTAGCATCATGCTCAGGACCTTGTAAGATATAAGATGAATGCTACTGGAAACAATTTCATGAATAAACATCTAAACTTATTTACAAATGGAACTTTGTCTGTGTGTGTGTATCTGTGAGTGTGTGTGTCCGTTACCTATAGACTCCGAAATGGCTGAAACTATTTTCTTGAAAACTTACCCAGTTGTACTATAAGCATCTGCGAGTGTTCTTAGCTAGGTTTTGTGTCGAGGTACCCCCAATTAATATCGAAAATCGATAATGGAAAAAATCGGGTTCTAGAAGGAGTGGTCCGATTTTAATCAAATTTGATGCACTTACAGACAAAGACATAAGAAACGATATTCAGAAGTTTCAAGGTTGCAGTTCTTACAATAGTGCAGAAAATCGATAATATATATATAAAAGGCTAGATGTTTGCGTGTGTGTCTGTTTATCTGCATGTATGTCTGTATTTTCTTCAGCCCTTTTATTTTCGTTTTTGATTCAGGTTTGGCTCTAAGTAGGTATAATTGTAGTTCTTAGTCTCAGCCATGATACCATTTACTCAGAGGACTTATTTAGCCTTCAAAATTCAGTTTACGACGAAAAAAACTTATTTGATATCGATACCAGAAAATCAAAATTTGACTTACATCCATTCATTTCTCTTTCAGTCTATGGTTTCGCTTTAACTGGAAATAACTATTGCTTTTTAGTCTTTCGTGCCAACGTCCAAAGAGTCTGAGCTCCAGAACCATGGATTAGTTTTAAAGCTTTTATTACACCCGAACAACGCCGGGCTGTACTGTTAGTATTTAATATTTACAAGGTATTGAACGAAGAAACATGTAATAAAAAATTATTAAAAGAATAAAGATGAAACCCAATTTAACAATAGAAGCAGTTAATTCAAGAATTTTTAGTTGTTTCACTAATGTCACTAAAACGCAAGGAGTTATCGAGTGTGAAAAAGAATGCGAAGACTTTAGTGAAGAGAAAGGACAATAACAGAAAAGGATTCAGGAAGACAGAATTTGGCGACTGACTTTGCATTTAAATGTTTCTATATCAGCAAACGGTTATTGTTACTGTTGCAAACGTGTAACTTTTCCAGTGGTCGCGAATTGATTCAAATATGACAATCCGAACTAGGGTCTTATGTCTATAATTGACATTTAACAGTTTGTAACCCAAGCATTATTCTTGATTACTATTCCCGTATCCTATGTAAGTCGTGTCGAGCCCAAAATATTAGGTTTGTGGTTGTCCATTTTTCAGTCTTATTCCATTTATTGGTGAAATCTACAATAGTTCGGATATATCTGGATTTTGTCTCTTATAATAGTCATATCGCCACCTTATTTCCGTTTGTGGACAATAAAATATTAGCTTCTTTTGGAAAGCTGTCTGTCCATATTACCAGAAAATCTTATAGATATGAAAATTTTCGAACGTCAGCAAGTTCTACAGTGCCGTCTGATTCAGAATGATCGATATACTTGGTCTCACTAGGCAGGTAATTGTTCAATGGTGGATCGAATGAGAAGGATATTGATTAAGAAAACCTGAATGCCGGATATCGTTCATAAATGAGGAAAGTATACTATAAAAAGTGAATGAAAAAAAACAAAAAAGGAACAAAACGACTATTTTTTTTATTATTTTGGTCGATCTGAAAGCGAAGTGGTTAAAGCGTCAGCGAACATTATTGATAAGACAGTTTTAAAATTGCTGGTGTTTCTTTGCATACGTTGTCTTGCGAGAGGCAGAAACTTAAAATTTCGATAGTAGGTTAGAGTGTCGAAGGACAAATGGTCGAACGACAAAATGACGAATGGGCAGAATGTCAAACAGACAAAGTGTCAAACGGACTAAGTATCGAAGGATCAAAGTGTCCAACTGAAAAGAGTCAAACTGAATAAATAACAAAAAGCCAGAAATGTTTCTACAATAGAATACCTTTTACTCAGTATACATCTATTATGGTGGCAAATAATTATTTTAAAATTTTAAACTAATATAAAGACCTTCGATATAAAAAAAAACTTTCTACATAATTGCTAACATTTTTAAACAAGTATGTGCGTTGTGGGGCGGATGTACGTTGTGGTGAAGTGGATATCGGCTCGGAATGAGAAATCGAGGAGCCGAGTTCGAATTCCAGTTGAATTCCTTGCATTCACTTTATCTTGATAAAGGTATTAATCTATCTCTTCTCTCCAGTTATGAGTTAAATAATAGGACAGATTGGGTTCTATAGCCTTGGCTGGCAACCAATCTACCGCAGAAAGCAATGGCAACTTACTGCGGGACAATCTTCTGCCCAGTCAGTTATGTCACTTTCGAGACGTGATCGCCTAAACTTGTATCACGTACGGCAGTTTACCGACTGACTGGTCTGAGGCAGAACAATTTTTGGCTCTAGCCCGTGTGTACGCGCACGGGTTTCCCACATTAAATCCGACCGTGCGTCACATTACATCTCAGTGGGGAAACAGGGTAAATCTACTTAAATAAAATGTATTAAAATATTTTCCAGTATATTTCTATATTCAAATACACTAAAGGGAACATATTTAATGGCCATATACTTGTTTTCCGAGTATCTCCATTCCTGATGCAGACATCTGCCCAGGAACAACACAGAAAAACCCTAAAAGCGAAAAGTAAGGACAAACCACCAACTTTAAGAAAATAGAATCTAATCTAATCTAAACTTATTTATAAATGAAAGTTTGTCTGTGTGTGTGTCCGTTACCTACAGACTCCGAAACGGCTGAACGGATTTTCTTGAAAATTTACACAGTTGTACTATAAGCGTCTGCTAGTGTTCTTAGCTAGGTTTTGTGTCGAGGTATCCATAATAAATATCGAAAATCAATAATCGAAAAAATCGGGTTATAGAAGAAGTGGTCCGATTTTAATCAAATTTGATATACTCATAGACAATAAATAAGAAACGATATCCAGAAGTTTCAAGGTTGCAGTTCTTACAATAGTACAGAAAAAAATCGATAATATATATATATATATATATATATATATATATATATATATAAAAGGCAAGCTGTTTGTGTGTGTGTCTGTTTATCTGTCTGTATGTCCTTTATACAAATCAACAATTTTTATCCGATTCTCACCAAACTTCACATAAATATTCTTTAAGCTGAGTCTGATCTCCAGGACCATGGATTAATTTTAAAGCTTTCATTACACCCGAGCAACGCCGAGCTATACTGCTAGTATATTGATAAAGAGAAAGAGTCCGAGAGGTCAATTACGAATTGGAGATGCCAAAATCAAGCAAGTAACGAAGTTTAAATATCCTAAAAAGCCGGAAGATGTCATATCAAAACCCGAAACAAATGAAACGTTCCAAAATTTTTAAATACTCAGTAACAGGAAAATACATTAGCCTGAACGTACATTGTAGGGCAGTAGATATCGGCTCGGAACGAGTAATTGGGGGCCGAGTTCGAATTCCAGTTGAATTCCTTGCATTCACTTACGCGCAAATACTCTTGGGAAAGGTATTAATCCGTCTCGTTCCTACAGTTATGGGTTAAATAACAGGGCAGATTAGGTTCTATAGCCCCGACTGGCAAACAGACTACCGTAAAATGTAATGGCAACCTGCTACAGGATAATTTTCTACCCAGTCAGTCATGTCTCCTTCGTTTATCACGTATGTCACTTAACTGACTGACTAACATTAGACAAAATGCTGAACTGCTACGAAATATCAATCTTCCAGTATCACTGAATGCATGACTATTTTCTCGCAGATAAAGAGAAAACTTGAAGTTAAAGAAATGTGGTTCTACAGAAGGATGCTGATAATATGATTGATGGAGCACGTAAACAAGGAAGAGGTTTTAAGAAAAATGGAAGCTAAAGAACACTTATATTTATGATCAAAAAGAGAGATACAGAACGAGGAAAGAAGTCCTGGAAAATTTGATACTCACAGGGCATATTGAAGGAAAGAAGAGCAGTTGGAAAAAGCGTGTAACGTACTTAGGGATATTTTGTAACTAAGGACTGGCAGAACAAGGTTTGGGCTGGATAACAATAATAAAAAATAATAAAAATAATAAAAAAAACATGGCTAAAAAGAATATGCAGTTGTGGAGAGCTATGATCATCTGAACGAATATGGCCCACAACAAAAGATCTTCTTGACGCGCGTTCTTTCAGGACATAGCTGATCATGGATCTCCAAAACTTCTTATTTCGTGTGTCTCTTTGCTGTCTGCCTTCCTTTCCCAAAGCCCCCGACCTACTTCTGCCACCTATTCGTGCAAGCTCATCAGATAAGTGGCTCACTCCCTTCCTCTATCTCTCTTACCCTCAGTATGCCCCGTGAGGATTAAGTTTTCTAAACCCTCCTTTCTCATTATGTGTACAAGAATTTCAGCTGTCATTTCTTGATTATTGTTGATTACGTACTCCGGCTATGAAATTCTCAATAGAACCACATTTCTGCTGACTTTGTTTTTTTTTCCTCATCCATGAAGAGATTGTCCAATATTTACTGCCATCAATAAACACTAAAAAAAGAACTTTTTCATCCGGACATTTAGTAAATGAGCTCAAATGTTCAAAATAACTACAGGGCATGAAAACTTCTTTGTACTCTTAGATTTCACAAATATTTGAAAATGTCTTTGTTTAGCTGTAAATTACATTAAAAATGCGGTTGAAAAGGAAAAAAAATTGTGTTTACATAAAATAACAACTGGACTGTAATTAATACGGAAGCAGGGAATCAACAATATTAACCTTTAACTCGTGTTTAAATGACATTTGCAGGAGAGAAGTTGTCCTCGATTATTATATTTGTTTTGTTTTCTTTCTTGTAACATTAGAAATACAAATATAGCAATGGACTGTGTAAGTCAGTGTTTATTGGCCTCAGTCAAAATTACTTTCAAAATTAGAGTCATCACAGAAGAACGTATAGTGCCATATTAAAAATAATGAGTCATAGAAGGTGCCAAATTCAAGATATAAAATTCCTTTCCTTTTCCATATGACTTATTGTTGTCTCAGACTAATCAACCTTACGTAGTGGTTAGTAAGCTAGTCTTTTAAAACATAAGTATTGTATTAATTTCTAACCTTACTAAATGCATCCTCGGTATAACGATAAACTATATTCGGCAGCAGTGTCTCTGATCGGGAGGTTTTGAAAAATGAGGAGACACTTCTTAACTGCTTTTGTTCCCAGGTCAATCTTGGCCCTTGATGGTAGCATCTGTTAGGGTCCCAGCAATGGACAAATAGTAAACCCCCAAACTGGGGTGAAAGCACAATGAAAGTGTGAACCTCCCCCAGCAGCTCTTCGCATCGACGCCCAAAATCACGGCCGATCGATAGTCGATTACGTCATCCCAAATCGAGCTCTGCCCACATTGTGTTTGATTAAAATGCCGGTTTGGGTTGAAAGTCACCAAAAATCCGCTGCATCGATGAGCCTGACTGAGCAGAAATCCACAATTAGAAAATGAAATCTTTTTAAAATCAACAATAAGGAGTTTATATACATACGTTCTGTTCAATACAGTATTTGGTTAAAATTTATCACTCTTGCGTGCAAACAACTATAATTTCAACCCACGTCTTCTACCAGGATGTAAAACTTTATCTAAGCTTTTTGGTCTGGCACCAGGCTAAAGTCAGAGTTTCTTCTAAGACAGGTAGTCACTTGACAACACGTATCCAATGTTAACTCGCTCCGTACCGATTCATTCTACGGTACTCAACTGTACCCTCTGTTGTCTGAAAACCCATCTACTTATCTGCTAATATTGAGTCTCGCATCTAACAGGAGTAGTTGTGACGTACTTTGAGTACACTTTGCATTTTCAAATGACCAATAAGGGATCCTCCTTTTGGTCATTTGATCAACCTCGTCTCTTTCTCACTAGCAGGAGTGCCTCTTATTATTACACGAGGGGTTGTGAAACGTTTGTCCGTCTTCCCGAAATCCATCGGGGACCTTTTTTCTCATTGGTCATCTGATCAACCGCGTCTCTTACTCTCCTGTGTGAGTGCCCCTGCAACTGGGGTTATAAATTCTCCCATGCCCCGGGCAAGCCTGTTCCTTAGACAGTTGTTTTATCAATGGTCTTTAATATTTTGAATAAACGAGTAATTCACTTTTTGCGATGATAGCCATTAGAACTTTGTGACAAGAATTGAAGAGTCAAAAAATGGTTATCTTTTAATATTTTCCTTGGATAGTTTCTTGGACTATCCCTGGACTACCTTCTGACGAATGAAGAAGAAAAAGAGAAAAATATATTCAATTATTATTTCTTATTTTCTACCTTTCTCTCCTTCTTTTTTTTCGGTACCAGAAATAGTGTTACAAAAGTATAAAAATGTATTTTTACTGACGCGCAAAAAACCCTTGGGAAAGGTAATACTTACGCGCAAATGCCTTTGGGAAAGGTATTAATCCGTCAAATACTCCGTGATACATGCTTAGGCGATCATATCTCGAAAGAAACATGACTGACTGGGCAGGCGACTTTATCACAGTAGGTTACCATTAATTTCTACGGTAGACTGATTCCAACCAAGGCTATAGAGCCCAATCTGTCCTGTTATTTAACTCATAGCTGGAGGGAGAAGCGACAGATTAATACCCTTCCCAGGGGTATTTGAGCGTAAGTGAATGCAACGAATTCAAGTGGAATTCGAACTCAGCTCTCTGATTTCTCGTTCCGTGCCATTATCCACTGCACCCCCAATACTAATAATAGCTAGAAAATTAAATTTCGGCATTACATAATCCATAAGGAGTTGATATACGACTGAACAAACAGACAAACCTTGCTATTCATTCAAAGAACGGATTGATCTTACTTCGAAAGAATAATGTGTGTGTCATGTTGAGTGAAAGACAAAAGTTAGGTTTTTTCTGGATTATAAATTTGATTTTTTGTCATAATTCAATAGAATTATTGGACTGTCTGGCCTTGATGAGCAGTGTTACGCTGTGGGTTAGGGCAGAAGCTGAGATACCAGGTCAGAACCAATAACATTGCAGATTCTTCTTTGGATCTTATCAAGAATCTCTAAATATTTAACAGGGGCACCAGATCAAATGTGGCTGCAATATTCTAAGCAAGGACGAATGGTAGACTTATAAATATATAAGATAGATTCTGACGATCATTTCTCTTTCCGATTCATGATCACCCAAGAGTAGTAGCGTGTAAGTGAATTCAACAAACACGACTGGAACTTGAACTGAGTTCTCTGATTTCTCATTAATGCATTAAAATCATTGTACTTTATTGTCTGTCACTAATCATTAACGGTCCTAACAGCTGGATACTTAATGTTTATCTGTCGTCTTTTGATTAATTTTAAATTGGCGACTGCTTGGAGCCTGATTTACAGTCATCTGCTTATCGAGCGATATCTCCCTAAGCACTTTTTGTAGCTCAATATATATATATATACTTCGTTACAGACGACCGACAAAAAAAGATTTAATTAATTTTTTATTTAATTTTTTTTTTAGTATTATTACATGCATTATTGTTACATGTAAAAAATATTCCATAATTATTGACTTTCCAAGCGCTTTCAGACACTTCACTTAAAAAGCTTAATGATATACCTTGTCTGTCATTTTTAATGAAACAAGTATAAAAGATAGGCTGTTGCTCTAATACACAATTTTTAATATATATATAGTGTTGCCCTGTCCCAAACGATTTTACATCGTTTTGTATCTATCCATTCCGCGTTACATTTGTATACGGAACTTTTGGTTAAACAGCAATATTGTTAGGTTTAACCACTCTTCATCTTTCCCAGTTTGTGTGTACCGTGCTAGTCTGATAATGCGATCCACAACAGCCAATCCTTAGATCTCTGTTTTGATAGAGAGCTCACTCTTCTACTAGACACCGGTAAGTCAAGAAGTGGCCCAAGGCTCGTGAGTTGGCACAGACTCTTGCAACATGATTTGTCGGGATTGTTAGCAGAGACAACATCCACTGGCTTTGCAACATCCATTTGCTTTACTTTTTTTCTGTGTTGTAAATAAGCATATTTAAACATCAAATGCAAGAAAGCAGAATTGATGGTTGTTAGCATAAGGGCCAGCCTAAAATGCGAATTGCAAATCGGATATACTAACGTCAAACAAGTACAAACCTTTAAATACCTAGGAAGTGTTTTATCAAGACTGAAAGTGCGACAATGAAATCCGAAGACGCATTGGCATAACCAAAAATACTTTCCAAAAGCAGAATATAAAGTGTTATATGCCGGGAAGGGGATAAACAAAAAAAGAATAGTGCAAGAAATAATTCTTAACACTGAGGATATAGGAATAGAGATTTATTATACCTCAGTACAATAAACCAATAGACACGTACATCAATGAACAGTTAACAGGTCTAACACTCAAGAAGACAATGTCTCTGTATAGGACGAATGCGTCCGTCTGGTGAAGAATGCTTCCGTCTACTGACGTATAACTCTCGTCTAAGGACGATGGCTCTCGTATAATGACGATCACTCTCGTATAATGATGAAGACTCTTGATGACATTATTTAGCTGTCCCTCCCAGTAAGGGCAACATGTGACACATGGTCAGTTTTTATAACTGGGATTTCCGGGCTATATGGCCCGGCCAAAAAATGTCTGTCTATTTTTGCCCATTCGTGCTTCTACCCTTCGGCGGAACCACGACTGGGTTATTGCTCTCTGCTCGGAAGCAGAGAGCGCCCTCCACCCGAATACAGAGAGCTGACAGTGTCATAGAGTCGTCATTCGAGTGACGATGACTCTAAGACTCTTGATGACTCTATAGTTCGTTCTAGTCCGGTCTTTTATAACCCGGGTCATACCCATTCCTGGGTACGACAGGATATTTCACTACAACATAAAGAAATAGAAATATTTCACTACAAAAAAGTAAAGTAGTAATAAACTGTTATGTGATATCTGCCCTCTTGCATAACAGTGAGTGCTGGAGCAAAAAGTATTTGAAGCGACAGAAATGTGGTTCTGCAGAAAGATGCTGAGGATGACATGGATCGACTGTGTGAGCAACGACGAAGTTTTAGAGAAAATGGCAACAAAAAGGAAACTTTTAGAAAGAAATAGTTGAAATTTCTGGGCCACATAATGAGGAAAGGGAGCTTGGCAAATCTGATATTCACAGGAAAGATTGCAGGCAAGAGGGGCAGAGAAAAACAACGCACAACATACTTCAGTCAGTCAGTCAGTCAGTCAGTCAGTCAGGTGCCATACGTGATACACGTTTGGCCGATCATGTTTCGAAAGAAACATGTCTGACTGAGCGGAAGATTTTCCCGAAATAGGTTGCCATTACTTTCTGCGGTAGAATGTTTACCAACCAAGGCTATAGAACCGAATCTGTTATTTTATTTGATCCTTAGCTTAGACGAATTAATATTTTTTCCAAAGAGAATTTGTGCGTAAGTGAATGTAATCAAATTCAACTGAAATTCGAACTCGGCTCTCCAATTTTTCGTTCCGAGTCGATATTTACTGCAACACATAACATTTTCAGCAAGCTGGAATGGTGAAATAGTATTTCGGAGAAATAACGAAAAGACAAAATTTATTAAGATCTACAAAGGACTTTAAATTGGGGATTGCCATGATCGCCCCCCTCCTGAGGGGACATGACACATAAAGGATAAGATACGCATACATCATATTTCTATATTAGACCTGGGTATGACGGTAAACTGCATCCGGTAGCAAGGCCTCTTGAGGTTTTGAGAAGCATGGAACCACCTCTTAATTGCTGTTGTTCCTCTGTCCAAACTGGGGTCAAAATGAATGCATTGATGCCAGCCTTAATCCAGGAGGAGACCTCTGATGCACAGTCTTCGATGGGAAGACTAAAAACATTGTTCCAAGGGACGTCGCAGAGGAAGTCACGGAACGAATCCCAGTCTGCTCTTTGAAAGCAGTAGGATATTCTTTTGGTCTGGGTTTCTTGGGTAGGGGTGGAGTGGAAGGAGATGTTGACATAAACTACGGCGTGGTCAGAATTTCCGAGAGGGCAGAGCTGTCTGGTGGAGCAAGAATTTGGGGTGGAAGTGAAGCAGAGGTCTAGTAGCGAGTCTCTTCCGTTAGGGCTATTGGAGAAATGCGTAGGGAAGTCCACCACTTGCGTAAGGGATTGGGAGATCGAAAAATTAAAGGTGTGGATCAAGTTCAAGTGCAGGGTCGGTTATAGAGTTTTCCAGCCACTTAGTGTGGTAGGCGTTAAAGTCGCCAAACACGAAAATATGGGCAGATGGGTGCGAAGAAATGGCCTTGTCGATATTGTCAGAGATGCTGTCAAGTACCGAACCGAACAGTCAGAGGAGGAGGTGGAGCGGTAGAGGAAGAAGAGATAACTAACAGAGCTTAGAAGTGAGAGACGGAAGCACATGAAAGACTGGTCCAGGGATTCGAGAGATGTTACTCTAGCTAGGGGGGTGTTCACTGACATATACACCAAGCCCATGCATATGGACGTTGGAGTCCTTCCTGAAGAGGGGAAGGTAACCAGGGACATAGAACTCAGAGGAGGGGATAGACGGGTCAAGGTTAGTTTCACATAGGGCTAAGATATCAGGTGAGTTAGTTTGGAGGAATGCTATAAACGTTAGTGCGGGTACCGCGTATGTTAGTGAAAGAGACACAGAGAGTTTTGGGCGTTTTCCGACTACCTGGTTTGATTTTGCTATTTTGTTTGTTCTTTTTCATGGTGTTATGGTTGAGGAGAGAGGACTAGCGCAGAATCAGTTGGTTACTATTTGCAGCATGTGAGGAATGGAGACTGGCGCAGCCTGCAGCATAATGTGGCCTCGGGGTTGCCCACCGGAGGTTCATGAAGGGACGCCCGTCCATGCGCGATATGGCGCTACAGGAAACCCGATATTATTCAACTGTTGATCAGAGCAGCCTCTCAAGACTCTATGCAAGAGTTCGGGCTCCTAACTATCAGTCGGAAGCAGCAACCAGGAAACTGCCAACCAGGTACCCTCAGAATGGAGAGACATTGCCACCACACTCACTAACAGCAAAGAGCTTCCAATTGAACTACCACTAAGACTAAAGGAGGAGGCAGGAGGACCGGGAACCCCTTCCTAAACAAGAAACAAGGTCATCACCTCTACTTATGTTCAATAGAAGGGGGTGGAGTGTGAAACCGGGCGATAGTAGGTACTATCTACTCCAATTTGGCGGAAAAAAAGTGGTCAGTTAACTAAGTTTTAAATTAGTTAAATTCCAAAGAAATTTCTTTGAAGATTACAAAAACATTCGTTCAAATGAACCATAGAATCAAGCAGAAAACAGTAAAAACAAAAATACATAACTTTAGCGAGTTTCAAAAAATAAATAAATAAATAAATTTTCCCAACCCAGCTTACCCCACTCACCTTTACAAGACATTTGGTAAAATAAACTTATTTTGCCATTTTGGTGCGAGTGGTAGCTGTTAGCGGAAATAGCCCTGAGAGCTTAGTAAAAAAAAAAAAAAAATGAAGAAAAATGGGAGTTATTTCTGCCGCACTCTGTATAATAATAATAATGTTCCCACAAGCACAGGTCACGCCTTACGAAAGGCTTCACTGTTTTTCTTTGTTTGTTTTTTATATTATCACCCCAGAAATATACAAAGAGTGGAAATGGCTAATGAGTTAACCCCCCCCAAAAATTTAGGATAATAATCATGCCGGTCACTTTCTGCAGGCTTCTAGTTTTTATAATACAAATAATGGAAATACACTCATAAAATTTTCTCCGTCTGTTAAATTCAAAGCACACACACACACACACACACACACACACACACACACACACACACACACACACACACACACATTTAATTTATTTGTTTTAACATTATTTTTAATTAACACTCGTATTTGTTTAATTACATTTCGTTAATCTTCGGAACTTTCCGTAACATTGCCTGTTTACGTTTGTTTACATTACGATACATTTCAAAGCACAGATTTTTATTTACGAAAGTTTTGTTTTGTTTTAACTTCGGTTAGTCTATGGAACCATTAGTGGTCGAGCGGTCTAAGACACACCAAATCAACTGGTGGCTTTCCCTATGTTGTTAGCGGTCGCAGGTTCAATTCCTGCCGAATAACACACATTTTTGGAACAAATATTTATCGTATATATATATATATATATATATATATATAAATGCGTAGTTTAATTAAAACAGAATAACTCCCCAAATACGAGTATAATGTCAAAACAAATAAATTAAACTGTTAATTCAATTTCGTTAATCTCCGGAAATTTCCGTAACACACACACATATATATATATTAGAGCATCTCTACTCCAGAATTTTTTAGACGGATTCTCCAGAAATAACTCAGTCCACTCGTCAAAGGATATCAGCACCCCCCCCGACACACACACATATGAGAGTATATGTGTGTGAATAAGATCTCGGCATACAGACCACTCACACGCATTCACATTCACGCACACATATGTATATGTGAATGCAAATGCGTGTGCGTGGTTTGTATGGCGAGATCAAATTTCTGTTTTATTTGGCCTTTCCCTTTCTCACAAACACCGTAGGGATAGGTATGAATCCATTTATTCTCCTGCAAGCTATATTTTAAATAACAGGATAGACTAAGCTTTCTAGACTTGGCTGGTAACCAGTCTATGAGAATTGAAACTCTGAATTCAAAATGACCAGGGCTTTTTGGAGACTTCATCAGTCCTTTCGAAAAGCGTGCTCAATTCTACACATGCCTTCTTCACTATAACAAAACCATGTGTGTGGGAAGTCTAAAATGGTGCGGCTAGACCCGCTTATATCGGAATATGCGGGAGATGCTTCTCTTTATATATAAAATCACTATTTTCCGCTAAAAGATGAGGGTTTAGAAAATTTTACAATCACAGGTCTAATTGAAGGCAAGAGCGGCAGTGGGGAAACAACCAGTAACCTTCTCAACGAGCTTGTATGATGATTTTCTAAGCGCAGTCTAGATGGGACACAAAGACAAAAGTATGGGGCATCCAGTGAGGATCGAACTCAATACTTAGTCGTAATTATTCTGTTGAAACAATCTTCCTAACCATTACACCACATGAGATGCTCAAATAGTGATTTTCATAGCGCACCTTAAATGTAGTACAAAGCTAAATGTATAGGTGCCCAATGAAGATCAAACTCCTTATTCAGTTGTAATTGAGCCAGAGAGCCAAGCTTGCTATCTATTATACCATGTCGAAGTGCCCCAAGCTTGTAAATAGATGGTAGAAAGAATGCGAGTCGTCATGAAACGATATATCATATTATGACCTACAAAGTATAGGATGTTGCGGAGAGCCACGATTTCCCCACGTACTGACCGGTCACAGTATGTAGAGAAGATAGTGAGCATGCAGACGTGTGTCTTTGTGTGTGCATGCGGGGGTGTGTGATCAGTCGTTTTTAAATTTCAAGACGCTGACATGTTTTTCTTTAGTCAATTGAATTCGGAATTGATGTTCCGGTGAGAGGATAACTTTTCTTCACAGACAGATTGTATATTAAAGAATTATTCGAAGACGACCGTTACCCACTACCACTCCATACCCATCAATGTTTCACCAGTATGTGGCATGACTTGTCTGGAACTCTTAAACCGTCAAAGAATGCTTATGGAATAAAAGGTTTAAACGAGTCTGACAAAGGCTCGAGGCAAGACATCGCTTTTATCTTCTTTGCAAAGATTGTCCAGACAAGGTGGCTTTTGTCAGACAAACAGTTTTGACATCACGCTTTTTATACGTTTCCTGCCTTGAGGCGAATGTATTGCAAGTCCACTGGATCCTCATACAGCAATATCGACAGCTTGATAATCAAATGTTGTTAAAAGATCAATTAAAATACATCGAACTTGTTTAATTGATTATTTTTACTATGCTTTGCTGAGTATAAAACAATTCAGAATTGGGATGAAGTAAAGTCAAATTCTGTTTTGCTAGCATTCTATATATGCTTAGAAAATTCGCATTCAAAATGCAGGCTTTTAGATTACAAATACTATCCTTACTACCATTACAACATAGCAGACATGTATAGCTTGTCGTGTAAAACCCCCTGAATTAAACACTATTATTTCTAATCTGTTGCCAAAGATGTTAGAAAAAAATATATCGCTCCAGGAAACTATCGAATGCTTTCTACAGTGCTTTTTGTAACACTTCTTCGACAAAAATAATTCTGCAACCAAAATGGCTTGCATTTTTCACACTGATAAAATCGACAACCTTTTTCATTTCAAAATATACAGATATCTTTTCTTCGTTCTTCTTCATCGAGTTGGCCCTATTGTTGAGTGGGTGGGTCGGATCTAGTTCGATTAGGTACACGCGCATACCAGAACAGCGGCCGCTGAACCCGGATCGTGACTTCTTCCTCTTTACCTGCAGACTGCAAACTGTTAGATTCAATTCTAAACTCTGTGACAGCTGAATTCACTTAAATAGTTACCTCCTGATACCTGGAACGTTGCAATATACCCGATCTCGGGCGCTGACCTTTTTTGATCTCTGTTCGTCAAAACAAAATCTGCCTTTGCCAGCTGCGTTCTTCACCCAGTGACATCCCTCTGCTTTGACAGTGCAAAATACACTTCTTGGCAAAATTCCACACCGACTAAGATATTACTTAACAATTCGGCAAAATACTGTCATTTTCACTGACAATCATGAATGAATTTTATTATTATTCCACACTGACCACTGATTCAGAGTTTCAATTCTCATAGATTGACAACTATTGTTGCAATACTTTATCTCACAAAGGTTAGATTAGATTAAAAATTGCTGTGATATCTGGCTCAATCCTCATTTTCCAGCTTTGATAGAATGACAAATGTGTTTACTTTTTTATTTTTTTAATGCTAAGGTCCCCCACAATACAAGAACAACTGAAAATAGAGGGTTACTGAACGTGATGGGTAGTGTGATAATGAAGTTGGACTTGATGTAGGTTAGTTTCATTGACTGATTTTTTTTTTACGGTTTGTAAAAATTTTGCAGGTTATTTAAAGTCAAAAAAAAGTTTAACTAAGAATTTTTCGGAGGAGCAATAATGATTCTTACTAATAATGATTTTCACCGATGCAAGTTCTACTAATTAACTCACAGCTGAAGGGTGAGAATAGGTGGATTCATACCTTTCCCAAGGATATTTGCACGTAAGTAAATATAATGAACCCAATTGGAATTAAAACTCGATTCTCCGATTTCCAATTCCGAGGCGTTAGCCATTACACCACCAGAACATTCAAGATTACAGTATCTGGTACTCTTAAGCGGTCACCCATCTAGGTACTGACCAGGATGGACGCTGCTTGACATTGGTGATTCTACGAGAATTGGGGCTTCAACGTGATATGACATTAATCTAGATAGTGAGGATAAATAATAATTAACCCGTGATTTTAAGAGGTTAATTTTGTATTGTTCGGAGAATATTTTACGCCGGAGTCTGGTTCACAAAATAGTTCTTGAGAAGAAGCTTTCGGGGTAGAACGTACTTCTTAGTAAGAATAAGCACCAATGGTAACTTTGTTGGGTGTGTTCTCGTAGATTGTCGTGCTATTCACAGTTGGTTTTATCGCCTAATGCATTGTGCTGTGATTCCCAGAAAGAAGAATTGATTATTATATTACCTATCAAAAATTGAAAAGTTTAATAAAAATCGTTTGGCTTCCATATATTTAAAATAATTAAAATTTGTTGTTTTGTGTATTTGAAGTTTTTTTTTTGTATGGTAGTTTCTATGTGCAAATCAAGAGGTCAGTTTTTTTCCCTTGCCTGAAAAAATATGTACAATTTTGTCACTTATAAAAGCCTTACACTTTTATCTTTCACCAGCCACCTGTCAACACGTTCTTGATTTACGGCAAACAGGTCAAAAAGTTCAAATCTGTGATTAAGAAATAGTTTTGTTTTAAATTTCACGCTTTAAATAAGTAACACGTGTGTAAATCAGATTAATTTAACACAAAATTTGCTAATTTTCTAAAAATAATGTGACACACAAATGTGTATTTTATTTTTGAAAGATTTTTAAAACCGAGAATTAACTTTTGTTTACAAATGTGTCGATCAATGAAAAATGGCGGAAAAATTCAAAACTTGAAAAACATCTCAAACTTTTATATTCCAAACAATATAATTTCTGTTTGAAATAAAACGGAGTATTTTGCTGACTGGAAATAGTAAATTTAATAATTTAGGTTTCAATTAAAACTAAAATAAAAGTTTCAAGAAAATTTTTTCGTTTTTAAAAATTCAGATATTGCAAATGAGTGGAGGTCAGTCAGTCAGTTAAGTGCTATACGTGATACACGCTTGGGCGATCATGTCTCGAAAGAAGAAGATTATCCCGCAGTAGGTTGCCATTGCTTTCTGCGATAGACTGGTTGCCGACCAAGGCTATAGAACCCAATCTATCCTGCTATTTAACCCATAACTGGAAGGAAGAGACGGATTAATACCTTTCCCAAGGGTATTTGCGCGTAAGTGAATACAATGGATTCAACTGGAATTCGAACTCGGCTCCCCCGTTTCTCGTTCCGAGCCGATATCCACTGTACCACAACGCACATACCTACCTTAAATTCCTCCCTCACAAATTTCAGTCTAGCACTACGTGATATGACTCACTCGCATGTGAATTCAACTTTTCTGACGTCTTTACTTAGGATTCTTTGTTTCAAGTGGTCACAGTTCCAATTAGAAATTTTAAAATTTATTCTTATTTTCCAAGCCTATTTCCAATCTTCGCTTCTTTCCAAAATTATGTATTATATTTAATTTAACATCACCCTCTCTTTCTTTCACTAACCTTACGTGAAACATGCTTTTAACACTACTGCCTCATGTTTTAATAAAATTACGTGAGATTGCATTAACACATTAAGAAAGATGGTGGGGATTCAGTTTATAGGATGAATTGTTTTTACTCTACATCTTCTTCCGCGCAGAAACGATGTTGCAAGCCTACTATTATTTTATAAATATTTCCATGGCAAAGGTTTAAAAATTTCACTCTTTAGTTCCAGCAGTTCAGACCTCATGTTGCTTTACAGAAAACCCTTTTTGTATTCATATATTTTATCTAAATTTCTAGATGTTTTACCTATATATTTCTTATGAAATTCCATTTATTTATTTTAGATTTTGTCATTTAATTACCCATCGTTTGTGTGATATACACTACCGGCCATAATTATTAGGTCACCTCAGTGTTTTAAAAAAATGATGTATTTCATACTATTTTTTAGTATTTATTGCCAAGCGAATAGTTGTAAAGGAAAATAGAATATATTGCACAATAACGTGTGCATCAAATTAATTTATAAATATTTAATAATTACCTATGTTGCAGTTTCATTAATGAAAGAATGAAGAAAATTTAGAGTGATTTGGACGAGTTCTTTGCTTCGTTGGATTGTAAAATTTTGCAAAGTACTACTAATAAAAGAACCTTTCTATTTTCATTTAGAATTATCCACTTGGCAATAAATACTAAAAATAGTATGAAATACACAATTTCTTTTAAAAAACTGGTATGGCCTAATAATTATGCCCGGTAGTGTAATTTATGGTCAGATTAGACAAAAGTGAAGTATCGCTGCCATATGTAGGTTCTAGCTGACCAATCCTCACTTTCCACTCTGAAAATGTTCAAAAGTTGTTGCGCATTCTTGTGAGTTATAGATTATTTTCATCGTTAAAGCCACTTTTCCACAGAGGAAACGTTGCAAGTTTGTAACTATTTCAATGGTATATGTTAAAAAAATCTACCTGCCTTAGTTCCATGCCACGTACGCAGGGTTGAATCATCCTCATTCCCTTCGAATTCCATTGGCAAGAAAGAAATCCCATTAAGACTTCTTCTTTTCGAGGAAGTTTCCTTTGTAGAACAGACGATGCTAAACGCCGTGACACTTACATTGTAGAAAACCACCTACATCCCTTCCGTATTTTATCGATGAGAAGTAAGTTCCACTCAAACATCTTCTGCCTCGCGAGATAAAGCGAGATTTTGTAACCAAACACAATAAAAAAAATAAAAAAAAGTAAGATTAAAATTCCCGTCTCCTTCATCATATCAACGGAAATTTTACTTTACTTTGATGAAGTCCTAAAGAGACGAAACAGCTTATACGAAAAAAAAAAAAAAACCCAAAGAAGTTCAACTTTGTCATTTATTTTTCTAATACAACTTGCATTTAATTTTATACTAGCAGTATAACATGACGTTGCTCGGGTTTAATGAAAGCTTTAAAACTAATCCATGGTCCTGGAGCTCAGACTCTTTGGACATTGGCACGAAAGACTAAAAAGCAATAGACTGAAAGAAAAATGAATGGATGCAAGTCAATTTTTGATTTCCTGATATCAATATCGAATTTTCTGCACTAGCGTGAGAACTGCAACCTTGAAACTTCTGAATATCGTTTCTTATGTCTTTGTCTATGAGTTTATCAAATTTAATTAAAATCGGACCACTCCTTCTATAGCCCAATTTTTTCGATTATCGATTTTCGATATTTATCGGGGGTACCTCGATACAAAACCTAGCTAAGAACACTCGCAGACGCTTATAATACAACTGTGTAAATTTTCAAGAAAATCGGTTCAGCCGTTTCGGAGTCTATAGGTAACGGACACACACACACACAGTTCCATTTATAAATAAGTTTAGATTAGATAATTTCTATATAGTCTGCGATTTTTTCTTTCTTTTTTGAAGAGCTAAACTTTAAAAAGCTGAATAATTTGGTTATTAATTTATTTCATATGAATCCGCAGATTTCTTTTAAAGATAATCCAAAGAAATTAATGACAGCCCAGTAACTGTATTAATAATGTCTCTATTATATAAAAAAATAATTTTAAAAAATGGGCAATACATCTTTTGTAATGAGAACAAAATACATATTTTTAAGTCATGTATTGAATTCATTAGCGAATAGGTTTAATATTTGAAGATTTTGAAGTTTAGGTTGAGGTTTATCATGATCATCAGCAACGTAAGCTGCATAGCATATACGTTTCATTTAATCTATAACAAGGCCTATTAGTTTTATCTATGTATTTTGAGTAGAGACCTCAGATTAAATAAGCGCTTCATCTTAATTAATTTTAATTGTGCAAGTTAACAAAAAAAAAAGACGCAAAATAAAATAGTTTTACCATGCGATATAGTAAACCCCTGAAAAGAAAGAAAAAAATTGTTTGTTGGATTATTTGAAATTAGCATTGATAACAAGTGATTAAAAACTACAACCGAAAAATGTCTTCTCAAAAATATGGCAATACCATCAGCTAAAACATATCTGTAAAGAAGTACAGGATGTCTATAAAGTGCCAGTACAATTCCAAGTATTTATTGCTCAGAAGCCATATGACATAGCGATTTTTTTAATCATATCACCCCAAGTAAGGCATTCTACTGCCACTGTTGCGCAGGGGTTTACATAGGGGAAAGTGATGAGAAAGAGGGGTTAATTATAGGAAATATTAGGAGGAGCGTAATAGACGGATGAGGATACCGAGGATGTGGGTGGAGTAGATGAAAAAAGAGCTTGTGAGAATGGATGCTAGTTAGTGTGATAGGAGATGTCTAAAGACCTTACATTTAAATTTTCTGAAGATCGTATCTCTCGGGGAAGCAAGTATATGGAAGGGTATTCCACAGGTGGGAAGTGCGTGAAAAGAAGCTGTTAGAGTAAAAATTGCGGTTACATTTTATCGGTTTAAAGGGTGGGACCTAGTTGCTAATCTAGTAGCTCGTGTAAATTCATACCTAGTGGGCACCAGTGATTTAAGTTCATTGGAGCAGAAGCCGTGAAAGTATTTATAGAAGAATCACAGGAAAGCCACGTCACGCCGCTGAGAGAGCGACTGCAGCCGAGCTGCCAAGTCGGTTGCAGATTTTTGTAAAATGTCGTACACATCTTCAAGTTTTCTTTGACGTTTTGCTTTACATTATTTACATTATTTGTACAATTGTCCTCATCTTTGTTGTCATTTGTACGTCGTTTCGGCCGTTGTCCGCTCCGGCTTTCTTTGGGTGTTAGGAATTTCGAACCGAACCTTTTATTACAATCACTGGGGTATATCATTCTTATTCCTTGCCTAGAGCCTCTTCTGGTAGTCATGATTTATCTCCCTCAAACCCTGTAAGTTACTTGTTTACCACTGCTGTAGCCTGGTATTGAACTCTTTGGGTCAAGTCACAGGAACCAATGTCTATATTCACTCGGCCATGTGTCCTTGTAATAAAGAGTTCGGTTTGAAATTCCTAGCACCTGAAGAAGGCTAGAGTGTACCACGACCGAAACATCGTACAAATGGCAACAAAGATTAGGACAATAATCCGAATAATGTAAATACTGTAAACACTACCTCATCTCATAAATATAGACAAAGACGTTTTGCTTTATTTACATTAATTGTTAATAAATCCTTTAAGCTTTTATTACATTATTTTTTGCGCGTTTGGAGAGAGATGGAATATCGTTTTGGCATTGTAAGGAAAACTAGCGGTGCACATGTGGAATATAGTCAATGAAAGCTGTGAATGTAAATTTGAGATGTACACTTTCCGAAAAAAAACCCTGCAATACTCTGTCTCATATGGCTTCTGAGCAATAAATACTTGTAATGATATTGGGACTTTATGGACACCCAGTATTACAAAAACAATAGCAGTGTAAAAAATCTTGTGGAAGAAACAGCCAGTACTCAACTAGAATAGAAGTTTGGTTTGACTGACCAAAAACCACCAGGGAAAATTGGTAGGTGGTTTAAATAATAACCTGGGTTATTCCATTCTGTTACAGGCAAGTCTATTCCGTAAGCAGTGATTGGCTGATAATTTCAGTGTGTACATTGAGATCCATAAATTTTCAGCACAATATCCACCATTTGTCTTTGGACCACATAGAGACATGTATTCAGTTACAACCGTCTGTATTTTTGTCTGCCAACTGGATGCTAGTTGGAAACATCAGGAAGGTGAGTCTCACAATCTTGAATGTTCACCTTCCTACAGGGAGACAAAAGAAGACAGCCATATTGAAAGGCAAGTTATTTGACTTCTACAAGCAAGATCTTGAAATTGAAAAAGGAGTCACCTTAAAGCAACTGTTATACCTATAATAATTGTAGCACTGAGTACAATGACAATGATCAAAACATGAACGTTAACACTATTATCTTTTATTCATCTTATTTAATTACAGACCTAGTGTTCTAACAAAAGACGGAAAGGTCGACACAGAAATCCTAAGGCGAATCGGCATGGCAAAGGACGCATTCCAGAAGCTGAGTAGAGTTTAAAAAAAAAACGGGAAAATTTTGCTAGAAACAAAGAAGAGGGTACTGGATTACTATGTGATGTCAGTTCTTCAATATGGCAGTGAATGCTAGGAATGAAGGCGAGACAGGGGAAAACAGCGTGTAATGTACTTGACTGGCCTGAGCAGGTGGATGGCAGAACTGGGGTTGCGTAGTGTAACAGGAGAAAGCGTGATAAGAGCCACCCGGGATAGGGAGACATGGAAGGCCATAATCGCCTACGTCATGAAAGGAAAGAGCACATAGAAGAAGATGATTATAAAAAAAAAGAAGTTTCATCCCGATTAATTCTTATTGCGCAGATTTGTTAAAAAGAAAAAATAGAAACACGATAAGTAAAATATTTCTACCATCCGTAAAAAACTCCGAAAAGGTCTTCAAAATATCTAAAGTAAAGGTCTTTGAGGTGCATTTGTCGCTAAGAACCTCACTAATTCCGTGAGTAATGGTAGTTAGAACATCTACAGTGGATGGGGCTGATCGAAGCTCGTACTGCTCGAGAGGTTGTTCTTATGTGTTCAATGACCTTTTTGACTATATCCTCAAAAAGCTTACTTACTTACTGAGGAAACTGATGAGTCTATACCAAGAGAGGAAAGAACAAAAAATATAAAAGAAAAATAATGTTGGATTATTTGAAATTAGCAAAAATACTAATAAAAATGATAATAATATAGCAAAAAAACTACAACCAAGAAATATCTTAAAGATATGGAAATATTATCAGTTGAACACATTTGTTAAAAATATTACAAAATAAATAGATATCAAGATTTTGTCACCCCAAGCAAGGCATTCCGCTGCCACTATAGCGCAGGGGGTCACATAGAGCGATTGGGTATAAGAAATGTCAGAAGGAGGGTGATAGACGATTTAGGATGTACATAGGGAGAGAGTTGGAGAGAGTGGGTGTGAGTTAGTGTGTTAGGAGGTGTCTATTGACCTTACATTTAAACTCCTGGAGGTTGGAGCCGTCGGGGAAGCAAGCATGCGGTAGGGAATTCCATAGGCGGGAAGTGCGAGGAAAGAAGCTGTTGGAGTAGAAATTGCAGTTACATTTCATCGGTTTCACTGTAAAAGGGTGGGACCTAGTTTCTAATCTAGTATCTCGTGCAAATTCACATCTAGGGGGCACCAGTGATTTAAGTTCGTCAGAGCTATCATAATTGTTGCCCTTGGTACAATAAAATGGTGCATACAAGAACGTTAACACGACCCCTAGAAATGATCTCTGTAGAATTGCTCATCGACTTAAGTTAATATTATAAATGTAAATCCAATATGAACCCTTATGTATATTGCATTAAAACTTTTTGTTGTTTACAAATCGCCAACATTGAATTAGCTGTAACTTTGTCTAGAAATGAGATATATTGTATGGTTATAGTGGTGTGGGACTTTGGGGTCATAATGAACAATGCAGTTACCTACGATAAAAAGCTTAATAAACGTTGATAATAACGAAGAATCACACTGCGAATTTTAACAAACAAAAAAAATAAAGTAAGGAATTTATTGACAAATTTATTTATACGTAGCTCGTTTTAGGAAATAAATCAGACGTTTTTAAAGTTCGCAGTTTCAACGAATTCTCACAAAGAGGAAATGTTCATACAACAGGTTAAATGATCTGACACAAAATAATATTGAAAAATGTTTAAAACAAAAGATAAGGGAGTTTGTTGTTCACATAAGGGTTATACGGTTGCATACATTCACAAGCAGACAAAAAAGAAATAGTTTGAAATACTGTTTGGATTATTGAAATAAATTTATTTGAAGTGTTAGGTGCTTGATTAAAACCGATAATATAATTGGCGAGCAGTTTGGGACTGGCCAAAATTTCAAGCTGAACGCATGAACAGAAATGAAACCTTGGACATGAATTCAGACATTTTTCTCTTGTTAATCCAATTTTTCTTATTTTATATAAAAGAAGGATTTCGAATAGGTTCGCTATTTTTTTTCTAATCTCAATGGCTAATCTCTATGAAGGCAAGGTCTTCATTGCCCCTCCCCCAAACAAAAATCACCAGCTTGTGAATTTCTTTCCGTGTTTTCCTCCAGCTCGACCGAATTTGAAGGGAGTGGGCAAAAGGAGTTTATTTTGTACTCACCACATGGTCTTGAATATAAATTGTGGGAGTCTTTGAAGTTAGTGCACTTACAATACATTGTCGCCTTAATAAATCTTTCTTCATGTGTCGTGTCCTTTCAGGACGTACGTGATCATAAACTTCCAATTGCCCCTGTCGCTCTTAATATTTTCTTCCTGTTATCACTCTCGCGCTGCTTTCCTCTGTCCTTTTTTCCTTCTATCCATCCTGTGAGTACCAGATTCTCCAAACCATTCTTCCTCATTACGTGTCCCAGAAACTTCAGCGGTCTCTGCTTGATGATAAGTATAAGTTTACATCCTTAATTAAAAATCTGCATTATTTGCATTTCGTCTCAACCTTCACTGACTTATATAAAATTATCGATAAAACCATTTTTACTCTGAAGAAGTTCTTTCGAGGGACGAAATCTAGTAGTTTCTTTCCATTATATCATTCAATTGCCCACTATCAGTTTGATAAATAGATGTGTATATCATATCTTATAAATTTAAGCAGATCCTGAAAATTGTATAAACATTCGTTAATACCAATTTTATTATGAAAACATTAAGTTGAGTAATAAAAGCAAACAATGGCTATATATAATAAGAATGATGTTTTCATTATGTATTTGTTATTGAGATATGTTCCGGAAAGGGATTGGAGTAGATAGACTAAACTATCGCCCGGTTCATACTCCACCCACGTCTATTGAACAGGTGAAGAGGCTCATCCCTTGTTCCCTGGTTAGGATGTGGTTTCCGGCTTTCTCTTTTCCAATCTTTTTACTCTTACGTAGCCCCCTGCGCATCAGTGGCGTTATCGCCTTGCTTGGGGTGATGTCATTAAATATATATATATATATATATATATATATATATATATATATATATCAATACGAGGTAGTTAAGTGGCTTAGGCAAATGTAACCGGGTAGGTCAATTTAGTACGTAAACGTAATCGTCGTGTGCAGTATCCTGAGACGTATGATTAGTCAGTAGACGTAATCTAATAGCAGTAAACCAATATACCTCTGAAAGATCTCTCACTCACTCTCTGGACGTCCTTGCCTTCGTCTGTATTTATGGCTGACACCAGCCAATCACATTCCAGTGAGGGGGAACCAAGGTGTATACATATTCATTACTTATTCATTACATCATATTGGAATCAAATATTTTGTATTTAAATAAATTATCCTCCTCACCAGGATATTGCTGAATGATGGCGAATGTCTGCTGTTAACAGAAAAATAAAGCTGTTATTCATGCTACATCAAAGTTGAAACGATGGACTCCAAAGAAAAAAAAAGGAAAAACAACAACAAAAAACGAAGCAAATGGTTGCTGCATTTACGAGTTTTCTTTGTCGTAACTAAGCGCCATATCTGTTGTTTTGTATTCGTTACATTCTAGAGGCATGTTGTTCAGTCAGATTTAGATGACCTCCAGAAGAAATTGATACATTTCAGATTAATAACAAAAGAAATGTCTGTATTTCATGTCTAATTCAGCTGTTTTGTATCCTAAAACTAAATGTTTTGCACTGTTTGGAACAAGTGAAAGAGATTTGCGTATTGAATTGCCGGCCGTTATCGAACTTTAACGGACATCAACGAACACCAACTGTTGGTTATTAAATTCATCTTGCTATACAAACGTTATTTATATCCTTTCCGAAAACTGAAAAGACATTTTTTAACAAAGAATAAGAAAAAAATTAACAGGGAAATTAGTAAGTAAATATTCACCGAATATTATCACGAATGTCGGCTTTTGGGGATATAAATTTATGAGGCCCTTTATTTTATGAATATTTTATCTTCTTAGATCTGAAACAATGAATAGATATTTTCTGTTAATTCACCCGAAAATATTAATTCACCCAGAAATAATAACAAAAACTTATACTTACTAAATTTCACACGAAATTCTCCCAGAGCGAGGCTCTTCTATTGTACTTTCGGTTGACCTTTGCGATCGCTCCAAATATGGGCGAATCGGGTGCGGTATTTAAAAGTATGGGGTTCACGTTCGCGCTTATCTCCCAGAAACAAGTCAAACACAGATTTTTTTCTTTCTTTGTTTAATTTTTAAAAAAAACATCCTTCTAAGTACCACGAATATTATCAGCACTTACGAAATATGAATAACTCTGATTTTTGGTAATTTTTAATTCTGAGGGATGGAGTTGTTGCGAGGGAAGCTAAACAAATTTTGATTTAGAATTTCAAAAGAATAAAAAAAATACTTGGATTCAAAATTTACAATTTTGGGGGGTGAATTAATATTTTGAATAAGCAACTTTATATTATTTAAAATGAATTAACAGGAAAGATCCCAGGGAATATAAAATTTCAAAAAAGAAAAAAAGAACTACCAGAAAAATTTTTTTAAAAATTAATAAAAGGAACGGTAAAATATAAAAATAAATAATAAATATAAATAATAAATATAAATATAAAAATAAACGTGGACGATATAAAGGCAACATTAAATTTGTAAAGTAATCTAAATTGTAAAGAAAAAAATGAAACTATGAAAATGAAACATTTATTATTAATAGAGATGAGGAAAAATTTTAAATATGAAGCACTTCCATCTTTTTCCGATTTCTCGTTACTGGTCGAGCAACGGGAAACTACACCAAATGCTTTTGCAATGCGATATAATTAATTTATTCCGAATGGAGGCTAGCAAAGCAGCTTTCGCCACCCACGTCTACCAATTCTACGTCTGTGACACAAAGGAACTTCGAATTACCTTGTATGGCGACAGCAAGACATCGTTGGCAGGCGACGGCACAACTGCGTAGGTGTATGGTCGTAACAACAGTCTAACGTGGGCTGACTCGACGGAGCCGTGTCGAGGGAAAGTGGTTTAGAGAAAAAGGACTAGCGACTTCATTCTGTCGCGTAGGCGGAGGTGCATAGTTGTTTTCAAACTTGTGAAACGAAATAGACAATTAATGTTCGAACTCCAGTCGTGAATTGCATGCTTCCCTGTCGTATTCCAGAAAGGAATGAATTCAGCTCAACCTGAGCATATTTAAGTAATTATTTCGATTTCGCCAAATTTGATAAAAGAAAAAAAGAAAAAAAAAAGAAAAAGAAGGCAATTCAATCTACTGATATGATTTTACTTGTCCAGTTAGTTAAATGTTCAACCTTAGTTCCTGGAGATCACTTTCTCAAGTAATATATACTCTTGACGCTTATGGCAATAGCTAAAGGAACTAGAAAAATGTTATACACCTACACGAGATAACATCTCTGTGGGTGGATGTATTAGTTCCAACTAGAATAACCTTAATTACCGTGTATTTCCGCGTATAAGTCAACCTTTAAATCCCTAAAACCACCCTTTAGAAATTGAAGGTAGTCTTATACTACAACTTTAAAAAAGAAACCGTAAATTCTGAGTGATGTTTTTCGGTAGACTAACATCAGCCTCGGTGCAATAACCAATAATGTGCATGAAAAGGTTCCTATTATCAAATAAACTGATAATAAAAGTAATAAAACCATTCTACTTTACATATTATGGTCATAATAAATTGCCTTTTCAAAGAATAATTCCATTTCAATGAAATCAACTTGTATCCATGCAGGCTCAGCTGAGCAAAATAAACATCAAGTTAGGATTGCGTTCACAGCAACCTTTATCTTTCGCTAAACTTTCATTAATGAATAAAAAAAGGAATGTTGAAAGTGGCATGCACTATTATCATACATTATTATACTGTTATTAGTGGCATTTTGTGATTGTCAATAAAGTATAAGTAAATGGACATTAGTACACCAGGCTGTTTGTAATTGTTTAGATATAGGAAAAGAGAAGAATCAGCATTTACAAGAGATCACGTTTCATTTTTATCATTTCATCATCTGTTACACCCAATGCTGTGTAGGGCAGCAACAAAGCTTTTTTACTTCTGCCTATCTTGGGCCAGACTAGTCAATGAACCCCAAAATGGCTTTCATCTCATTCTCTACCGTACTTCTCCATTTCATTCTTGGTCTTTCCTTCTTTCTTTTGCCATCTGGGGTCCAGTGCAGTGCTGTTCTTGTGATTGACTGGGGATCTTTCCGGAGCACATGCCCAATCCATCTCTTCAACAGGTCTTCATTGGAGATCTTCTCTGGCCAAAATATTCTCAGTATTGGTCGGAGGCATATGGTTTGGCGAGGTCCACTTTAGTCATTCCGCAGCACTCAGATCCGTAGAGGAGAGTAGATACAACACAGCTCTGGTATAGCTTGAGCTTGGTGTTGGTGCTGTACTGTGTTGATCTCCAGATGTTGTTCATTTCCTTAAACACACTCCTGGCCTTGGCCAGTCTGCTTTGAATATCCTCTTTCGTGCTACCCTTGGTTTTGATGATAACATGATAAAACATAAATGAAAACAATGGTTTCATTTTTAGGGAACGTGTGTAGAAAAAAAAATGATATAGAATCGGTTTTGTTATTTCATTTATTTTGAATTTCTAAGGATGCAGTACAGTAAGTAACAGCATTTCTAATAATATCTTTATATGATCAATGAGCAGTCGTTTTATACTACAGGTATAGGCTAAATATTAATATTTGCTATATATATATGTTATCTAAAGGTCGCCTTATACAAGGAAATATGCGGTAGTTAAAAGTACTAACCTATCCATCTCCCGGACAGAGACTCACTTTGTTAGGAGTAGGGTCAGTTGGCACTCTTTAACGCCTGCAACAATTGGTGACAAAACGTGTCGATTTTTTAAATATATCTACGAATATGTGTTTGGGTTCTTACATTAAAAACAGTTTACGGCCTAAAAGTGATTTCAAGCACCAGTTCTCGCCGACAGAGTTAATTAACGGCAAGCTTGTCAGTACTTAGTGGGTGACCGCTTGTGAATACCAGGTGATGTTATCTTAGATATGTGGACAGTGTAATGGATGACAGCTCAGAATGAAAAAGTCTGAAAGCCGAGTTTCAATTCCAGTTGGGCTCGTTGCATTTACGTTTCGTTTTTTATTAAATCAATTCTACCTTGTCAGTCAGTTAAGTGCCATACGTGATACACTCTTAGGCGATCATGTCTCGAAAGAGACATGACTGACTGGGCAGAAGATTATCCCACAGTAGGTTGTCATTACGTTCTGCGGTAGATTGGTTGCCAGCCAAAGCTATAGAACCCAATCTGTCCTGTTATTTAACCAATAACTGGAGGGAAAAGACGGAGTAATACTTTTCCCAAAAGGATTTGCGTAGTTAATAGTAGTTAATTTTGTATCTGAAAATCATTATTATCTAAAAAAAACAAAAACAAAAACACCAAAAAAAAAAACAAAAAAAAAAAACATTGCTAATGCAATATTCACAGGAAAAAATCTAATAATTTAAATATCTGGAAACTGTTTGAATGGAGGACGGAAAGTGCGTCACCGAAGTCAAAAAATGCATTAAGAGAGCGAAAGATGCCTTCTAAAAGCTAGGTAAAGTATTAAGAGACATACAAAATTGTAAGAAACAAAGAAAAGAGTATTGTTATGTAATATCAATCTTCTTATAGGGTAGTGAATGCTGTACAATTTCCTCGCAAGTGAAGAAGAGATCTGAAGCAGCAGAGGTATAGTTCTACAGAAGGATGTTGGAAATACCATGAACCGAACAAGTGGACAACGACCAAATTTTTAGAGAAAATAGAAACAAAAACGGGACTAATATTTATCATCAACTTTGGTGTGTGGGTGGTGTAATGAATAATGGCTCGGAATTGTTATATATGACAATTTCGAGCCACACACACACACACACACACACACACACACACACACACACACACACACACACATATATATATATATATATATATATATATATAATTATATTTTTAATCCAAAAGGATACTCAGGTTGGTAAATTCCAAAAACCCGATCTTAATTAATATTAATTTCAGTAATATTAAAATTGACCAAGGTGGAGGGCTCAATGCAAATATTATATAAAAAATAAACAACGATTTAAATATCTAAATTTTGTTTTGTTTATATATATATATATATATATATATATATATATATATATATATATGTGTGTGTGTGTGTGTGTGTGTATTTCTTTACTTTTCTTTCTTTTTCTTTATAGTTTCTTTTCTTTCCTTTTCTTTATAGTTCTTACCCCTCCACCCTATTTCCTTCTGTTTTGTTTAACCCAATTCTCAGTTTAACAACACTTACTATTCCATCTGTTAACCCCTTACCCCTGTAAAGCTAGACGAAGCCAAATTTTCACATTTTTCCCTTACATCTCTCTCTAAAAGTAAAATCTTAAAAATAAACGTTAATTTCAAATCAAAAATTTTTTGCGGCGTAAATTTCTTTGTACTTAACCGTCTTTTTTTATTTTTTTCATTTTGAAAAAGTGTTAGTTGCTGACGATATGTAAAATCTCTCTTAGGGACTTCATGTTGAAATGATCATACAACTACAATTTTGAACATTGAAAACTTATTTTATTTTATATATATATATATATATATATATATATATATATATATATATATTAATGCAGGTTTCATTGAATAGTATAGACAAGTTTTGTCTATTAATTTTGTGTAGGATCCGTTCATACCGTCTGATATACTTGATGGTGATGTCGTTGAAAGACAACAAAAAATCACAGTATTTGTTGAATTTAACTGATATATATATCAGATCGTCCGTATATGGGGACACATTATGTCAGTGTAATAATGAAGCATTCCATTGTGTACAGGTGAAACGAAATTGGTCCAAGAGCTCTCGGCTGACTTTTCCAAATCATAGTTCTCACGCTTACGTTAATTAAATCACGGTTAATACGGGATATATTTGACAGTTCATTCAATTACCTTGAGCTACACCCAACAAACACGGTTATTGACATGTGAACTTCCACACCACTGATCCTTCGCGTCGAAGCTCTAAATCTTTTGGCCGATCGATAGTCGATCACTTCGTTTATGACCGAGCTTTTCCCACGTTGTGTACGATTGATCATAAAGCCGGTCTGGGTTAAAAGTTACCAAAAATCCGTGACATCGATGATCCAGACAGAGCTGGAGCCACACTAAAAAAAAAAAAAAGAAAATCTTTGTAAAATTAACAAGGGGTTAATATACATAGCTTCTGTTTAGTACAGTACTAGCAGTATAGCCTGGCGTTGCTCGGGTGTAATGAAAGCCTTAAAACTAATAATCCATAGTCGTGGGGCTCAGACTCTGCCAAAAGAATATTTGTGAGAAGTTTGGTGAGAATCGGATAAAAATTGTGGATTTGTATAAAGGACATACAGACAGATAAACAGACACACATACAAACATCTTGCCTTATATATATATATATATATATATATATATATATATATATATATATTATTGATTTTCTGCACTATTGTAAGAACTGCAACCTTGAAACTTCTGAATATCGTTTCTTATGTCTTTGTCTAGGAGTGTATCAAATTTGATTAAAATCGGACCACTCCTTTTATAACCTGATTTTTTCGATTATCGATTTTCGATATTTATCGGGGGTACCTCGACACAAAACCTAGCTAAGAAGACTCGCAGACGCTTATAGTACAACTGTGTAAATTTTCAAGAAAATCGGTTCAGCCGTTTCGGAGTCTATATGTAACGGATACACACACACAGACGCACGCACACAAAGTTTCATTTATAAATAAGTTTAGATAGATTTGGTTAAAGTTAATCATTCTTGCATGCAGACAACTATAATTCTAACCCACTTCTTATACAGGATGTAACACTGTTTAAGTTGGTTGTTCTGGTACCAGGCTAAAATTGGAGTTTCGTCTAAGGCAGGCAGTCACATGACAACATGTCTTACGTGTTAACTTGCTTCATAACGGTCCAACTCCAACGTACTCAACTGTACTGTTTATATTAATTCTCGGTGATGGTTGTAATGCTCTTTTGGGTGCACTCGACGTTTTTAAATAATTAATAAGGGATCCTCGTTTTGGTCATTTGATCGACTTCGTCTTTCCTTTTTTTCTGTGTGATGCTTCCTAATATGGGGCGTGGGACATTCCTTCGACTTACCTTAAAAACCCACCGAGGCGCTTTTTTATTAATCATCTGATCAACCTAGTCTCTTTTTCTTCTGTGTAAGTGCCTCTCATCACCACCTGAAGGGCGTGTTTGAGCTCGAGAATCAAATTTTAATTATCGTTCTTTTTGCTTTTCCTATTTCGGTGTGTGTGGTCGTTTCGCATCTACGTTTTTTCTCATTGTAATCACTATAAGTAATTATCAGGCTTCGGTCGAAAAGAAAATCATATGTTTCTCCTTTAATTCTCAGTATCGCAAAATTTCACAAGGAACCAAGAGATTTTGTTGTTATGTAAATGTGCCCTTTTTGTTGCCATTGTCTCTAGAATTTTGGTGAGCATATTATACAAAGTAGCTAATTTTAATTTAATCTACCGGAGTAAATTGTGCTAGTTCCGTTGCCCATGTCTAGGGGTACATCGTTTTTATTTTGAGTACGTCTCAGTTAATGCTGCTACTATTTTAGCAAAGATTCTACTACACAGGACAAGAATTGAACTCAGAAATACTATACAACTAAATTGGCGAGCCAATGTTTTCATCCCCTTGGATAATATGTCGAAATAAAGACACAACGTGTGCAAATGTGGTTAAAAAACGAGGTATGCCAGCATTTTTTATTCTCAAATATTAAGCATCTTGTTCTTGAGGGTAGGAGTTTTACTAATCTAAGTATGGAACAAGGACATAAATATGAAGCACTCAGTGAGAAGCAAACTCACGATAATAGTCAAATTACAGCATGGTATGTTCAAAGTGCATTCAGTGAGACTTGAATCGGTTGTAGTAGTCATCGACTGTAATAATTTTTAGGTTGGTTGATTTTACTATAAGTCAATCCTTATTTAATGTCTGATGTTGTTATAGAGCATTCGGTGAGGATCAAACTCATTATCCAGTAGTGATGATCTACAGAGTGATTGAAAAGTAACTCCCTATTTTATGTATGATGCACTCCCCCGTTTTGTAACAATTACAGTTAACCGGGACAGTTCATAATATAAAAAATATGGAGTTACTTTTCAATCATCCTATAGTTTCACTAGCTCTTACCTAACACCGAGATGCCTTTATCAGTGTTTAGCTGAATATTGGGTTGTTTTGATTGCTTTTGTTTAGCGGCATATCAACCTCAATGGTTTATTTAATGCCGAAATTTAAATATTTTGTGAGCAATTTTATTTACTGATGGGTAATAATGGTTTTACAGATAGAAGTCTTACTAATTAATCCATAGCTGGGAGGAGAAAAGGTAGATTAATACTTTTCTCAAAGGTAAGTGAATATAACGAACCCAACAGGAAGTGGAACCCGGCTTTCCGATTAACAATTCTGAACCATTACACCATCCGCACATCCATCTAAACTTAAAGCACCTGATATTTCCAAGCCGTCACCCATCTAAGTACTGACCAGGCTCGATGTTGCTTAACTTCGGTGATCGTACGAGAATCAGTACTTCAATGGGAAGCACCCTGCATGTAGGGCGAAAATCGTTATGGTTGAAGAACTATTTCACAAGGCCACATATATGGAGCAAAAAGTAAAAACCAATTCTCCACCAGCCTAGACTCACTATTACTGCTGGTGACCATTACTTATTAAGCTTTGATTGGTATAAATAAATGCTACCACATGAAAATCAAATTTACTACTCAGTTGTAATGTTCAATTCAAACTAGTCTCGTTAACCATTACACCGCTATGAGATGCCCGCATTTATTCTAAATTAAATGCATTTCCTTTTTTATTCATTATGTAATTTCAGATTTAACTTCCGATCGATTTGTACTAATTTTTACGAAATTCGATGCTTCTATCCATGTCAGACTGGACCTTCAGATAAAGTGCCTTCGTGTCTTCCAAAAGATTAACCCTGTTTATATTTTTTTCTTCTTTTGGTAAAATCATTAATTTTCGGTTATGCTGTTGGTGTAATGGTTCAGAATGCGAGAGTTGGAGGGCGGAGTTAGAATTTCAAGTCGGGTTCGTTACATGGACTTACACGCAAATATCTTGGGGAAAGCTCTGTAAATAAACTTCTAATTTAATTAAAACACTATGAAAAAATATTTCAAACAAATGTTTGGGGTAACATTTAATTTGTATAGGCACACAACAAAGACAAACGACACGAGTTGAATTCAAAAACAAACGATAGATTTACTGTAAACACACATAATAATGAATGAGTTACACAAATTAAGTGCATTGAGTACCACATAATGGCCAGTAACATGTGCGTAAAAATAATCAATGCAAATGAACTATATATACCCTTTCACAATAAAAATTATAATGCTGCATAAGGTACTCAGAAAAGGTAACAACATAAAAAAAAAGAAGAAAATACATCTCTGAATAGTTTTCAAAGAATTGGCACTTTTTCGAAGCAAAGTTTATGATACGGTAAAGAATAGAACAATCACACCAGCCGAAAACTTTTTATTGATGTGAGAGCGACTTTGATGTTGCTTTCAATTCTCGTCTGGTGGTTGTCAAATTTCTTCTCTATCGTTTTTCTTTCTGGTCCGGAGAGACCTGGGTTTTAATGCATTGTTGAGCTGTGGATTGAAAATTGATCTTTACATAATTTAAATCTTGATATATTGTTGTGGTGCAGTGGATACAGTCTCGGAACGAGAAATCGGGCAGCCGAGTTCGAATTCCACTTGAATTCTTCGCATTTGCATACGCGCAAATGATTATGGGAAAAGTATTAATCCGTCTCTTCCCTCCAGTTATGGATTAAATAACAGAATGGATTGGGTGCTATAGCCTTCGCTGGCAACCAGTCTACCACTGAAAGTAATGGCAACCTATTGTGGGATAATCTTCTACCCAGTCAATCATGTCTCTTTCGAGACATGATCGCCCAAGCGTGTATTACGTATGGCACTTAACTGACTGACTGGCCTATACAAATTTTGAAGCAGGGTATATTATTTACGGAATTTGGTTTAAAGGAAATGAAACAAGTATAAATAAATTGAAAACAAATAATACACGCACACACACACACTATATATATATATATATATATATATATATATATATATATAGTCATTTGTAGACAGATCTGTTTCGCTGTATCACAGCTCATCTGTACGGTTAGACAGCCGATTGATTTTTATCCACGATTGAAACCCGACCGAATTGGCGTCAGTCAGCGATTCTACCTCTGAGCAATGGGCGCTCGGTAGAAGGAGGCAAACTTTTTAGCATGCATATTATCATTATACACGCCCAATAGCTGAGAGTGTTCTAATTCATTGCTGAATGAACGATGTATATATACACGCGCACACACACACACAAACATCCAAACAACCAATGTAACTCCAACTACAAAAATCGTATTGTAATTTTAAAAATGTGCATATCTAAGCAATTACAAAAAATACTATGACTGTACACACAAATGTCATAGCATATTGACACATGCAATTTTATTTAAATCGTTTCACCCAAGCAAGGCAATACTGCCACTGGTGCACAGAGGGCTACATAAGAGCAGAATGAAGAAAAAGAGGAACCTGTTACAGGGGGTTTCAGAGAAAGGGCAAGAGAAAGATGGGAATACTTGTGTGAAGAGAGTTGCGAGAGTAGAGTGTAAAGAGAGAAGAACAAGATACAGTGGGTGTCGGGGAAATGATAAGGGAAGCATGGGAGTTAAGGAGATAAGAGATGGTAATTGACATTGAATTTAAACTATGGAAGTTCGTAGCTATCAGGGAAGCAAGTATACGAAAGAGAGGTCCACAGGAGAGAAGTGCGAGAAAAGTAGCTGAGGGAGTATAAGTAATGGCTGTTTTTGATTGTTTTAACTGTAAAAGGGTGGAACCTTGTTGCCAGTCTGGTTGCTCGATTAAATTCTTGTAGAGAGGGCAACAGGGAGAAGCAGACGCCATGAAAATATTTGTAGAAGAGACATATATACAGACAGACAGACGGACAAACACACACACACACACACACACACACACACATATATATATATATATATATATATATAGTCATCGGCAGACAGATCTGTTTCGCTGTATCACATCTCATCAGTACGGTTAGACATCCGATTGCTTTTTACCCAGGATTGAAATCCGACCGAATTGGCGTCAGTCGGCGCTCGGTAGAAGGAGGCAGACATTTACCATGTGATATAACATGTATACAGTAGTTAGAGCGTTCTAATTCATTACTGGTAGATGGTAGAGTATTGTTTTTTCAAAGTTTACCTTTCTTCCAGAGTGATCAATCATGGTGTGAGAGCGTAAATAGTCATCCGCAGACATATCTGTTTCGCTGTATCACAGCTCATCAGTACGATTAGACATCCGCTTGCTTTTCACCCAAGATTGAAACCTGATCGAATTGGCATAAGTCGGCGATTACATATATATATATATATATATATTACCATAACTACAAAACATACAAAACTATACATCTATCTATTTACATATCCCCATATCACCATGCTTGAAACAATTTTCATATTTAAAAAATTATATATATATATATATATATATATATATATATATATATATATTGGAAACATATAATGTTTAATATAAGAGACAATGAATGTCTGTTATGTTTAATCATGAGTCATTCTAAACATAGTATTTTGACTTTAATTTCAGGTGAAAATAAAGACAAAATTTCTCCAACGTTTAGAGAATTTTTTATTAAGTTGGTTCGAAGCTTTCGGCTCACATGAGCCATCTTCATAGAGGCTACAAAGACGTTAACATAAAAAACATCCACAATCAAAAACGATTTTATCTTGTGTTGATATAAAACTGTGCTAAGCAACAATAACAGTTACCAAATGTATGTAGTATATATATTTTATAAAAAATTACACAACATTAAGCAAACACTTGTCAATAATGGATTTCCTAACTCAGTTATTGATCAACAAATTAAAATGTATCTCAACAAACTTAACAATAGCTTTAACAATATTGATAATATTAATAATAATGGTGTACGTCGAAATATACATAGCGCTATTAACTATTAACAGTCATTAATTCATTTCTCTTGTTTAATAAATTAGGGTAATTTAAACTTTTTAAATAGTTACTTTTTCTGCAAGGTATCGATTGGGCAGTTTTTTTTTGTATTTATTGTTACTTAAACTAGCCTTTCCAAATGTTTTGGTTGAAGCAATGTAAAATTTAACATTTTTTAGATTGTATGAAAGCTCGATATAAAATATATATATTAATATAAAATATATATATTAAACATTGGCCTTTTAAGGAATAGATGATATTGTTTCAGCAGTTAAATTTTTATTGTTTTACTCTTGCTTCGTTATTATTGCAACCAAATACATAATAATTACAAAGAAGATGAAAAAACTCTCAAAAATATAATACGTAGAAATGTTAAAATCAATAAATAATAATAAGCAAATTAAGCTCATCATATATTATAAAAAATTTAAAACAATTGACCTTATAGTCTTTAATAACCCTACAAGCACAGAACTAAATCCTCTACAGAAAAACAATGTACTGTATCAATTTACATGCCCGTTCAGAGATTGTATCTCTGGTACTAATAATAAACCCACTACATATATTGGTTTTACTACAACCACGCTCTCCCGTAGACTTATATGTCACCTTTATGATCAGAGTACAATTAAACAACATTTCTTAGAAACACATAGCCATGTAGGTAATATCAGACAGATTTTAGTCAACAATACAATAATCCTTACTCATACATACAATAAAAAGAACCTTCAGATATTGGAGGCCATCAACATTAAATCCAATATATATTTGATATTTCAGACCGGCCTCGGCCTTTCATAAGAAACAAATGATTTTAAAATTTAAACTGGAAGTGTCCGTCGCGAGAAGCGTCCGTCACGTGATGCAGAAAGCAGCAGAGTTTTAAAAATATTTAGACTCTGCTGCTTTCTGCATCACGTGACGGACGCTTCTCGCGACGGACGCTTCTAGTTTAAATTTTAAAATCTGATGAAAGGCCGAGGCCGGTCTGAAATATCAAATATATATATATAATAATAGAAATAAATAAATACTGTCAAAAAAATATATTTTTAACTTACAACTTTTTAGTAGTTTTTCCTATACATATTAAGACAGTATACGTGGATTATCATTATGCTATATATATATAGAGTCGCCGACTGACGCTATTTCGGTCGGGTTTCAATCCTGGGTAAAAAAGCAATCGGAGTCTAACCGTACTGATGAGCTGTGATATGGCGAAACAGATCTGTCTGCGGATGACAATATATATATATATATATATATATATATATATATATATATATATTAATTCGCATACACACATACAAATGTATTTATGTATTTAAAGATATAAATAAATATGATTATGGTTATATAGCCTCAATTACACCTAATATATATTTATATATATATCTATAGATATACACAAACTTTTCACATAAAAGAAACTGCACACTACACGATATACATATTGTTACTAACATGTGTTTAATATATATGATATTATAATACGATAAGATACAAAAAGAAACCTAGACACATACAAATGAATATAAAATTACAATTTCGCGCTCGTGATTAAAGAATCAATCATTTAAAAAAATAAAGTCACTAAATTGGTTTTAAAAGGAGGTATAGGCGTGAATGAAAATCAATCTGGTTCAACATATTCCAACAGACATTTGTTT
Organism: Ascarosepion bandense; assembly: GCA_037127315.1. Lineage (NCBI taxonomy): Eukaryota > Metazoa > Mollusca > Cephalopoda > Sepiida > Sepiidae > Ascarosepion > Ascarosepion bandense. The sequence continues at coordinate 230,227 of JBBBDQ010000198.1, read as the reverse complement.
TTTGTCTACATGCAACCATTAATTCATTTCTCTTGTTTAATAAATTAGGGTTATTTAAACTTTTTAAATAGTTACTTTTTCTGTAAGGTATTGATTGGGCAGTTTTTTTGTATTTATTGTTACTTAAACTAGCCTTTCCAAACTTTTTGTTTGAAGCAATGTGAAATTCAACATTTTTTAGATTGTATGAAAGCTCGATATAAAATATTATTAGTCAAACATTAGCCTTTTAAGGAATAGGTGATATTGTTTCAGCAGTTAAATTTTTATTATTTACTCTTGCTTCGTTATTATTGTTCTTTTTGCTAGTTATATAATTACTCAATATAATACTGTTACAATAATATATAGATTCTTCGATATTTCTAACGCAGCTGTAGCTGATCTTTATGATATATTTGTTAAACATCTTTAATGTTGCTGAGCTTTTGAAATATCTATCTATTACCTTGCAAAAGGTTCTACCGAAATCATTCTTTTAAATTACAACTATTATGGGATGGGCAAAACCATAACAGGTGGTGTTGTCATTTTTTTAAAAGTTTTTACACGCTATGTTTTGTTCCTACTGGTATTCAAATCCGAAGTCCCGTCGAGAAAGTTGATCACTTTAGCATTAGTTGTTTTAGAAACTTTAATCTGAAAAAAGAACTGATAAAATACTTCAAATTCTTTTGTCAGTTCTTTTTTTATTGATCTATGTTTCTTGTATCTGTTTCACGTAGTAACATTACACTGTCATCTCTATAAATTCTTATATCATTAATATCGAATAGATCTCACTCGCTACATGAAGAATATTCCTACTAATTCACATGGGTATGCCGAATCATATGCACCCATTGCAATGTTAAATTCATTATTGTTTGTTTGATCCACAGACATATACATTATGGTACAGCATACGTTTTTGAGCCTGCCTTACTATTTTAATATCTTCGTCGCCAACGTGATAATATATTTTAGCTAAATTGATGGCATTTATCAGCAAATCTTCGGGGATGGACGGGTAAGAATCACTTATGTCGGATTGAATAAACGTACACTCATTTTTTTGTATATTTAAACCAGTTTATAGTTTCTGCTGCGCTGTGCCACTGCTTAAACTCTAAAGCACCAATTGTATGTTTTCACGCTCTCTCGAGAATCCATTTATTAACGTTTCCAATATTATTTTTAGTTCGGTTGATGGCGGGTTGTTTTAGGGATTCGTTTTATAGTCTTTATAGAGATAAATGCTTGTAATTTATATAATTTATTGATTCTGTCTCCAATCTTTAACTCAGTGACTATTTTTCTGACTTTTCTGTTGATGTTATTCTTCAGCTATCAGGTACCTTGTAAAATCTGTTGACTTCTTTGGTAATAACTTTGTTATACTTATCTACGGCAATTTTATGAGGTTTACTCGTCTTATCTGCGTTAATTATTATTTTATCTTTTTTTTTTAAAAGCATCCTTATACAAATTTTTATTGCTGGTCATTAGTAAATTGAGTAAATTTTATTTTATTGGTTATCGAGAACAAATCCTTCTCGAAGTCCATCAGCTGATAATCTGGGGTTGCGTTTGTTCGAGTGTTCAATTCCCTTTTAGATATTCGTCTTCGTTTTGGTGGTTACTGAAAAAAAGTTTCCATTTCTTTGGCAAAAGCAAAAGATTACAATTAAACAGATGAGATGGAAATTGTTCATATGTACGATTTGGAACGTACATCCAAAAAACCTATGAGCATTCTGAATTTCGCTAGAAACAAAGAAGAGAGTACTGGATTGCTATGTGTTGTCAGTTCTTCAATATGGCAGTGAATGCTGGACAATATCATCAAAGATGGAAAGTGCAATACAGAGAACCGAAGGCGAATTGGCATGGCGAAGGAAGCATTTCAGAAGTTGAGTAAAGTATTAAGAAACAGGACAATTTTGCTAGAAACAAAGAAGAGAGTACTGGATTGCCATGTGTTGTCAGTTTTTCAATATGGCAGTGAATGCTGGACAATATCATCAAAGATGAAGGAAAAATTTGAAGCAACTGAAATGTGGGTTCTACAGAAGGATGCTACGAATATCATGGATCGAGCATGTGAGCAATGATGAGGTTTTGGAAAGGATAGAAACGAAAAGGAAATTAATACTGAGCATCAGGAAGAGACAGCTAAAGTTTCTGGGACATGCAATGAGAAAAGAGGGCTTGGAGAACCTGATACTAACAGGCCAGATAGAGAGAAAAAGAAACCGGGGAAAGCAGCGGATAACATATTTGAAGGACCTAATCAGGTGGACGATGGAACGAGGGTTGCATTGTGTAACAGAAGAAGGCATCTTCAGAGCCACCAGGGATAGGGAGACGTGGAAAGCCATGATCGCCTACGTCCTGAAGGGACAGGGCACATAGAAGAAGAAGAAGAATATGAATATGCAACATGGCAGATTGTGTGCTAGTGCTCATAGAATAGTGATCCATTTAGTGAATCCAGTTGAATTCCTTGCATTCACTTCCACACAAATACCCTTAGGAAAGGTTTTGCACCGTCTCTTCGCTCCAGTTATGGGCTAAATAATAGGACAGATTGGGTTCTATAGCCTTGGATGGCAACCAATCTACCGCTAAGAACAAAAGCAACCTACTGCGGGATAATCTGCCCAGTGAGTCATATCTCTTTCGAGACATGATCACCCAAAGCGTATTTACGTATGGCACTTAACTGACTTACTGAATTTAGAATAACATAACTATAATTTAAATATTAATACTATACAATTATTTTCTCACCGGCAGCACAACTCTGAGTTTTTCACGAACAAAGCAATCTTCAAGTGCTGACTGAAAACTGAGAAATATATAAATTGAATTTTGTCATATCTACCGGACTATAATAATAGTGGCATAGTCTAAATTATTCAGAGGATTTGCTTAAAAAAATAAAATAAAAATAGGTATAATAAATGGGAAAAATAATATCTACACATGTAGATAAATACACATCCACATAACTTATACACTTCCATACAGAAAAATAGAATTAAAATTTAAAAACAATTTTTTTACTTTTTATTTTTTATATAATCGTGTGACCCAAAGCAAAGCATTTTACTGCCACTGTTGTACAGGGGGTTACATAGGAGGAATGTTATGAGAAAGAGTGACAGGCTACAGAGGAAGAGAGTATGAGAAGGAAGAGAATACTGACGAGTGGGGTGGACGAAGAAAAAAACATGTGAGAGAGGATGTAAGTTAGTGAGATAGCAGGTGATTATTGACTTTACATTTGAATTCTTGAACATTGTAGCTGTCGGGAAAGCAATTATGCGAAAGGGTATTCTACAGGCGAGAAGTGCGAGAAAAGAAGCTGATGGAGTAGAATTTGCGTTTATATATACGCACATCTAAGTAATTATACCAAAAGATAATACAACTGTACACACCAATGTCATGGCATATCGACATATGCAAGTATGTGGATGATATATATATAAACGATATATATATAAACGCAAATTCTACTCCATCAGCTTCTTTTCTCGCACTTCTCGCCTGTAGAATACCCTTCCGCATATATATATATATATATATATATATATATATATATATATACAGGGTGGACCATGAGTCGCGCACCAAAGCATTTAAAACAATTCTGCAATTCTGATAATAATGAACGTTATTTTATTAAAACCAAGCTTAACTAATGAACTGAGAAACATGTTGTACACGCTGGTACAATCACAAATGCTCAAAATGCTCGCCATTTGCGTTGATGCACAATTCCATCACTTCACGTAATTCTTTAGTGCGCGACTTATGGCCCACCCTATATATATATATATATATATATATATATATATATATATATATACAAATGAATGAGGAACGAAGAAAATATTTACAGCGTTCAAAACATTAATTTAAAACAGTGCTCAATCTAAAAATAGAGCAATGAATACTCATTATAAATTATACATTAGAACAGCGTTTCTCAAACTCTTTTAGAATATTTTTGCATGGCGATCTATTTGTAATATTTTAGATGGCTCGCAGACCCTTCTATATTGACCACAGTTAACATATAGGCAACTCGAATAAAATCATGCCAACTGTAGAACACGAATACTTTCTTCTTCTTCATATAGTTTAGAGTACCTTTGCAACGACTTTTTTCCATATTACATAACTAAAACATAAGCAAGGCCAAAATAGAACTAAGGAAGTTAACTCAAGAAATAAAAATAATGCATACAAAAGAAAAAGGAGGTAAATAAGGGAGAGTTGGAAATAAAAAATATAATCTACCTTTCCAACAACAACGCTGCCATTATGACTTAGCAACAATCTCAAATAGCCAATAATTTCAACTGAGTGGCCTCTTCACAGTCCTCTCGAAACCCCTTCCCAGTCCCCTAGGGGACCGCGGACCCCAGTTTGAGAACTTCTGCTTTAGAAAATGTACAAACTACAATCTTATTATTAACCACCTGATAAGACATTGATTGTTCAAATGTTTAAATGTAACGTCAATCGCCATGTTCTGTAGTTTTGAATCCTGTTCTTTTATTGTCCCTGCGTTTTAGTGGCTTTATCGCCTTTCTTGGGGTGAAATTATTAAAATAATTCTCATTTACTTTGTCTATCTTGGTTGAGATATATTTTAATGTGATTATTATTGTACTTTCTGTCACCTTTTACATTTTATTTTCCCACCATTTTTTTCTTTGTTTTTTTTTTCGGCGTCATCTTTTTCTTTCTCTTCTGTTTATTTTACGGACGTCATTACTTTATTCTGTGAACCACGATCGATTGATTGCTTATCTAAAATCGATATTTCGGCAATTCCGTGTTCTATAAAAAAGAAGGGGTAAGATAAAACATTTTTGACTTTAAATTTTAATTCTCTGACAAGTTTGCTTATCTACATGATGTTTTATTAATTTATCTCATTCAATCCTCAGCTCTTTTTTCTTGTCCGCCGTCTTCAGTACACATGCGCGCGCACGCACACACAGATGCACACACACACACACACACACACACACACACACACACACACAGAGGGAGATAATAATCTACAGGCAATAACACAGATAAACTCAAATACATATCATACCCACAAACAAACAATTGGTCTGACACACGCTCTTACATCCACATTAACAGACACATCACACACGCCCATAGATCACATATACACTTATACACAGAGATTCCAACGAATTCGCATCCGCATAACAGCTGGACACTGTCACAAAGGCTCGACCAGACACAATCAATGAAATAGAATCGTCAGATCATGACTTATGGATATTACGCATGGCGCCCAACTCATTCAGAAAAGTCTAAACTGTTATCTGTAAACAACCTCTTTTTCAGATCAAAGATTAAAAATAGCTTCGATCAAATGTGGTTCAGTGGATATCAACTCGAAACGACAAATCGGAATAGCGAGTTCGAATTCCATTTGAATTCCTCGCATTCACTTACGCACAAGTATTGGGAAAAGTATTAATCCGTCTCTTCTCTCCAGTTATGGGTTAAATAACAAGACCGATTGAGTTCTATAGCCTTGGCTGGCAACCAGTCTACCGCAGAAAGCAATGGTAACCTACTGCGGGATAATCTTCTGTCCAGTCAGTCATGTCTTGAAAGAGACATGATCGCCTAAGCGTGTATCACGTATAGCACTTAACTAAAGAGTCCTAAAGAGAGCCATCCTTCTTCAAACATCAAGAACTGGCGCTACAGAATCACAGATAAAAACTGCAACAAACAATATCACTTAAAGACTTTCAACAGTAGCAACAACTAAAGTGAGTGGAACGTAACTCGACGAAAAAATAACGACATAATGAAGACGTTTGACGTACTTCTTCTATGTGCTCTATCCCTTCAGGACGTAGGCGGTCATGGCTTTCCACGTCTCCCTATCCCTGGTGGCTCTCAGCACGCCTTCTCCTGTTACACCACGCAACACTCGTTCCGTCATCCACCTATGTCCTTCAAATATGTTATCCGCTGCTTTCCCCTGTCTCTTTCCCTACCTCTATCTGGCTTGTTAGTATCAGGTTCTCCAAGCACTCTTTCCTCATTGCATGTCCCAGGAACTTCAGCTGTCTCTTCCTGATGCTCAGTATTAATTTCCTTTTCGTTTCCATCCTTTCCAAAACCTCATCATTGCTCACATGCTCGATCCATGATATTCGCAGCATCCTTCTGTAGAACCACATTTCAGTTGCTTCAAGTTTTTCCTTCATCTTTGATGATATTGTTCAGCATTCACTGCCATATTAAAGGACGGACTGCACACTTACGCGTAAACACCCTTGTGAAAGTTATTAATCCATCTCTTTCCTTCAGCTATGGGTCAAATAACAGGACAGATTGGATTCTATAGCCTTGGATGACAACCAGTTTACCGCAGAAAGTAATATCAACCTACTGCTGGAAAATCTTTTGCTCAGTCAGTCTTGTCTCTTTCGAGACATGATCGCCCAAGTGCGTATTACATATAGCACTTAAACGATTGAATTTGGGACTAAAAAACGGATTCATGTTTAAGTTGTTCCATCAGGAACGTAGGTCACGTGAATTAAATATCTACATTGGCGGCGATCATCCCGGCCTAAGTTAACAGAAAATTCTGGTGAAAATCTTGGCAGCGATTGTTTCCTGATCCGGCGTTTCCTGATGGCTGCAGGTTCTGCATCTGCGGGTGTCCTGCGGCTAGTTGGAATGAAAAAAGATCTTTTGAAATTAATTCCACGGTCTGGTTGATTACCGTCTCTGGTGTCGTCATGCCGGGCTTCTTATCGTAAAACTCTCCGTGGAACTTGACAATGACTATACGGTCACTGGTCAGAGTCCGCTCAACCCACACTGAATACTAAAACGATAGAATACAATAATACACAAATATCAGGTACATACACATGCATACAGAAAATTAAAAAACACACATATCACCAACCACATCATACACACATCATAGACGATCAGATACAAACTCACATATATCGCACACAGATAGAAAATCAGATACACATATTCACTATATTTACAGAGTATACACATTCGCGCACACATCATACATCACACTCACACTCACGCTGATCAGATACAAGCAATCACGCGCACAGAGTCAGACACCGATTTTCTTTCTCAATATTGCATTCTTTTCTTGAATGCGTTTGTTGTTAGAAATACAAGCAATAACTATTTCTTGAGTATATTTTATCACTTGAACGTAATGTTTAGTTTAAAGAACGTCGGGTCTAACGACGTTTTCTCCTGCTCAGAATGACGCAAGTTCGAAACCTAAGTAAGAGCGTATTTTTTATTAATAAGATTTTTCTAATATTTAGACCCCTAGGACAAAATAAATAAATAAATATGCTGTTTCATAAATAACCAGAGAATACTGTTATTCATTAAAATAACTTTTAATGGTTAATTCATTAAAAGTAATTTCATTCGGATTAATAAATAAAAAATCCATTACTTCTTTAGAAATTGCTTTGTTTATGTTAGAATACGAAACAGCAGGTTTGAATATTTTGAGAATCTTTGAATTCCGCTTAAAGGTACTATTCGGCTTTGCTGGATCTGCGAGATTGTTCGTGACCGATTTAATCTAAAGTTCATCCGATTTAACGATGGTTTCTCCTGTTAGGGAGAAGCAGGTTCGAATACTGCTGGAAGGCACAGCTTTTATTCAGGTTTCTCTACTATTCAGGCCGGTAGATGAAAATAAAAAAAAATCTACTGTTTAATAAATAAACAGAGCGTCTACTCAAATATAGGTATCCACGAAAAATAACTTTTAAGTGATAAAATTTCCGTGCTTTTATACACGTGACAGACATATCTGTGTTTGTGTTCACAGTGGTTAAAGCGAAAAGCAAAAACAATTTGCCTTTGAAGAGAATCATTCATGAAAGTAAATACGTTTAATAGGAAATATTTTTACGCACTTTAAAAAGCAATTTTATTGAACATTTGATTCACCAAAATATACTGAAATTTCACTTGAAACAAATGAAGTCTTTGCTTTTTTTTTAGGCTGCCAATTGTATTAAGCAGTCACTTTAAAAATTAAGAATTCTGTCAATTAAATAATGAAAATTCCTAATTTTAAAATGAAAGCGAAGATGGACATTTCTTGGCTATAGATTTTCATTGTTTTGACTTGGTATAAAGAGTAGGTATTAATCCGACTCTTCCCTCCAGTTATGGGTTAAATAATAGGACAGATTGGGTTCTATAGCCTTGATCGGCAACCAGTCTACCGCAGAAAGAAAATGACAACCTACTGCGGGATAATCTTCTGCCCAGTCAGTCATGTCTATTTCAAGACATGATCGCCCAAAGCGTGTATCACGTATGGCATTCAACTGACTGATAAGGAGTCATGTAGGGTTACTTTTATGAAAAAGAAATCTTTTGTTTTCATTATAACTTGCCGTGATAAAATTCTTGACCTCTTGCCAATTGCATATGGGCACTTCAGCTACTACGTACACATAGTTGCAAGGGGAAAAACAAAAAGTATTAAACTTTCAACAGCGCTTATTGATCAATTTTCTTAATATATAAATAATGGTGCAAAAAGTGACAAAATTATTGGTGCGGGTCTAGAATGTGATCTACACGCCATTGAGATCTATACACCATTATGATTTGAAAGCCATTGTGATCTATACGCCATTGTGACCTACAGCTTAAATCTATAAAGGCTTTTGATCTACGTTCAAAATTTTGTTATAAAGGTGCAGTTATGATTAGAAGAGTGAGTTAATAGTAAAATGTGTGATTTTGCATATAGGCAGACGGTAATCTTCAAAGAAGGCGGCTTTATTTGAAATTTGAAATTGTCAGAGAGAAAGAGAAAGAGAGAGGAGGAGGAGGAGGAGGAGGAGGAGGAGGAGGAGGAGATGGGAGACTACAACATAGTACTAAGCTTTCGTTTTGGAAATTTTAGACACCGTTCTAGATCACAAGCTATAACAGAAACATGCATATAGATCACGTACTATACAAGGATGTGCGTTGTGGTATAGTGGATATCGACACGGAACGACAAATCGGGGGTGTCGAGTTCGAATTCCAGTTGGATTCCTTGCATTCACTTACGCACAAATACCCTTGGGAAAGGTAGTAATCCGTCTCTTTCCTCCAGTTATGGGTTAAATAATAGAACAGATTGGGTTCTATAGCCTTGGTCAGCAACCAGTCTACCGCAGAAAGCAATGGCAACCTACTGCGGGATAATCTTCTGCCCAGTCAGTCATGTCTATTTCAAGACATGATCGCCCAAGCGTGTATCATGTATGGCATTCAACTGACTATACCAGCACCAAATTATTGATATGTGATCCTTTAGATGCCGTTGGTAAAGGAAGCTATTAAGTGTAAAGGTAATAGCTGGTGCGAGTAACGGGTCAATGGCTGGGCTAACGATGAAAAAGACCTGGAGTGGGTTCGTGAATCCACGAACCTGTGGTAGTGCGAGAGGGGTGTCGTTAGTGAGGTTGATTGGTGGCAAAATCTGGTTGTTTGAGCGAGACCACGATAACAATAACGAGGGAGTCTTGAAGTGGATATTGAGGCTTCATAGAAAGGAATTTCTTTGTTAGATTTTGATCAAATAAGAGATTAAACGAAAACGGGGTCGAAGTCGTCGAGATGTTAGAAACCACGGTGGTGACATCGAAAGAGGCCTCTTGACGACATCTGGGCTGTTGGTCGCGTTCTGTGTTTGAAAAGTCAGATATCTGGTTGCCGTTATATGGATTAACCGAGGTCACAGAATTGACGACGACAGTCTGCCATTGTCGACAGCTGACCTGGTATCGGATAGCCGTTGCAATACATTGACAGGTCACGGTAGCGACGACGAGAAGGACAGCCCTGGTGATAACAATGAGATCTAATGCTGTTTTTGACAGCTGATGTATCAGCCTGGTACTGTTTGTAAGGGGTTTTCTTTCAAGCAAATCTTGTTGCTCCTAAGCTCATCTTTTTTTTTTCCGGCAACGTTCAAGATTTGTAGCATTTTAGAATATCGCGGGGATTTGTCTTTAGACTGGGTTTGATGCTCGAAGTCCCTGCGCAGAAGGCGACATTTTTATTTTTGCTTTCTTAGCGGTCATGTCCGGCTGCACAGCGAATTAGAATGAGATCTAATTTGCAGCGGAATAGCATCAGCAATGGTGCACGTGGTGAGAATTGCAGTCGTAATATGATTTTTTTATTTTTTTTTATTGATGATATACCAGAAGAGTGATGTAAAAGAACCACACACTTTCTTAAAAATTCCAGCTCTGGTTTGCTGGTCCTGTTAAAATTAAAATAACCATTTTTTTTTCGCAGCTCTAAAAAGTCAAAATATTCCCACCAGACGCCTTCACTCAGTCAGTCTATGGTAAAGATTGATCGAACCAACTTTTTTGCGAAACGAAATGAATTTTTAATTGACTTCCTACCAGAAGCCCTAATCACATTCCTTTTAAAGTTTGTTTCATGATAAAACCAACGTTTTAGAAAGCAATGCCGAATCAATTTTGTATTGATTTTCCACCAGAAGCCGAATCAATTTTGTATTGATTTCCCACCAGAAGCCGAATCAGTTTTGTATTGATTTCCCACCAGAAGCCGAATCAATTTTGTATTGATTTCCCACCAGAAGCCGAATCAATTTTGTATTGATTTCCCATCAGAAGCCGAATCAATTTTGTATTGATTTCCCACAAGAAGCCGAATCAATTTTGTATCGATTTCCCACCAGAAGCCGAATCAATTTTGTATTGATTTCCCACAAGAAGCGCTAAACTGATCCATTTGAAAGGTTGTCTCGTGAGAGAACTAACGTTTTAGAAAGCAAAACCAAATTAATTATTAATTGATTTCCCACAAGAAGCTCTAACCTCATCCATTCTAAAAATTGTGCCATGATGAAACAAACGTTTCAGAGTACAATACCAAATCTATTTTTATTTATTTTTAACCAGAAAACACCAGGAAATCTAACTCGGTTGTAAATGTGCGAATAATTCTAAATATTTTGAATGCAACTTTTAATTGTTGCAAGTTTTAAAAGCCTCGTTTTTTCTCGATAAAATTGCCTTCTTCCCTATTATATAAATCATGTGTGGAATAACCTTTATACCAATGGATTACAGTGTATCGATTGAAACCATATATTTCCATGAAGCTCTAAATCTTAGTCCTCACATCATGCAAAAAGATCTGCAATCAGCCCGGGCACAGCGTTGAACGCGAGACACACGGTCATTTCTTCACCATTGGTGACTGGATCAGCTCTCAAGCATTACAAAAGATGCAAATATACTTTTGAACAGTTCGTGTGCTGTATACATCTCACTTTGAAAACTTCTAGATACTCTGAAAAGAGCAAATCTAACTGTCCTTTTAAAATTCAACCGCACGCCGCTCTGCGAGACAAGCTTGCTAATCACTCAGTTCCTGCAGGCTCCCAAATCACACATCGTTACTGTTCTTATTTGATGTGAAAATATCGTGTTTACCAGATGAGCCATGTCGTCAACCTGAGATGTGCGCAATAAATCATTTGAGCAATTTGCTCTGGTTGGTCGGCCATGTTAAGTTCAGCTCTTCCTTACAATCGAGAGAAATATAATGTTCATAAATAGAAATATATTTAGCACCCGTTGGCATTGAATGATTAGCTGAGGTGGTTTATTCCAAAAAAGAAAAAAGAAAAAGATTAAAAAATAGTGAATGAATGTGAATGTCTTGTAGTATCTTTAGACTAAAAATAACCCACGGACTTTAAGTCGATATTTTATTCCAGAAAGCGAGAAAAACGCACTAACCATACATTTTAAGGCGACTTAATGCACGGATTGTCAGCTAGAAAAAAGTCCAAGATGCAAATTAACAATTACTGATGTTAAAATCAAAAATAGAGAAATTTAAATACCTGGGAATTATCTTAATGCGGCACCGAAATCCGAAGCTGTAATGGCATAGCAAAAGACGACTTCCAAAAATAAAACAAAGAAAACATCGTTAGAAAAAAAAAGTGTGCTGAAATGCTATGTAATATCAATTCTATATGTAAGTTAATACTGGACAATTTTGTCGCAGATAAACAGAAGGCCTAAAACAACAGAAACAAAGGAACGTGTGCTGAACTGCTCGGTCATATAAATTCTCCCACATGTCAGTAAATGTGGGAACATTTTCTCATACATGAAGAGGAGTCCTGAGACAAAAGAAACCAAAAATCATGTGCTGAACTGCTATATTAACTAAATCCTTTGACATTTCAGTAAAGTACTGGGCAATTTTCTCGCAGATGAAGAGAAGGCCTAACACAACAAAAACAAAGTGTGTTAAACTGCTATGTTCTATAAATTATCCTATATGTCAGTCAATCACAGACAATTTTCTCACAGATGAAGAGGAAACCTGAAACAACAACAACAAAAAAAAAAACAAAAAAAAACAAGAGACTTCTGCTAAACTGCTATGTCATATAAATCCTCCTATATGTCAGTGAATACGGGACAACTTTCTGATATATGAAGAGGAGACCCGAAACATCAAAAAACCAAGAAACTTGTGCTGAACTGCTATGTCAGATAATTTCTCCTATATGTCAGTCAATGCTGGATAATTTTCCCACATATTAAGAGGAGACCCGAAACAACAGAACAAAGAATTGTGTGCGGAACTACTGTCATATAAATCCTCCTATATGTCAGTGAATCTGGATAATTTTCTCACATATTAAGAGGAGACCTGAAACAACAGAAACCAAGAAGTGTATGCTGAACTACTGTCATATAAATCCTCCTATATGTCAGTGAATGCTGGATAATTTTCCCACATTTTAAGAGGAGACCCGGAACAACAGAACAAAGTGTGTGCGGAACTACTATGTCATATAAATCCTCCTATTTTCTTACTTATGAAGAGGAGACATTTCTGCAGTAGGATGATGATAATAACATGGAGCGAAGATGTAAGTAACGTGGAATTTTTAAGGAAGAAGTGAAACGGATACTCAAAATTCAAATCAGAAAGAATTGAAATTTGTGAGACATTTAAGAAAGAAATGAGAGTTGAAAAACTTGACACACACAGGTAATTTTGATAAGTGGGACAGTTGGAAACAGCTAGTCACCTACCTAACACGTACTTAAGAACAAGAAGTAGTCAATCGCAGTCGGGATCAACGAATTAAATGCGAACTAGCCTTTCTTTAGTATGTAGTTCGCTAGGACTACATAAAATTTAGAATGCAGAGTTTTTTTTCTCTTAGACTGTTTGCCATTCCAGGCTGTAGAACTTTTTCTGTCCCGCATCTTAACTCATAGCTGAGATGGGGAGATAAGCTGAATTCGTACTCTTTTCAAGGGTATTAGCACTTAAGTGTGTTGAACTTTTTGGGTTACATATATACTGCGCAGACCCCTATGAGTCAACCCATTTTATAGTTCACAAATAGAAGGCTTAACCAATCAGGAAGTTCAAAATATTCAATGCGACGTGTATAAAATGCCGCCATATTTTTCCGAGTATTGGACATCAAATCCGATTCTGGAGATTGTCTGATTCGAGAGTGATAGCCTTTGGCGTTGTTTCATTGAACAGATTACATGCGGGAGGGGGGATACTCTATATCCATATACTATGACGGACATGGTCAACAGATACCAAGAGGATACTCTATATCCAGGAACGTTGTCAACATCATCTTCAATTCCTTTACTTTGTGACCATTATGGACTGTTGTTGCTATATAATATACATTTGGGAGATTGATTCTCTATTATAATCAATACATAAACTAATCCCTGCGCTTTATCCATAAATTATGGCGAATTTTACGAACAAATGAATGTTATGAACCAGGACTGGAATTTGAACTCAATGTTCTAATTCTTCGGTCTGAGCTGCAATTCATTACTCTACCATGTATCCTTGTGACAATTAATAACGGAACAGAAAATGGAACTGAGAGTAAAATAAATAAATAAATAAAACAAAACAAAAACAAACATTGCTAATAACTACGATGGATATGATGTAGTGGAACGCCATAAACATTTACATCCTGTAGTAATACAGCACATGGAAGAACAAAATTTGGTTTTTAAATAAAAATCTCTCCTTACTTTAAGATGTTAATTCCTGTGCCCTCTTAATTATAGTTGATTTAATAAGCAGGCATAAGTGTAATGATATCTTATCTGATCACGATAACTATCGTGATCAGATAAGATATAAAATAAATAATATGATTGTTATAAATAAAATGATTGTTTATTCAACTCCGAACTTCGTCAATTAATATAGGCAAATGGGTGTGTGTCTTTGGGAGTTTTCTTTTGGCGAGATTTATTAGACTGCTTTCTTCGCTTTCGGTGTGGGTTAATATACCTTCTTTTATTGCTCGTTTCACGTGTAAACATCCTAAACGGAGCTGGATCAAGCAGTTATTTTACAAGTTAGGGGCAGCCACTGTCATCCTGTGAGACACGTATAAGAATCTGGCTGCTGGAAGGTTATCTTTCCCGTATTGTTGTGGTCTGGTTTGGGGCCAGAAATAAAGACATAAAGACGGAGTAGAGTTAAACATATATATTAACAAGGAAGAGTAGTACAAACAGATACAACATGAAAGGAATCACCAGTGTGACTGTATTGTGTCAGAACTATCAACTTGAATAGACCCCCACTCTCTCTCTCTCTCTCTCCCCACACACACACACACACACAAAGCAGAAACTGCTGCTTATTTATAGCTTGGAAGAGTTCATTGTGTGCATGGGTAACTTTCCATAACACGTATCAACCTGCTGATGAACAGAGTTCTAATGATCTGAAATAAAGTTTATTCTGGCATAGTCGGTGTGGTCACATAAATGCACACACCCTAAAGACGGATGCAGGGAAATCCTTACCACGGATTTTTATCGGCTCGGAATGAAAAATCGGAGAGCAGAGTTCGAATTCCAGTTGAATTCGTTGCATTCACTTATGTGCAAAGACCCTTAGAAAGATATTAAGCGATCTCTTCTCCTTCCAGCTATTGATTGAATAGCAGGACAGATTGAATTTTATAGCCTTGGTTGGCAACCAGTCTACCGCAGAAAGTAATGACAATCTACCGCGAGAAAATCTGTCTAATCATTCATGTTTCGAAAGAGACATGATTGCCTTAGCGTGTATTACTTATAGTACTTAACTAACTGATATATATGTAATAGCCTTTTCATAGCTACTATCTACATTATTTTTTATTTATGTATTTATAGACCCAATGACATTAAGAAAAATGTCGTTAGGAGTTTTAAACTTCTAGTAGGGTTACCCTTGGCGGCAAAGTTAAAGACGAGAACATGGACTAAGTGCGACTAACCCAAGACCCCAACGGTAACATAAACGAACGATAATTACAACTGATTTCATCGGCTGAACCATATGCTACGGAAAGAGCCATTTGAAATTATAATATCAAGTGGCAGTTCGTTGCAGCTTCATAACTATATTTTGCATGTCTCATTCCATATGTGCCGCAGAGGAAGGTCATAAAATCAAGTGTGGCTAAATTTCCACCATCAGCTGTGGAGTAGTTTTCGCACTGAAGGTTATAATCGTGCTATGTCGGTTGCTAATCGACTTAACGCACTCAAAATGTTAGGAACTTGGTAAACGTCCACTGAAAGTTGACTCCTTAATATTCGGCTAACTGCCGACTAATATCAACTGCCTAGAACTCCAATAGAACTCTAAAGAACTCCTATAAGCTTCCCAAGAACTCCTAAGAACTTATCCCGTTAACTCTTATTAATATAGGAGGGAGAGTCCATTATCTGAGGAATAGGTGTGTTTCCCCATAACAAGCACCTTCTTATACTTGGATTTTCTTTCACCTTCAACCAACTCTTGCAAAGTCAAGCAGAGATAAAGAATGTATGACGAGCGCAGATTTGAATGAAACTGGAAGCTTCTAGTCCTAAACTTTCACGTTGATGATGAATTTAGTCATCAAGTACATCATGATAAAGGAAGTGACCAGTAAAGTAGAAATTAAATTCCTAGATCTAAACTTATTTATAAATGGAACTTTGTCTGTGTGTGTGTGTGTGTGTGTGTGTGTGTCCGTTACCTATAGACTCCGAAACGGTCGAACCGATTTTCTTCGAAAATTTACACAGTTGTATTATAAGCGTCTGCGAGTGTTTTTAGCTATCTTTTGTGTCGAGGTACCCCAGATAAATATCGAAAATCGATAATCGAAAAAATCGGGTTATAGAAGGAGTGGTCCGATTTTAATCAAATTTGATATACTCATAGACAAAGACATAAGAAACTATATTCAGAAGTTTCAAAGTTGCAGTTCTTACAATAGTGCAGAAAATCGAGAATCTGCTTGTATATCTGTATTTTTTCCAGCCCTTTTATTTTAGTTTTTGCTTTGGGTTTGGCTCTAAGTAGGTATAATTGTAGTTCTTAGTCTCAGCCATGATACCATTTACTCAGAGGACTTATTTAGCCTTCAAAATTCAGTTTACGACGAAAAAAACTTATTTAACATCAATACAAGGAAATCAAAATTTGACTTACATCCATTCATTTTTCTTTCAGTCTCCGGTTCGCTTTAATTGGAAACAACTATTGCTTTTTAGTCTTTCGTGCCAACGTACAAAGAGTCTGAGCTCCAGAACCATGGATTAGTTTTAAAGCTTTCATTACACCCGAGCAACGCCGGGCTATACTACTAATATGTAATAAAGCCGACGACGATATTTACATAAATAGTTATAGTATATTTATAGTTTTAACAACGAAGGAAAGAAGGATTTCTGGTTACTGGCTCAATGCGCCTTGGGAAAAAAGTGAATTTCATAATCTTTACCTAGAGACTAACAAATACATCGACTTCATCCAATCTTACGAATGAACCAGCGGATGAAGAGAGCTACGCATAACGAACATGCTACAGAAGGTACCATTTTAATTTATAACAGAGTCAGTGGCAGTTTCATAACTGGATTCTGCATGTTTCATTCCATATGGGCCACAGACGAAGGGCATGAAAAGTGGGTGGGTCTCTTCTACTCTGATTTTCTTTCACCCCCAACCAACTCTTGCAAAGCCAAACGGCAATGAGGAATAGATAATGGGAACAAGTTTTGGTGAAACTGGAAGCTTTTAGTCCTAAACCTGCACGTTGAAGGCAAATCTAGTCGTCAGCGTCATCATCGTGGAAGAAACGACCAGGAAAGAAAAAAAATAAATTCTTAGATACGAGGGAAGGCTGACGTATATCGTATATCTATCTTCATGGCTGCGTGGTCAATTAGTTAGCAAGCGGGCGTGTGATTAGAAATTTCCTTTTCTGACATTAAGATGCGGTTTCGAATCTCAACATTGTTAACGAGTCTTTTTAGATGTTATCGGCCCATGGCGGGAGTAGGAGCGTATGACAACTTTTTATAGTGTCTGAAAACCACGGATTGACTTAAGCCTTGTGAATGAGATTGGGTACGAATTCTCAATTCATCATGACCGATGGTGTGCATACTGGCGTTGTGCATACTGTTTTTTTTTTAATCATATCACCCCGAGCAAGGCGGTAATGCCACTGATGTGCAGGGGGCTACGTACGAGTGAAAAGATTGGAAAAGAGAAAGCTGGAAACCACATCCTAAACAGGGAACAAGGGATGAGCCTCTTCACCTGTTCAATAAACGTGGGTGGAGTGTGAACCGGGCGATAGTTTAGTCTATCTACTCCAACTGTAAAAAAAAAAAAAATAGAAAAGAGTGAAAAGATTGGAAAAGAGAAAACCGGAAACCACATCCTAAACAGGAAACAAGGGATGAGCCTCTTCACCTGTTCAATGTTGATTACGCTAAATGATGCGCTCTTCCCAAATAGCTAAAGCCAGCTCAGTATCAGTCAGTTAAGTGCCATGCGTGATATACGCTTAGGCGATCATGTCTCGAAAGAGACATGACTGACTGGGAAGAAGATTATCCCGCAGTAGGTTGCCATTGCTTTCTGCGGTAAACTGGTTGCCAACCGAGGATATAGAACCCACTCTGTTCTGTTATTTGACCCATAACTTGGGGAAGAGTCGGATTAATACATTTTCAAGGGTATTTGCGCGCAAGTGAATATAACTGGATTTTGAACTCGGCTCTCCGATTTATCATTCCGAGACGATATCCACTGCACCGCAACGCACATCCAGTTGCAGCATAAACTACAGGCGAGCTCTATGGGTATCTAGAAACACAAATTTGACTGATGATTCGTCTGCAACAGGGATAACTAGACGCTCTAACACACATAACTATGGAAACTAGCGGCCAGACAATATTATCTTGATTTATCGTGCATATCTCAGTAAGTTCATGTCTATCTATGGCCACCTCGACGTGGTGTGATGTCCAGAAGTCTTGCCCCGCAAGAATAACTACGATTGAATAATGAGTTTGATTCTAACTGGGAGCCTCATACTATCGACATTGTGTTACTTCTAGGCTCAGAAAAGCACTTTATGTTGGACACATCGACACAATGTAATGGTTAGCAAGCTTGACTCACAAGATCAACTACGGCTGAGTAACAAGTTCGATCCTCACTGGCAATTTCGGCTTGTTCCACATCTAAGCTACACTTTGAAATCCGCTTATTTATTTTGCTAGCTAGATAGATATCGTAGTTTTCAATAAATTTTACAAACTTCAATTTGTCTGACTTTTTTCCTTCTTCTATTTAAATTATACGCTTTCAATATATTGTCTTCTGTGTCTATATATTTCATCCCAAACCAGATAAAAATGTAAAACAAATTGTTGAATTATATTTTGGCATTCACATTTGACTAAGTATATATATTTGTATTCCATCGCTTGATTGATTCGTCACTAATTTAGTTTATCTTTTATTTTTAGGTAAGTACAACGAACACACTTTCTTTCCGGTGTCTTATAATGAAAATGAAAACATCAAGGCTCCCGGCATCATTACTCCTAGTTCAAGCTGAACGTCTGCAAACGTAAGTAGACACTAACTTCGATTGGCAAACTATAGAAATTCTCATTAAAACTCAACATTAACGGTTTTTCCAACTCACACAATAATGGAATGTATATTTTTGCAGAAGATTACTTACAGCAACCTTATGACATCAGATCCACTTGCGATTTGTGTATATGCTTGACATTTTTCCTAATTTTTTTTTTACAAATGTAAATTGTGACTTCATTTATTCAAACACCAATTCCAATCAGAAATTATCTATCTATCTATCTATCTATCTATCTATCTATCTATCTATCTATCTATCTCAGCTTCCTCTATCTATCTATCTATCTATCTATCTATCTATCTATCTATCTATCTATCTATCTATCTATCTAGCTTCCTCATAGCTATCTATCTATCTATCTATCTATCTATCTATCTATCTATCTATCTATCTCAGCTTCCTCATATCTATCTATCTATCTATCTATCTATCTATCTATCTATCTATCTATCTTAATCTGTTCATATCTACCCGAGAGATACAATAAAAGGTTTCAAATGCAAAATATTTTATAGCGTATAATATTTATCAAATATTTATGTATGTTAAAACTTAAATGACATTATTGTAGAACAAATAAGTTACTATATCTTTATAGAGTTTTGTATCTTGGACCCTTGGTGATTTAATATATATATATATATATATATATATATATAATTCCATGCACATACATGCACAACCACACCAGCATTGCCTGATGTTGAGAATTAATCTCGAAACATAGATATTTCCATGTAAAAATGAAAAATTGACATAACCATCTATATATATATATATATATATATATATATATATATATATATATATAATATACTATGTCTGTTTGAAAAGTAACGGGTCTGTGTGAGCTATAGACTGTGGTCAGTTCTTGACACAGATCCAGACGATCAATCAGTAAGTCTAAAAAAGATCCTGTGGTCTTTACTTAGTTCAGTGTGCGAGGAGACCAAGGTTGCGGTAGGAAACATAATGCCTGCTTTACCGCAACGATGCACTACTCGGAGCATCCTCAAGTTACTGGCTTACAACAACTGGAGCAACCTCACTATTAACCTGATCTCGCTCCTTGTAAGGTGTGATGAACAAGCGGGTCCGTTTTAAAAGGCTAAAAGCCCTCAAGTTGTCTGCAGGGATGGAGCTGAAGGGCACCCAAGAAGAAGGCTATAGCAGACGATCGAAACTATAGTTATTACTTCGTAGGCAAAACCATGTAGATTTCTTGTTGGGAATTGAAATATACTGTTTGGGACATTAGTTCTTTTACTTTTAATATATATATATATATAATCAGCATGCAGTGTGGGTATAGAAGAATCAAAAGGAGTGTCCTGTACATACAGTGTTGGGTAACTCTCTAAGAGAGCTCAATATATATTTGTATATAAATACATATAGAGCAAATATAAGAAAAATTAAGGCAGACACGTGAATCGGAAGTATGGCCTATTTCAGGCGAACCATCATCAGGCAAAATATCATCAGGATTTTAAACGAATGAATTCATTCGTGTAAAATCCTTTGTAAAATAAAGACGGAAGCTGATGATGGTTCGCCTGAAATAGGCCATACTTCCGATTCACTATGAAATAACGTGTCTGCCTTAATTTTTCTTTTTATATATATATATGAAAAGTATATATATGTACTTCATATATATATATGTATACATATATCGCTTTAAAGTATGCTATATTTATGAGTTAAAGTGCTCAATATCAGGAATCGATCACTATTAACTATAAACATGTGGCACACACCACACCCTGTCCACACCAAGATTTTAATGCTAAACGCAATCGTCAGGTCATGTGTTGACTTTAATGTCCACTTATATATATATATGTGTGTGTGTGTGTGTGTGTGTGTATGTGTGTGTGTGTGTGTGTGTGTGTGTGTGTGAGAGTGTATGTATGTATTGCTGTTAGCGTCACTAGCTTGTGTAGGCAATGTAGTTTTAAAAACTACATCGTAAAACAAGAAGTTGATGTTCAAAACGTTTTTAAGTCTTGCAAGTGTGAAAAAATGTTTTAAATTAATGTAGAAATATGTTAAATGGTTTGTAGAAATGTTGTTAATAATTTTTAGCGTCGTATTAACGATAAAGATAAGCCTTTTGTACATGTTAAATAGTTTGTTAATCATAAAAAATCATGTTTTAATGTGACAATATTTTAAAAAGATTTTTTTTTATTCAATAAAAGATAATAAATATAAGATGGGCGCTAATTTTGCCTTATATATATATATATATATATATATATATATATATAGGCTGCGATGGTAAATTGTCAATATTTTATATTTCTAATTTCGCGCATGCGCGCTGTTTCTTTTTTATTTGTCGACTGCACAAAATAGTAGAGTCTATTGGATAACTTCTGTGAGAAAAAGAGCATTACAACGCAAATCAATGCTTCAGGAATTTAGGAACGGCATGCTGTACTCCTTAACATCTCCAATACGAACATTTCAGGTTGTCGGGCGTCAATCTGAAGACAGTGCCGTGAATTCAGAAATAGTTAGATGATATATCCAGTCAACATCACGGTGCTTGAAGTGATCACTCGTGATGGAGACGTTATGTCTCCATTCATTATCCCACAGGGCCTGAAAAAATTCATAGCACTGGGGAACATTACTAAGGCTAAAAAAATCTTACAAAACTGCTATAAATTGTATGACACATCGTGACTCATTAGTTATAGTCCAGCATGAATTATCGTTGCTCAATAGTTATACAAATTGGAGAATTATGCTGAATTTAGAATAATGTTCTTTTTACCGAGCTGATCTGCTAGGCTTCCCAATATTATTAACAATGTTTGTTCAGTTAAAATGGTAGATGTCATTCAATCAAATGTACTTTATGAGAAATATGTCGGCTCGGCTTCTAAATGTCAGTTGGACAATTATGGACATTTGTGAGGAGAATGCAGGAAACATAGCTGGATGGAAAATATATTTCCTCTTGAAATGGAATGTTAAAACTTTATCACCAACTCGAATTTGTCATACTTGAATCTACTTGGTATATATGCGTCATATATTAATTAATATATTAGTTAGTTGTATTGCATTTTATCATTATATCTATATATATATATATATATATATATATATATATATATATATAAAATCACTCATCGTCTGTTGTTGCTATACATAAACACATAGCTATAGTACATGTCAATAGCACTGGTCAACACGGTTTTTGTTGTCAAGAAACAAAACACGTTTTTTACCTAATTTGATGCTGTTGATTTCGAAAATGACCTTAGATTTTCATGGTTAGCTGTATTGAAATTGTTGATATGATGGATGATTACTGATGGAGTATCAAAAGGGATTTAAATGACATTGAACGTAACAGTCAAGAAAGAGAAAATTTTTACCATGGTTCTTATATTCACGAAGGTTTTATTTCTAGTGTTAGTTTATTAAATGATTTGATGAAAATACTTGTTGGTCTTGGTGTATACAATCGTGTTATTCTTAAATACTTAAGGTCTGACTGTTATTGACAAAATATGATTTTTCAATGAGCATACCAATATTTGTTGATTTAAGTACAAATTGAAAGGTTCTACAATTTTACTTTGGGAAATATTGCTATTGGTCAATATCATATATACAAAAAACAAATGAAACACTGTTTTTTTCCCCCCAAAATAATGCGTTTATGTACAGCAAAAACAGTAGCTAAACAAGAATAAGTAAAGTCATTTTCAGATTTAGCACCGTTAAATTAACTAAAAAGATATTTGTTATTTCGACACCATTTCTTTTTCTTTTTTTCGTTTTTTCTTGCCAGTGTAATAAATATACATTTTCCTCTCTAGCAGCAAAATATCAGGTGTTAATTGAACACTGTTCTACTATCGGTGAGATAATATATATATATATATATATATATATATATATATATATAAGTTCTGTTAAAATTTTAATTAAACTGTAACATAGTAAGAACTTCAAATTCCAAATTTATGAGTCGTGTTTGTACCGAGTAGTATAAATATGCTATCAGATAACTTCAATAGATATGTTGAACATCTCATACTGACGAACATTTCGATGCAAACCTTTTGAGTCAGTCAGTAGCACAACGCCATTGATATTGTATATTATGGGTCTAGTCGCTTATTAAGAGCTTCGATAGAAGATTTCTGTTGACCTTAAAATACATTCAATTCAAGAAATTTTAATGTATTCATATATAAAGACGACTGACAATATACTACGATTAAGCTTTTTGTTTATTTTTTGTGATTTCTTTACTGGACACAAAGTGTGTAAAACTTTCTAAAAATCCTCTATATCTGAGAGCTTTTAGCTATTCTTTTAGCCGTAATAAAGGACGATTTTTATGTTTTATTTTTAACTGAATTTATGGGATTGTATGTTTGTGTCGAAAGGTATAATTGTGTTATCTTCATTCAGCGGAATAGAGTCAGTACAGTGGCGACAAGGATTATAATTAACACAAAAAATGATTATTTTTTCTCACTTAGCATAGATAACTGGCGAAGAAAATTAGAAATTCACAGAATAGAATTTGTAGAGTTCGTGTATATTTGTTGGTTGAAGCGGAAGTCGATAAATTCCAAGGGTGTATCACATACTGCTACTAAAAAAATAAAACCTTTTTTCTTCCGAGTTAAGAAATACTTGTACGAAAATGGACGAATTGAAGACAATTATTCAGTAACTATTACAACAAATACAGCGGGAGTGTGTTGAATATCGAGAACAGTTGAACTCAATCACTGAAAAGCAAGGAACAGGTAATATGGCAATTTCATTTTCGTCGAACTCAGTCGCTCTGTTAATTTACTTAAGTCTCAAAGAAAATATTACATTTTCAGAGAAGAATGTCTAGGATGATCGGACGAAAAGAAAATACGTCTTGTGTTACGAACATTGTGCCCTGTTGAACATGAAAATATCTGAATATACTTTTACAGAATACCGCAGAAAAGGTATCAATGTCGGTATTATCAAAACCTTTTGGTGAAAAGAATTTACTTTTTTTATACACGTTGGAAGTACATGAACTTTACCAAGAACGAAGATGAAATTTTTTTTATATTTTCTGGTAACTTCAACCGTGAGTATGAGAAATTGAAACTGGACGAACTATCCTCAGACAGATTTAAATGTCTAATAATCGTTGAAGGTTTAACATCAAGCAATGTTATGAAAAGACGCTTTCGAATTTTTACAAATCTTGAACAGGATTCAAAGTTAACGAAAGAGACTGTTGCGGAAGAGTGCCGAAAATGTCTATTTAAAGCATGATACAGCTAAAATTGAACAAAAGAGGCACATCAGAAGTACAAGTAGTTTGAAAACAAATAGTAGTACCAAAAGAAAAAAAAATCCGAAATTAAAATACCGCCAAACTTAATTTATGCTATGGCTGCAGTATGCTTAATTTAAGAAAGAACTGACTGTTTTAAAAAAAATGTTTTAATTGTGAAAAAACAGGTCACAATCGAAGCTTCTGCAAGTCGGAAAACAAAAGAAATACACAAATTAACTTGCTGAAAGTAGTGCTACCAGATATAAAACTGCAAACTTCAAATAGAAAATTTGTGACAGTAAAAATGATTAACGATACGGTGAGATTTCAGTTAGTCACTAGTAGCGATATTACAGTTATTGGGGCAGAATTGACAATACTAACTTGAAAAGTAAAACAAAAAAAAACAAAAAAACAACAAAGCTGCAAGAGAAATATCGGGTAAGAAAATTAATTTTTCTTGGGAAAATTACTTGCCACATTGCTCGTGTGAGTAAAAATAAACGGATGTTTAAATATTAAAAAATTTCAACTCCAATTTACCTAGCGTCGAATTATTTGAGAAATACCAGAAATAGTTGGCTATGAATACAAATAAAGTTTAGAAGATTACTCTTCGGTGAAAAGTAGTGCCAGATATTTTCCAGCAAAGAATGGATACAGTGTTGGCTGGATTAGACGGTGCTCTCGCTTACATAGATGAAATACTTATTAAGAGCGCTGTGAAAATACAGCACGTAAAAATGATTGAACAAGTATTTCAGAGACTGCATGATCAGTAAAAGGAAATGTTTAAAGATTAAATGTTTATGTCAGAAAATCGACGAAAACAAAAGGTCAAATCTCGCTAGAAGGAGTGCCATTAAAAACATGCCTTCCCCTACAAACTTGGTTATCTGTTGTTGGATCACCCCTCTGCATATAATAATGGACTCGACTTGAGTATACATATACTCCTGCCATAGTGAGATACGCCAGAGCAATTGAGAGTTATAGAAAGATCCGTTAGAGTTATCGGAGAGTACTGGAACTGATACGTAAGTTACAGAGAGATACCGAAGTTACCCAGAGATTACCGCATCAGAAATCAGAGTAGCTCTGAGCTCTACTCAGCTAGAATAATATACACGGATATACTATTTCCAACGACTTCACTTCAAGACTTGTATATAATTATTTCTTACTAAAAGTATTCCTGGGTTTACTAACCTGCGTTCAAGTTTGTATATTATGTTGATTATAACCTACTTTTCTATCTCAATATCTGTTTTTATTGTTCATTATTTTGTGCGGTTCCTCCCCCGGAATCCACAACATTAGCTAACAATCATTTATCGAATTAGAAAATTATTATAATACTTATGTGCCAGATATGTACAACTTGCGAACATCTTGGAAGGATTTACATAAGAAGGATAAGAAATAGAATTGGTAAGCGAAATGTCAAAAAGGTTTTGAAAGAATTTAAAAAATTACTAACTTCAAAGTTATTGCTGACACATTATGGTTCCCAGTGACAGGTAATAGGATCGGTAATAAGACATAAGTTCGTGAATCGTCAGCTGAAAGTTAGACGGAAGCGAGTCTTATATCTTTACTACAGAATTCAGTGAAACTACGTCGACTCCAAGCGACATTATATTTCATGATTGTATTCAACGGAATGAAGACATAAGATATCTACTAACAAAAGTGATGGAAAGAAAGAGAAAAAACTCTAAATGAATTCAGCTAGATCTAAAGCAAAAATAAAATTTCTAAGACGTTTATAAATTTTCCAGCACTCCTCATTCGTACACACGTGGGTAAATGTTCGTTTTAGGTTCCGAAGGCTTTTCCCCTTTCAAATTTATCCAAAATAGCATTATTTCTGTGCAAATGTATAAGCTGAACTCAAATCAACAATTAGTTATTGAAGAAACTTAGCTTTTTTGCTTTGAAAGTCCATTAAAAAGGCGACCTATATCTCGCACTTTTTCTCTCCCGTAACTCTCACGAAATCATATAATTAACTGCAGAATGACGTTCTACGTAGGCAGCAATTTTCTTTTGAATTTTGGTCGATTTTCTTTCTTTACTGAAACTTTTGGCAATGTACTTCCTGTAATGAGAGTAATAAGCGTAGAAATACAATAGCGCATTACTTTCATTACTGGAAGTACATAGCCGAAAGTATCAGTAAATGAAGAAAAATCGACCAAAAATCATTCACATACGCAGTACGTCATTCTGCAGTTAATTACATGACTTCGTGAGAGTTACGGGAGAGAAAAAGTGCAAGATATAGTTCGTTTTTTTATGGACATTTAGATAAAAAAAGGTAAGTTTCTTCAATAGCTAACAGTTGATTTGAGTTCAGCATATACATTTGCACTGAGATAATGCTATTTGGATAAATTAGAAAGGGAAAAGCGTCGGGACTTACAACGAAAATTTACCCACATGTGATTCATACTAACATAGCACATTTAGTCAGAAGAAGTCCTGAAAGACGAAACAAGTCACAAGTAACCTTTTTCCACTTTGTTATATATTTTACCATATCTATCTATCTATCTATCTATCTATCTATCTATCTATCTATCTATCTATCTATCTATATAGCTAGCTAGCTAGCTAGCTAGCAATCCTTCCTTTAGACACAAAGACGAGCCCTAACTTTCACAGGGTACGTTTTCATCCAAAACACCGTTCCGGCAAAATTCCTCAGAACTCTCAATGTTTTCTGTCAACGGTGCACTGAGCAAATTACTTACAGATAGCTTCTCTTGTCCTCGTTTATCTTTCCCAACTTATGTTCTCTCGAGAAATAACGAGACTTCGATATTACAAAACAAATGCCAATCAGACAAACGAGTTTCTCTTTTGCCAAACAGTTCGTCCACGAATAAGTACTCTCATTTCTTTCAGCAAGACACCGAACTCGTTTATAACGGTGTTGTACGGTTTGATTTTGTTACACATTCATTACACAAGTGAAGTTTTAATTTTCAAAGTAACAAAGGTTGTTAGTAAATTTGTTTTTTGTTTTTTTCCTATACTATTTTTTATGATAGCGGTAGTAATTTCATTGTCAGTTGTTTTTTTTTTTATAGTTTTCAAACACAGGCAGGAGAGCTTGGCTGTGTTCAGATGTGGGTCTGTTGATTTTATTAGTATTGTTTCTAATATCTTCAAACGTTTTTTTTTTAGAAGTAGATGTTTTTCTCTTAACAGGCAACTTAAGTGATTATACAACTTAAGTGATATCAGCCGTATAAGAAAACAATTAATCACTCACACATAAATCATTCAACTCGAAAACATTTGTAGATAAC
Source organism: Ascarosepion bandense (assembly GCA_037127315.1). Classification (NCBI taxonomy): domain Eukaryota; kingdom Metazoa; phylum Mollusca; class Cephalopoda; order Sepiida; family Sepiidae; genus Ascarosepion; species Ascarosepion bandense. Next base: position 202,521 of record JBBBDQ010000198.1, on the reverse strand, counting down.
ACAGACATATTAGGTAGATCTAGATAAAAAATGGTTGAAACAAGAAAGAAAGAAGTTATAATGATAAGAAAGAAAGAAAGAAAGAAAGAAGCTATACACATGAAATCGAAGAAAGAAAGGTGTGTATGAAAATAAAATAAAAGAAAGCAATAAATAAAAAAAGTGATACATATATCAAAGAATTAAAGATTTGTATGGAAGGAAGGAAGGAAGGAAGGAAGGAAGGAAGGAAGGAAGGAAGGAAGGAAGGAAGGAAAGCTGTATCTATGATATCGGAGAAAGAAAGATGTACGTGAACAGAAATAATGAAATGACGAAAACTGAAAACTGAAAAAGAAAGAAAGAATACAATAGAGATACGTATAAAAAAAAGAAATGTTCATATGAACAGAAAGAAGAAAGAAAGAAATACGAAAGATAACAATGCATATGATGTCGAAGAAAGAAAGGTTTGTATGAAAAAAAGAAAGAAAGAAAGAAAGAAGGAAAGAAAAGAGAAAGGATTAAGAAAGCATATGATATCAAAGAAACAAAAGTTTGTATGAATAAAAAGAAAGAAAGAAAGAAAGAAAGAAAGAAAAGAGAAAGGATTAAGAAAGCATATGATATCAAAGAAACAAAAGTTTGTATGAAAAAAAAAAAGAAAGAAAGAAAGAAAGAAAGAAAGAAAGAAAGAAAAGAAAAGAAAGGAAATTAAGAAAGCATATGATATCAAAGAAACAAAAGTTTGTATGAAAAAAGAAAGAAAGAAAGAAAGAAAGAAAGGAAAGAAAGAAAAGAAAGGAAATTAAGAAAGCACATGATATCAAAGAAACAAAGGTTTGTATGAATAAAAAGAAAGAAAGCATATAATGTCGAAGAAAGAAAGGTTTGTATGAATAAAAAAAAAAGAAAGATAGCATATGATGTCGAAGAAAGAACGGTTTGTGTGAATAAAAAAAGAAAGAAAGCATATGATGTCGAAGAAAGAAAGGTTAGTATGAATAAAAAGAAAGAAAGAAAGATAGAAATAAACAAGAAAGGATGTGATATCGAAGAAAGAAAGGTGCATAAGAAACGAAAAATAGAAAGAAAAAATGAAATCAATAAATAAGAAAGAAAAATGAAAGAAAGCGATACATATGATATCGCAGAAAGGTGCGTAAGAACAGAAAGAGGACAAATATAAAGAAAGTAAAAAGAAAGAATTAACAAAGAAAGCGACACATAAGAAAGAAAGTACGTATGGTAATACAGACTGTGAGAGAGACTCTCGTAAAAAAGAAAGAAACATTTTGTCAGTGTCCAATGATTCAAGATATTTTTGTTCTAGTTTTCATGTAATCAAGTTGCCATTAAATTAAGTGGTTTAACTTTTGATTTCATTCATTTACTTATTTCCTCCGCGGCATTTTGGCATTTTCCTTTCTTTGCAAGGTTGGATTACATGTCTCAGCAGGTTTTCGTCAAGTAGTTGTTGCCGTGGTCATAGGGGTGGAACGTGAGGAAAATCGATCGACATTAGAAAACAACAATCGATTACTAACGAATAGGTGATTAAGCTGAACTCTAATTATTAAGGAAACCAATGATCACGAAAAAGAGACATTGATCGACCCTCACCCCCGCAAAAAAAAAAAAAATATCGCCAGATAAAATGGAAATACACGAAAGAAGGTCCATGAGATTAATAATAAAATAAATGAGCATCCATGCACATTGAAGCTATCATTAAATAACAGAAAAGAAAAAAGAAAAAGAGAAAGAAAAAAAGAAAAAATAACCGGGAAAAATGTATTTCTCAAAGAAAACTAACGTTAAGGGAAGAGGCAACAAAAAGATCCAAGACTGTTCAGAATGAATGTCCCCAGATGTCATGATATAATTTCATGACATCTGGTTGGAGAAAGGGAATTTATCACATTTTGCTTGTCTTTTGAAATTATTAGTCACGGAATATTATGCATACATTAAGTCAATTGCTTTGTTAGAAATGGTGAGAAACAATATATATATATATGCTCTCACACCCTGAATGAGCACTCTGAAAGAATGGTAGACTTTGAAAAATAGTAGGTACTCCGGCATATACGCATCCCTCATTCAATAATGAATTAGAGCACTCTGGCTATTGGCCGTGTATAATGATAATATGCACGCTAAAAAGTTTGCCTTCTTCTACCGAGCGCCCATAGCCCAGAGGTAGAATCGCCGACTGACGCTAATTCGGTCGGGTTTCAATGCTGGGTTAAAAAGCAATCGGAGTCTAAACGTACTGATGAGCTGTGATACAGCGAAACCGATCTGTATACGGATGACGATATATATTTATCTGTAAATTTAGATCATATTTAGTGGGGATCTGAATTTAGGGATAAATAAATAAATTTCTGCTCTGCAAATTAGATTAAATTTCCATTCAGCTCTCTGTTGCATCAGTTTAAAAAATTTAAATGATATCGCTAGGATCCTCTCAAACTATTTACAAATCTAATACTGGATTTTTTACCGATATATATATATATATATATATATATATATATATATATATATATGTGTGTGTGTGTGTGTGTGTGTGTGTGCGTGCGTGTATGTGTGCAGGATTTGTTAAAAATAACAATATATTAAGGTTAGGTTTTTTATGTATTTTTTCATGTGATATGATTTTCTTTTTGTTCAGAACATAAATTATATAAAAATTGTCCGAATGTTTTATTTTTCCGAGCATTTTCGGCTACACTTTAGCCATTATCAAGAATGGATTTTATTTTATGTGTAACTGAATATATGTCGTGTCATGTATGTTTGTAGAGTCGTGTATGTCTTATGTTCCGAAAACAGTAAGCACGTAGTTAGTGTGTTCGTAGTTGTTATTATTGAGTGTTGGATTTTTCTTTTTTTTTTATTAATAATGCTTCCATTATTTTAACTTTTTTTTTTTGCATATGAATGATGCTGTGATATTTGTGTTGTCAACGAGTATGTTATGGATAGGATAAATGTTACGCATTGGCTAAATGAGATCGAATTGTTCTGAGAGATGCAACGTGAGTTTTCCACTCAATTTTGTAGTAGTGCGGCAGATATAATTACTTACACAATTGGATGGATTAAGAACACAGTTCTTCAAAAAACATGTAAATTCGTAAGTGATATATTTTTATATAATTTATGTCCTGAAAATAAAAAAAAATCATATGATCACATGAAAAATTACTTGTAAAACTTCACCATAATAACTTATCTGTCTTTTTTAACAAAACCTGCATAAAAGAGATTGTTTCCCAAATGCACACAATTTGGGCAACAGGTTCTTTTGTGCAGGTTTCGTTAAATATAGCCAGCTTGACATTGGACAAAGGAGGGTTAGACGGCCATGACTCAGGCATAACGACAAGCTAAAGAGTAACCTCTCAGCTGTCAATGTGCCTCATAATAACATCGAGTGAGTTTCATTGGATAAATCATCTCCGTGTTCTCGACAGTCTCCAAAGGAGAATCAGTAATGTGATAGGTACCCACTCAGTGGCTCGACTCCAGCCACTTTCTCACCAAAGGGATGTAGCTTCCCTTTGTCTATTCTATAAATATTTTCATGGCTTCTGGTCCGACGAACTTAAGTCACTGGTGCCTCTGCCACATGAGTTTACTAGTGCAACCAGACTGGCAACTAGTTCCCACCCATTCATAGTTACATCAACCAAATGCAGCCGACAATTCTACTCCAACAGCTTCATTTCTCGCACTTCCCGCCTGTAGAACTCTATTCTGCATTCTTACTTTACTGACGGCTACAACCTCAAGGAATTTAAATGCAATGTCAATACCCATCTCTTAACCACTTGACTCCAGTTCTTTCTACATCGCCCTGTATATCTTTTCCTTTCTCTCTACCTTTGCAACTGTCATCACGCCTGTATTCCCATCCTTCTCTTGCTCCTTTCTCTGACCCTCTCTGTAACTGGCTCGTCTTTCTCTTTACTCTTATCCTATCTAATCTTTTTCTCTTATGTAGTCCTCTGCGCATCAGTGGCGTTACCGCCTTACTTGGGGTGAAACGATTAGAAAAAAAATAACTAGTAATATTTGTGCCAGAGATGTATCAAAACTTTCGAAATCAGTCGTGTTGACCGGCTAAGAGACGAAAGACAACGGCGAAACACACAAGCAAACATTCCTGTGGCTATGTCTTGAGATCCTCGCATTGGCACAATATGTTGACTAGTATGCGGGTCACTAGCGGTACTGAAGCTTTCATATGCGACACAAACATAAGACTGAATGAGATTGTTGGATCTTCATCGTAAAAATCGATAGGAGTGTTCTTCATACATAGAGAGTGCGATGAATAAATTTCCGTCTAATTTACGCAAAAATGAAAATAACACTGACATTGATTTTTAACAGATTTATTTACCAAAATTACAGAAAAATATCTTCAAATATTAAAGAGTAGATCTAAACTTATTTATAAATGGAACTTTGTGTGTGTGTGTGTGTGTGTGTGTGTGTGTGTGTGTATGTATGTTTATGTGTGTATGTGTGTGTGTGTGTCCGTTACCTATAGACTCCGAAACGGCTGAACCGATTTTCTTCAAAATTTACACAGTTGTACTATAAGCGTCTGCGAGTGTTCTTAGCTATCTTTTGTGTCGAGGTACCCCAGATAAATATCGAAAATCGATAGTCGAAAAAATCGGGTTATAGAAGGAGTGGTCCGATTTTAATCAAATTTGATACACTTATAGACAAAGACATCAGAAACGATATTCAGAAGTTTCAAAGTTGCAGCTCTTACAATAATGCAGAAAATCGATAATATATATATATATATATAAACGGTAAGATGTTTGTATGTGTGTCTGTTTATCTGCCTGTATGTCTGTATTTTTTTCGGCCCTTTTATTTTAGTTTTTGCTTCGGGTTTGGTCCTAAGTAGGTGTAATTGTAGTTCTTAGTCTCAGCCATGATACCATTTACTCAGAGGACTTATTTAGCCTTCAAAATTCAGTTTACGACGAAAATAACTTATTTAACATCGATACCAGGAAATCAAAATTTGACTTACATCCATTCATTTTTCTTTCAGTCTACAGTTTCGCTTTAACTGGAAACAAATATCGCTTTTTAGTCTTTCGTGTCAACGTCCAAAGAGTCTGAGCTCCAGGACCATGGATTAGTTTTAAAGCTTTCATTACACCCGAGCAACGCCGAGCTATACTGCTAGTTTTCAATAAAATCGCCATTGGCTTCAACCATATTCTTCAGATGATATCAGAATCACCTGCATTTCTTTTGGGCGATTTCCTTGTTTAAGTTGGTCAATGCTGCCATAATCCTTGCTAGTTCATCTTTGGTGCTACGAGCAGTTTTGTTGGTCTCTTGCTTAACTGCACTCCACAAATAATAATTTAGGCCGATGAAGTTTGTGGAGTTAGGTGCCCATAATAAAGATTTTGTCGAGAACCTCGAGATGAATAGTAGGAGTACCCGAACAGGTATTGCAACAATATTCAATATACGGACGGATGGTAGATTTATAAATGTGTAAGATAGATTCAAGCGGGAAAACCTTTGTGGCCGACACAGAGACCCAACCTTCCGACCAGTACATACATTTATAGATTTGATGTAGTCGTTCCATTTCAGGTCTGTTGAAAAAGTAAGGTCAAGAAGTGGCAGTGTCTTTCTTACTAGTAGACTTGCATCAACCATGCTGCCACCCTGTCGGCGGGGGCTTCTGAATACGCCGGCCCTACATTTGCAGAGGATTACCCCCACTCAATAAAAAGTGATGGGTATGACGATAAACTAAACAATAGTCCTGGATTTGACAGTAAACTACATCCAGCTTCAAATTAGGAACTTTTGAGGAGCATGGAACCACCTCTTAGTTGCATTTTCCTATGACCACCCTGATTAGAGATGGTAGCACCTGTCAGGGTCCACCCTGATTAGAGATGGTAGCACCTGTCAGGGTCCACCCTGATTAGAGATGGTAGCACCTGTCAGGGTCCAAGTAAATAGTTAACCCCAAAACTGGAGTCAAAACATTACGAAAGTACAAAAATATTTTTTATAGTAGAATTTTCCCTATTTTTTTTAATCATTTCACCCCGAGCAAGGCGGAAATGCCACTGATGTGCAGGGGGGCTACATAACTGTAAAAAGATTAATTAGAAAAGAGTGAGGAATACAAGCTAGTTAGAAAGGAGCAATAGAAAGCTGAGAAAGCAGGTGTGATGACAGATGCATAGGTGGAGAGAAGGGAAGGTTATACGGGGGTGGGGAGAGAGCTAGAGTCAGTGGTTAGTAGATGAGTATTGACTCTGCATTTAAACTTCTGAAGGTTGTAGCCGTCAGGAAAGGAAGAATACGGGAGCGAGTTCCACAGGCGGGAAGTGCGAGAGAATAAGCTGCAGGAGTAGAATTGTTGTCTGCATTTGGCTAACCTGACTGTGAATGGGTGGGACCCAGTTGCCAGTCTGGTTGCACGGGTAAACACCTGTTGAGGAGGCACCAGTGACTTAAGTTTGTTCGAGCAGAAGCCATGAAAGTATTTATAGAACAGACAAAAGGAGGCCACATTTCGACGGTGAGGAAGTGGCTGCAGTCGAGCCGCGAGATCAGCACCTATCACATTACAAACTCTCCTTTGGAGCCTGTCAAGAACACTGAGGAGAACGGTAGGGGCGTCTGACCATAAATGGCAGCAGTACTCCATGCACGGACAGATGGTTGACTTGTATATATGCAGGATGGATTCAGGCGGAAAAAACATCCTGGATAGACATAGTGACCCAACCTTCTTAGCAGTAGATTTTGCTATGGATTCAATATAGTGGTTCCATTTAAGGTCTGAGGACAGGGTAAGTCCGAGGAGGCGTAGTGCATTGCTATCCGGAAGAATCGCTTGGTCCATGCTTATGGGAGGCAGGAGAGGTTGCCTGTAATGACAACAGCTTGGTCTTAGATGAATTGAAGTTGACAAGCCACTTCTTGCCCCAGTTCACCACGAAGTTCATGGTCAGCAGCGAGATTATGTCTGTCCGCCACGACAGGTTTCTTACTGGTGCGGGAGTATACTGTAGTGTCATCTGCATAGATGCCTACTTGGGACTTGATCTCATCTGGGAGGTCGTTGATGAAAATAAGGAAGAGCGTCGGGTTCAGGATAGAGCCCTGTCGGACACCAGCATTCGTGCTGTAGGATGAAGAGGCACGCCCATTCAAAACGACCTTCATTTTGCGGTTATTTAGAAAAGATTGGATTAGGTCAAGCAGGCGACCGGTAATACCGTAACCCCGTAGTTTGCATAGGAGGCCAGAGTGCCAAACCCTGTCGAAAGCCTTGGAGATGTCCAGAGCAACCGCGCGAGCCTCGTCAGACTCATCAAGAGCCTGTAGCATGTACTCCGTTACGGTTGTTAGCTGGTCGGCCGTGGACCTGGCAAAGCGGAAGCCATATTGCCTATCAGAGAAAAGTTTGTGGGCAGTGAGATGATGAACTATTTCAGCATTGATTATGGCCTCGAATACTTTCCCGAATATCGGTAGAAGACTGATAGGGCGATAGTTGGATGGGTCCGAGGGTTCACGACAATTCTTAAAAACAGGAACGACTGAAGAGAACTTCCAGCATGCAGGAAAGCAGGAAGCAGAAAGGCAGTAGTTAAATAGTTTAGAGAGTACAGGGGAAAGTTCAGGAGCACAGCTCTTAACAACTATCACCGGGATTCCATCCTCGCCACACGTCTTATGGGGGGTCGAGTTTTGAAATTATTCGGGATACTACTGTCGGGGTAATATATATGTCGTGCAGTTTGGCCTCAGTTCTAATAGGGAAGTCGGGTGGGTGTACTCCGGACGAGTCAAATGTGAAATTGGATGAGAATCTGCGGGCAAAGCACTCAGCTTTGTCCGCAGATGACGTGAGAACCTCAAATTCATGGATTAAAGGAGGTATTGAGGATTTTCTATTGTTGAGCACTCGTTTGCAAATCCTCCAATAGTCCTTGGAGCCGAACTTGCGGTCAGCTATGTGCTGTCGCATTCTCTCAGCAAACAACAGTTTGGCGTCATTTAGGGTCCTCTTGCACTCACTGCGAGCAGATATGAACAGGCGCCTATTGTGATCAGTTGACTGTTTCCGGAATAGACGGAAGTAATGGTTCCTGTGGGCAATGGCGGCTGAGCAGGCCGGAGAGAACCACGCAGAGGAATGATGTTTTAAGCAATACTTTCTGGTGGGTATGAAGGCATCAATGTCAGCTTTCACACATGACGAGACCTCAGAGGCACAATCATCAACTGATAGGTCGAACATTTTTCCCCAAGGGACGTCGCAGAGGAAATCGCGAAAGGCATCCCAGTCAGCTTTTTGGTAGAGGTAGGAGGTCCTATAGGTAGGGAGTGAGATTGGAAAGAAATACTGAGAGAGACTACAGCGTAGTCGGAGTTGCCGAGAGGGAAAAGCTGCGAGACTTGACAGGCGTCAGGCGCAGAGGTGAAACATATATCTAGTAGTGAAGAACGACCCGAGGGAGTGCTTGGGAAACGAGTGGGGAAGTCCACCACTTGCGTAAGGGATTGGGAAATAGCGAAGTTCATAGCGTGAATGCCCGCTGGTATTCCAGCAATACTATTTTGGAGAGAAAAATATTAACAGCAGTACATTTTTGAAGAAAAAAATTATTGCCAGTAATCTATTCATGACGAAAAAATATTACCAACAATACATTTTGAAGAAAAAATATTAACAACAATATATTTTAAAGAATATATATATATATATATATATATATGTGTGTGTGTGTGTGTGTGTGTGTGTGTGTGTGTGTGTGTGTGTGTGTATCAGAGTCCCCAAAATGACAACTAAGGAGGCATATGTGCTCTTAAAAGACCACAAACCGGATTTTTTACCGTAAGTTACCAACGAGAATAATTAACACTACAAAATCGGAAATCGGTAGGATTAGCAAAGTAATATTAGAAAAACCAACAAGCAAATAAAAGAAAAAAAAATTCAACTAATGCAGTGTAGTGGTACAATGGACGTTATCAGATGGTTTGAAAACCTTGGGGGAAAATAATGCCACCTTCTTACAGTTCGGCATCGTGGATTTTTACCCATCGATTTCTAAGGACCTCTTTAACCCCGCCCTGGAATTCGCCGAATTCTACTCGGACATCACTAAGGATGAAATCAAAATAATCCTGAACTGTAGAAAATCAGTTCTCATCCACGACAATCAACAGTGGACAAAAAATTCAACGGATGATTTTGATTTATCTATGGGAGCCCTGGATTCCGCGGAATCTTCTGATCTGGTTGGGTTATTCCTGTTTTACAACGTCACTGCGCATAAAGAAATCGACACGAACAATATAGGACTATATAGAGATGACGGACCCATGATAATAAATGAATCAACTGGAGGTAAGGTCGATAAAACTAGAAAACTATTAATGAAGTCTTTAAATCCTTTGGTCTTAACGTAGTGATTAACCCCAACATCAAGCAAGTAGACTTCTTAGACATAACATTAGACTTAGTATCGAACACTTTCCGACCTTACATGAAGAACAATGCGAATCCAATATATATAAACCCCAACTCTAACCACCCACCATCTATTATCAAACACATTCCATCATCGATAGAACGCCGCATTAACACACACTCATCCAGTGAAGAAATATTTGATAAACACAAGTTAATCTACGACAAAATCCTTAAAGTTAGCGGATATCAATCATCAAATATCAACTTTGTGGAAAAATTCAGAAGTTCAAAAAGCAAAAATAGGAACCGAAAAATCATATAGTATAACCCTCCTTTTAATCAATCAATTAACTTTAAGCTGGAACATAAATTACTTCAACTAATAGAGAAGCATTTTCCCAAAAATAACCCTCTAAATAAAATATTCAATAAAAATACAATTAAACTAAGCTATAGCTGCTCCAATAATCTAGAAAAAATAATTAAAGTACATAACAACAAAATATTAAAAGTGCACAACAAAAATAACTCCAACACTAATACCAGCCCGACCCATAATTACAACCCATGTAACTGTAGAAACCCTAACCAGTGTTCGATCTCATGCATGGAGAATCCTAAGGATGAAAGGATGTATATCAGACACACCATGAACGTATTTAAAAAGCGATTTTACAATGACCTATCACCCTTCAATAACAAAGAAAAACAAAACATGACATCTCACTCCAAATACTTTTGGAAGTTAAAAGACAAAAATAAAGCACATAAAGTTAAATGGAAAATCCTTAAACAAGTAAGAACAGCTAAATCTATAAAGGAACCATGTTTCCTCTGTCTTCAAGAAAAAACTGAGATCCTTAAATATATGAACAGTAACAAGCTTTTAAACCAGAGGCATGAAACCACAGTAAACTGCAAGCACGTCAGAGAGCTGACATTACAATCATGCTACAAAATACTACAAGAGCCTAAAATAGGACCCCATATATATATATATATATATATATATATATATACACACACACACACACACACACACACACACACACACACACACACACACATATATATATATATATATATATATATAAATTCTGTAAGGTTTAATATTAACTATAAAATAAGGTGTATAGCCATAATTAGTTTGTTAATAACCATAATTGGTATTAATTAATATTAATTATAAAGTAAAGTTAATAACCAAAGTTAGTAAGGTCAATAACCATAATTAGAGTAGGGTTAATAACCATAACAATAATTAGAGTAAGGTTAATAACCATAACCATAACCATAATAAGATGAATCATATTATGACTAGATATGAGAATAGAATTTTTAAGAATAAAAATAAGGTGTAGAACCACAATTAGTATTAATTAATAAAGTAAGGTTAATAACCATAATGTGTGTTGATCAATATCAATTATAAAGTAAGGTTAATAACCATAATTAGTTAGGTTAATAACCAGAATTAGTGTAAGGTCAATAATCATAACCATAATTAGAGCAAGGTTAATAACCACAAGCATAATTAGAGTAATGTTAATAGCCATAAACATAATTAGAGTACGGTTAATAACCATAACCATAGCCATAATTAGATGAATCATATATTGACTAGATATGAGAATAGAAATTTAAAATTAAAAATTTAATAGCGAAAAGGATCTCTAAACAATGATCTAATTAAAAAATCAATAATTTAATACAAAAAACATATTCCCTAAATCCAAAGTTAAGATTAAGCATGCAAACTTACATTGATTGTAAAGACTCTGCTTAAATAAAAAGAAAAATAAATAAAAAAATATCCACGCCAACTATTATCGGCTCTTCTAAGAAATCCATAAAGATATAGTCTAGCCAACGGATAATTGGAATCTACAACTGTCTAGAATCAAAGACTCTCATTAATAAACTACTTCAGAAACACCCCAAATAAATTCCAACGGTCATAGACTTATTCGCCTATCTCGTTAACCCTCACCAACACCTCTAACTAAACACTCACCACAAAAAAATTCCAATTGTCAACGAAGTGTCACCTTATCACTAAACCCCAGCCAACACCTCTAACAAACTAAATAAATATAAATGAAAAGGATTTCCAGTACTTTACACATCGCCTGATGATGCATTGAGGCTTCAATGCTGAAACGAACGTGCCTTCGTAGCGATTATATATAGAGCAATTATGTACATGTTCTAAAATATAATATCTATCTATCTATCTATCTATCTATCTATCTATCTATCTATCTATATATATATATATATATATATATATATATATATATATATATCAGCATGCAGTGTGGGTATAAGAAAATCCAAAGGAGTATTCTGTTCATACAGTGGTAGGATAACTCTCTAAGAGTGCTCTAAACATATATGCATATAAATACATATAGACCAAATATAAGAAAAATTAAGGCAGACACGTTATTTCATGGTGAATCGGAAGTATAGTCCTATTTCAGGCGAACCATATACTTCCGATTCACCATGAAATAACGTGTCTGCCTTAATTTTTCTTATATATATATATATATATATATATATATATATATATATACCAGTAATACATCTGACTTTCTACAAAGCCCTCTTTACAAAAATACGTCAATAAAACCTGATTTACAAACTGATGTCTTACAAAAAATACATTGTCTATTCACACGAATTTATTGTAAAAATCTTGTCAGCATTAAATGATCCATTGATGTTGATATGCCGTAAAACAAAACGAACCCAAACAGCCATGCCGATGGCTGGCAGGAAAGGCTCTCTTTATGATGTCGGTTATCCATGCAAAATGAGACACAGGTAGAAGAACTCATAATTTTTTTAATAAGACTTCTTGAATATTCAGGACTGAAGACAAAAATAATTGCAAATAATGTTTAATAAATAAATGGAATATCTACTCAAATATGGGTATCCACTAGAAATGACGTTGGAGTGATAAAATATGATGGTTTAATAAATAAAGAACATTACTTTAGAAATTGTTTTGTTTATATTGAGCAACTGCACAGGATATGAATGTTTCGAGAAACTTCGAAGACATCTGCGCTTAAAGTCACTATTCGGATTTGCCCGGTTAGCGTAGCCGAGTTGGTCAAACTGATCTAACGATGTTTTTTTCTGACTAGGTGGATGCAGGTACTAATCATGTCGGATTGCGCATCAATTCTTTATTAAGATTTTTCGAATATTCATTTCGGTAGAAAAAATTAAATAAATATGCCGTTTAATAAATAAACGGGGTGTCTTTTCAAATATGAGTATCGACTGAAATAGCGCTTAATATGATAAAATATAATCGATGTACAATCTTCTTGTAGACGGTATAAAAGTGGCTGAAAATAGTCATATACTTAATTTCACAATACAACCAGTATATTACGACTGTGTTCATAATTGATATTATTTAGGATTAGTTTTCATCTATCTATCTATCTATCTATCTATCTATCTATCTACTAGCAGTATAGTCCGGCGTTACTCGGGTGTAATGAAAGCTTTAAAACTAATCCATGGTCCTGGAGCTCAGACTCTTTGGACGTTGGCACGAAAAACTAAAAAGCAATAGTTGTTTCCAGTTAATGCGAAACCGTAGACTGAAAGAAAAATGAATGGATGTAAGTCAAATTTTGATTTCCTGATATCAATATCAAATAAATGTTTTTCGTCGTAAACTGAATTTTGAAGGCTAAATAAGTCCTCTGAGTAAATGGTATCATGGCTGAGACTAAGAACTACAATTATACCTATTTAGAGCCAAACCCAAAACAAAAACTGAAATAAAAGGGTTGAAAAATAATACAGGCATACAGGCAGATAAACAGACACACACACAAACATCTTGCCTTTTATATATATTATCGATTTTCTGCACTATTGTAAGAACTGCAACCTTAAAATTTCTGAATATCGTTTCTTATGTCTTTGTCTATGAGTGTATCAAATTTGATTAAAATCGGACCACTCTTTCTATAACCTGACTTTTTCGATTAATGATTTTCGATATTTATCGGGGGTACCTCGACACAAAACCTAGTTAAGAACACTTGCAGACGCTTATAGTACAACTGTGTAAATTTTCAAGAAAATCGGTTCAGCCGTTTGGGAGTCTATAGGTAACGGACACACACACAGACACATACACAGAGACAAAGTTCCATTTATAAATAAGTTTAGATCTATCTATCTATCTATCTATCTATCTATCTATCTATCTATCTTACATTATGTCATTTTCATTAGCCACACAATAACTGCCATAAATAACGGCTTGTATATAATGACATTTTTAAACATTGTCCAGAGAAGTTGTGTGAGTGGGCTTTCTTTTACATTACCTAAATGCACGTTATCTGGCCGCACGCCATCGCAATTGATTAAATGTAACCAATCCCAAATGACATCTTAGCCAACCATGAAATCAAATGAACCCATGTGGGATTTTGCTTTTTAACATTCAGAATAAAACATATCCTTGTCAATTAACGGCATAATGAATAGAATGACATATTCATAAATAGAAGTCAATATATGTCCCGATTTATTTGAATGCTAAAAAATGTCTTTTATAGAAATTATATGAATATTAGGTTTCCGAACTTTCTTCCTTATTAGGATTTAATATCTTTTATGATTTTTTCCGTCAGTATCAATTTGGTGTGTGCTGTGAATAGTTACGAGCCTCATAATTGACTAATTCGGCTTTCAACTCCTAAGATATTTGAGTGCATTGGTTTAAGAAAACCTAATATTTTTATTAAACTGTAATGCATTTTTAAAACATAGACAATCAAGACACTCCACAGATTCATTACATTGTTATGACAGATAGTAGAATGGTTTATCGTTGATTCTATACAAGTTTGAATTCAGAGCTGTTGCATTAATTGTCAGCCAAAGAGAGTATAATCAGCCAGGTCATTTGACCCATATATATGGGGGAAATTAAACGAAATGGATCGATTGCTTTTCAACGGGAAATGCTAAGAAAACCTGGGAAGAATGCATAAATTCGCCCTAGACTGATTACCAACCAAAGCATGAGCGTACAATAATTTCTTAGTGTCCAGCGCTCTTTGACGTGGTGTAATGGCTAGCAAGCGTGACTCAATAGATCAATGGCGACGGAATAGTCAGTATAATCCTCACTGAATGACCCATACTTTGCGCCTTGTGCATCATCTAAGCTACGCTTAGTAAATCTACGTTTGGTAGTGTTCTTGTTTGTGGAAATTTTAAGACTTGGTATTTTGCATTTGGTAGTGTTCCGGTTTGTGGCAATTTTAAGACATGGTATTTTGCATTTGGTACTGTTCTGGTTTATGGCAATTTTAAGACTTGGTATTTTGAATTTAGTAGTGTTCTGGTTTGTAAAAATTTTAAGACTTCGTATTTTGCATTTAGTAGCGTTCTGGTATTCGGCAGTTTTAAGACTTGGTATCTTGGTATTTGGTAGTGTTCTGGTTTGTAACAATTTTAAGATTTGGTATTTTGCATTTGGTACTGTTCTGGTTCGTGGCAATTTTTAGAATTGGTATTTTGCATTTGGTACTGTTCTGGTTTGTGGCAATTTGAAGACTTGGTATTTTGCATTTAGGTAGTTTCTGGTTTGTGGCAATTTTAAGATTTAGTATTTTGCATTTAGGTAGTATTCTGGTTTGTGGCAATTTTAAGACGTGGTATTTTGCATTTGGTGTTGTTCTGGTTTGTGGCAATTTTTAGACTTGGTATTTTGCATTTAGTAGTGTTCTGGTTTGTGGCAATTTTAAGACTTGGTATTTTGAATTTTGTAGTGTTCTGGTTGCATAAATATCTCTTGTACTTCATGATTTAGTCTGTGACTACTTTTCCCATGGATTTTAACTAACAATTATTAAGCCACTAAATCTACTAACGAACACTTTAATTCACTAGAACAAAAGCTAAACGAAGACGATATATTCCTAAAGATGTAAAACGAAATTAAATCAATGTATGTTGTAGATTAATTTAAAACAGTGCTCAATATAACATTAGAGCACTGAATATTTATTATAAATTGTTGCGTGAAAACATGTGAAAAACTACTACAAAATTGTACATTTTGTTTCGACATTGAAAGAACAATGTCTCATCAAGTAGTTAACAATGATAGTAACCTTGATTACCATCATTGTGAACTACCTGATGAGACATTGTTCTTAAATTAGATTATATAAAGGACTTCGGTCTAAATTTTCTGAAGGTTATTCTAGTCATCTGAAGAAGTGTGGAAGGCTAGACAGTTTAAACACTGGGATAAGAACAGCAAGAGGATGAAATTAGTCCAACTGCATATGACGTAAATAACCACAAGTCCTCATCCCAGAAATTAAAACAGAAAATGCCATTAACAAGACATAAAGACGACAATGTGTACTTTTCTTAAGAGTTCTTTTTGCGTTTTAACATTAGTTGAAATCTTTTATGCTATAAGTTAACATTTTTCTGCTCTGTAATGTGATTGATACTGACTTGGCTGACGGCCTGCAGTCACTCTCTCACCGGCGTGACGTGACTTCCCTGTGCCTCTTCTATAAATACTTTCATGGCTTCTGCTCTGACGAACTTAAATCACTGGTGTCCCCTAGATGTGAATTTGCACGAGATACTAAATTGGCAACTAGGTCCCACCCTTTTACAGTGAAACCGATGAAATGTAACCGCAATTTCTACTCCAACAGCTTCTTTTCTTGCACTTCCCGCCTGTGGAATTCCCTACCGCATGCGTGCTTCCCCGACGGCTACAACCCCCAGGAGTTTAAATGCAGGTTCAATAGACCTCCTAACACACTAACTCACACCCACTCTCTCCAACTCTCCCTCTATGTACATCTTTAGTCGTCTATCACCCTCCTTCTGACATTTCCTATACCCAATCTCTCTATGTAACCCTCTGCGCTATAGTGGCAGTGGAATGCCTTGCTTGGGGTGACACGATAAACAAAAAAATTGTATCGCTAATGGTGTTAAAAGAAGTGAAATCTTTTATGTGATAAAATGATATCTATTATGCTACAGAATGAGTTGATGTTTTTTCTACTATAAAATTAATTATGTCTTTTATGTAATGGAATATTTTATGCTAAAATTAATTCTGTCTTTAGTTAATGGAATATTTTATGCTAAAAATGAGTTGGAATCTTTTATATTTTCAATATGGCTTGAAATCTACGACTCTGTGTTTTGAAAAAATGCATAGATTGATGTTCGATTGTTCTTTGTTTAACTTTTAAAGGCAAATCTACTCAAATTACAATTTAATGGCATTTTAAAGATATTTCATTGTGGTGCAGTGGATATCGGCTAGGAACGGTAAAGTAGCGGAGGCGAGTTCGAATTCCAGTTTAATTCCTTGCATTCACTTACGTGCAAATACCGATTCACTCTTTTTTTTTCAATTGGAGTAGATAGACTAAACGATCGCCCGGTTCACATTCCACCCTCGTCTATTGAACAGGTGAAGAGGTTCATCCCTTGTTTCCTGTTTAGGAGGTGGTTTCCGGCTTTTATCTTTCCCAATCTTTTCACTCTTTGTTTATTTTTTTAATTTTTTCAATTAGAGTAGGTAGACTAAACTATTGCCCGGTTCACATTCCACCCTCGTCTATTGAACAGGTGAAGAGGTTCATCCCTTGTTTCCTGTTTAGGAGGTGGTTTCCGGCTTTTCTCTTTCTTAATCTTTTCACTCTTTTTTTATTTTATTTTTTTCTCAATTGGAGTAGATAGACTAAACTATCGCCCGGTTGGGGTGATATGATTAAAAAAAAAAGTATTCCGTTTCTTCCCTCCAGTCATGGGTTAAATAACAGAACAGATTGGGTTCTATAGCCTTGGCTGGCAACCAGTCTAACGCAGAAAGTAATGGCAACCTACTACGGAACAATCTATTGCCCAGTCAGCCCAAGCGTGTCACGTATGGCACTAAACTGACTGACTGAATAGCATTTGTATGACATTTTAATTGCCATTAAATAGTCTTATTGTATTTTAATGGCATTTAAATTACGTTCTAAATTACATTTTAAAGACATTTTAAAGCTTATTTTCATTGTTACTTTTTTTTTTAATCATATCACCCCAAGCAAGGCGGTGACGCCACTGATGCGCATGAGGCTACTTAAGAGTAAAATGATTGGAAAAGAGAAAGCCGGGAACCACATCCTAAACAGGAAGCAAGGGATGAGCCTCTTCACCTGTTCGATAGACGTGGGTGGAGTGTGAACCGGGCGATAGATACTGCCACGTATTAGTTACAGCATTTATTGAAATTGCCCATCCAAATGTACCCACTAATAAAATAATATGGGGCAAAGTTATGACCATTTTGGTGTAATTCGCTCGAAAAATTAACTCCAAACTTTTCGACATTCCATTTTAAATATTCAAAATGTTTGGTTAAAAATTACACTAATTTCAAATGTCAATGTTTTGAAACCGTTCTTAATATCTGATCAACAATATCGAACCAGATGTTCGTTTCATCTTCCGCAATTGACCTATCGACTGATCGATCAATCAATATTTATCACCTCTCCTTCTTACTATTGACTCTTTTGATATGGATTTCACTGTTTGTTTTTGGTCGGATATTAGGAAGCAACTTCTCGTTTTAGTATTCAATCTTGTCATGCGCCTAGAGGAATTAAAACTGATCGATGTGTGTTGTCTGTTTGAAGTGCAGCTCTAGAAGAGGTAGAAAAGGTAGAATTTGAATGAATAAAAAGAACGAAGAGCAATGAAAAGGAAAAAGACAAAGGGAGAGAGAGAGAGAGAAGAGGAAAGTAAGAGTAGTCGTTTTATTTTGAAATTAACTTTAAGTAATGCCAAAGAACGGGAGTCAAGAAAAATAGAAGCCGATTAGGTAAGCGTGGGAAGGATGCAAGAAGAAAGATGGTAAGTGGTAAGACAGAGACAACTAACGGAGAAATAGAATGATATGAATATTAAATAGAATACTGATAGACTGAGGAAAAAAACAGGTAAGGCACAAACGATATATATATATATATATATATATATATATATATATATATATATCTCGAAACAAATAAATAGGTCGATATGAACAAATTAAGAACAAATATATATATATATATATATATATATATATATATATATATATATGTGTGTGTGTGTGTGTGTTTTTTAATCATCTCACCCCAAGTTGCGCAGGGATTACATAGGGGAAAGTGATGAGAAAGAAGGGTTAGTTATAGGGAATATCAGGAGGAGGGTAATAGACGGATGAGGATACCCAGGAGGGGGGTGGAATAGATGAAAAAAGAGCTTGTGAGAATGAATGCGAGTTAGTGTGATAGAAGATGTCTATTGAACTTACATTCAAATTCCTGGAGATTGTAGATGTCGGGGAAGCAAGTATTTGGAAGGGAATTCCACAGGTGGGAAAAGCGTGAAAAGAAGCTGTTAGAGTAGAAATTGCGGTTACATTTTATCGGTTTCACTGTGAAAGGGTGGAACCTAGTTGCTAATCTAGTAGCTCGTGTAAATTCATACCTAGGGGGCACCAGTGATCTAAGTTCTTTGGAGTAGAAGCCGTGAAAGTATTTATAGAAGAGGCCACGTCACGCCGGTGAGAGAGCGACTGCAGCCGAGCTGCCAAGTCGGTATCGATCACATTACAGATTCTCCGTTGGGTTTTGTCAAGAACCCCGAGGTTAATAGCAGGGACACCATATATATATATATATATATATATATATATATATGACTATAGTAATTACAATACCAATAGTAACAGAACTAACTCTGCCAAAACTAGTACTAATTAAGCTATAATTTAAATCGTCTTGAACAACCCACCGAGTAGGCTCAGGCTTAGATTTTCTGTATATATATATATATATTTATAGTGAATATGGGTAGCAATCACTGATTTATATAAATTTCATTAAAAATGACTATTCTATTATATATTATTTTCCTTCAGAATATAAGCAATCATGGCACTCCACAACTTCTTGTCTTTTGTTTCGCGGAAGAGTTCATAATATTTTTGCCTCTTTGTCCTTGTTCTATCGACCATTCTCTTAAACTAGTGTGCGTATTAAATTCTACAGACGCTCTTTTTTCATATTGTGTTCTAGTGTAATATAACGGTCTGGCCCACCCAAGAAAGGCTGATACAAGCCGTGTTGTTTCCGGTCAGTGAAAAGTAACGGATGTCACTTTGACCCTATTTCCGGCAGATGCGGAAATAACTCAGAGGCAAACAGACAGGTGACTCTGAGAATTACGTAGGCGTCGCGTGGGCGTCGCGTGATCAAGGCAAAGCCGGAAGAAACAAGTCCCGGTTTTGGAAGATATATAAAGACCGCGAAAACACAGATTCGCCAGTCAGAAGAAGTGAGAGCAGAAGTAGCAGCAGAACCACAGAACACGAAGGAAGGCAGTTCACAGCTGCCCCCAATAGCATGCTGCTATTGCGGGGTACGCATTCGTCAACCCTTAGAGGCGCGCTCTCTCACTCTCTGTTCACTAGGCTACACGGTCCATCGTCATTAATAAAAATAATATATATTTTTATATATATGCGTGTTTGTTGGATATTGGTATATAACACTAGAAATTTCTGCTGGTATTTTTTTATTAAAATTATTATATTCATCATTGCGTATATGTTCTTTTCAAAGTATTCTCAGTATTCATAGATAGAAGCATATTCCCGTCACTTCAATTCTTTTTATCTGTGAAGATATGCTCCGATATTTCCTACCCCACAGGACATTAGATATTACATATCAGTTCTGCACTAATTTCTTTCTTTCTAGGGACATTTCCATAATCTTAATACGTTGCTTAGCTTCTGATAAGACATATTTCGCTATTTCACTGCGCCGATTACTGGATCACATTTACTGTCCTCTGTTAATGCACAAACCTTATAGTTTATTTAAAAGTCAGATCGATTGAATTGTTTTGTACGGTTTATCACCGCTTTGTGGGCTATTTAGAGCAGAAATATTGTTTTAAATTGTAAAAATAATAATTTTAATTTTTAATTTTTGCGATTTAATATGGTATCAATATATTTCGAGAATAGCAAATAGAATATTTTCCAGATACATATTCTACTGTTTAATCCATAGGTGGAGGTAGGAGAAGGATTCGTAACTCCCCTAAGAGTATTTGTGCGTAAGCACATGTAAGGAACGCGACTGAAATTCGAACGCAGGCTCCAATTTCTCATCGGAAATTCACACCACGTGCCGACCCACTTAAAATTAAGGGAGTAACGATGAAAATAATGAAAACCTTACATACATATGCCGATCGAAATAAATTCGGTATAGGAATAATTTGTATATCCTTTCCCACGTCTTTCTGTTCTAGGCGTGATCAACAAATTCGTTGTTTTTTTAAATAATGAACAATTACTGAATTTACACAATAAATATAAATTTCTCAAGATAATCGCATTCTTTGTAATGCAATGTATTTAGTGATGAATATTAAACAGAGACCATGAACATTAAACATCGAGGTGTACACAGCCAAAGTCAGCGAATAACTACACGTAAGCCGATGAACTTAATGAATGTTTTCCATGTTATAGCATCAAACTAAAGAAATCTACATGTTGGGCGAGGAAGATTGCAGATGGCTGTGTAGCAAGATATCAGAAGGGAGTTCCACTGGTGAAAAGTGCTAAAATATAAGTTATGCAAATAAAACAGACGATTTTATCTAACTAATTTAGCAGTAAAATGGTGAAACCTATTTGGCTATCTAGTAGCAGTTAGTGAACTTAAGAAGCCTATATTCTTGATAAATTCTTTTCATCGAAAGATTTTATACATTTTAACCGAAAGTAGTACTGACTGCTTGGTTAATGAATGCTGAATGTTTCCTTATAAGGAAACCACTAATATTAAAATTACTATTATTATACCATATAGCAGGTTATCCATTCTTTTCCAGTTTATAGTGGAGAATCCGTCCTAATGAAGGGTAATTGTGTATTGTTGAAGATTGACGGAATTTGGACTTGTTGTAGATAGCCCACTATAAGTCATAAAATGATTATAAGTCAAGAAAGAGTAAGGAATGTCTTTGATGTATTCGCTCCTTAGGTCCTAATTAGTTTTGAGACAGGGAAGAAGGTAAAGAGGTAACGGAGGCGAACACAGTAAGCCACTTGACTTCGGTCAAGGGGGCTACTAATTACACTCCTCTCTCCAGTCAGTTCCTGTGTGTCGGCCTGCGTCGGTCTGTCTGGCGATGCTTTCTGTATCGGCTTTTTATTTCGACTTTTTGAATCGCAGGTGATCATTTGGGATTTTTTTTTTTTTTTTTTTTTTTTAATCATTTCACCCCGAGCAAGGCAGAAACGCCACTGATGTGCAGGGGGTTACATAAATGTAGAAAGATTAATTAGAAAAGAGTGAGGAGTACAAGCTAGTTAGAAAGGAACAATAGAAAACTGAGAAAGCAGGTGCAATGACAGGTACATGGGCGGAGAGAAAGGGAAGGTTATACAGGGGAGGGGAGAGAGCTAGAGGCCAGTGGTTAGCAGGTGAGTATTAACTTTGCTTTTAAATTTCTGGAGGTCGTAGCCGTCAGGAAAGCAAGAATACGGGAGTGAGTTCCACAGGCGGGAAGTGCGAGAGAGGAAGCTGCTGGAGTAGACACACTTGTATTTGATTCTGGGCTTCCCATTGGCCGATAAATAAAATTCGCGAGGCCAACTGCGCACCGACGACTTTTGGTCATTTGCTTTTTGGTTGTGAGGGTGCAAACATCCGGTTCCTCGCTATGCTTGGTCGGTATCACCACAACCATTTCACTATGATTCTGTGATATTTTCAATCAGTTTCAAAGACATCGCCTGCACGAAAACTGATTAGATCACGCTTATTTTGAAATAAAAAATCAACACTTATCCCAGTCCTGAAATCGTTTTGAAATCGGGATATTGCGAAGAAAAATCTTTTGCCAGTAGTCCAGGCCTCTTCATTTCTGTTGATTTTGTTGTCATTCTCAAGATAAGCGTGATATTAGCCGATTGAAGAATTAATACAAATTCTGAAGGAAACGTATATTTTCATTATCAGTCTTCGTGTAGATGATGTCTTTGAAACTGATTGAAAATATGACAGAACCATTGTAAAATGGACTAATAATAGTAATTTTAATATTAGTAATTTCCTTATAAGCAAACATTCAGCATTCATTAACCAAGCAGCCAATACTACTTTTGGTTAAAATTGCTATGAGTCGTATCAACGCTTACATTTTCTTTTTTTGACGTTTATATTTAATTTGACAAAGCAGATTTGCATATTATCAACACCGCTCAGAGACTCATACTATTTGCATATTATCACCACCGATTAGTGATTTACATCTTATCAACACCGAGTAGTGACACATACGGTCACTAATCTCAAATTTCAGAAACTTGGCACACATTTTTTCCTTAGTTACTTGTCGTTAAATGTTTTGTTCCCAGGCGATTAAAAAGAAAATACTGAAATTCACGAAATCATTTCAGTTGAATAACACTTAATTAAGTGACATTCATTCAATTCCATTGATGAATTTCGTTCGGTTACCTCCCTTGTATATAGGTGCTCATGCGCACATATGCTATGCCTTTGATTTATTTTGATAGTTTTCTACTTAAATTTCATTTTACGTCAACGCACACGGTCTTTTGCATGCGTTTCTGTAAGCCTGTACATGTACGTAAAGCGTAGATAATATTAAATAATAATAAAATATAATTCGTCTAGATTCGTTTGATTTTGGAATACTAGCAGGATGGCCCAGCGCTGCTCAGGAGTAATGAAAGCTTTAAAACTAATCCATGGTCCTGGAGCTCAGACTCTTTGGACGTTGGTACGAAAGACTAAAAAGCAATAGTTGTTTTCAGTTAAAGCGAAACTGTAGACTGAAAGAAAAATGAATGGATGTAAGTTAAATATTGATTTCCTGGTATCGATATCAAATGTTTTTTTCGTCGTAAACTGAATTTTGAAGGCTAAATAAGTCCTCTGAGTAAATGGTATCATGGCTGAGACTAAGAACTACTTAGAGACAAACTCAAAGCAAAAACTAAAATAAAAGGGCTGAAAAAATACAGACATACAGGCAGATAAACAGACACACACACAAACATCTTGCCTTTTATATATATATATATATATCATCGATTTTCTGCACTATTGTAAGAACTGCAACCTTGAAACTTCTGAATATCGTTTCTGATGTCTTTGTCTATAAGTGTACCAAATTTGATTAAAATCGGACCACTCCTTCTATAACCCGATTTTTTCGATTATCGATTTTCGATATTTATCGGGGGTACCTCGACACAAAACCTAGCTAAGATCACTCGCAGACGCTTATAGTACAACTGTGTAAATTTTCAAGAAAATCGGTTCAGCCGTTTCGGAATCTATAGGTAACGGACACATACATACATACACATACGCACACACACCCAGACAAAGTTCCATTTATAAATAAGTTTAGATAGATGTATACAATAATATATAAATCATCTTAAAAGAAATTATGAATTAATAGAAATAAACAGTTTAACATTTTTTAAAGGTTTTATTATTAACAGGAGCCTTGCCCTGGTATGGTCTTAGGCAATTTCTCAATATCGGCAACATACTTTCTAACGTTGAGTTTTACATAATTTGCGTACTATTGAAAATTGCTTGTCGTGCCACATGTGTTATGCGTGCTGTAAGTTGCCGACCCCTGGTCTAAACTATTATTTCTGTAAAACCGTTAGCTCAAACCGATGAGTGATTAAAAATCGCTTCAAGAAAAAATCATTTAACCTAAGTCTCAACGAAGCCCATCTTTCATTAGATCTAATAGACTGGTGCTACAAAATTATAAACAGATAAAAAATAAACTTGAACGGACACACACACACATTCACACACACACACACACACAGAGACAAAGATCCATTTATAAAAAAAAAGTTTAGATAGATTAATTTATGTCTTCCAAAACAACGCTAATATATCTACATGCATTTTCTTACTAGTTAAATATACAACACCACAACATAAATCGCCGAAGTTCATCTTTTATAATTGTTTCACCCCAAGCAAGGCAGTACGACAACCAGTGCGCAGGAGTTACAGGAAAGGAAAGAAAAAGAAACAGAGAACAAGTTACCGGGTATGTTAGAGAAAGGACAAGAGAAAGTTGCGAATCAAAAAGATAGAAGATGGCAATTGACGTTGCATTTAAACTTTTAGAGATTGTAGCTAACAGGGAAACAAGTACATGTAAGGGAGTTTCACAAGCGGGAAGTGCGAGAGAAGAAACTGGCCGAGTAGAAGTGGCGGTTATATTTGATTATCTTGATGATAAAAATGTGGGACCTAATTGCCATTCTAAGTCGTGATAATATTTTAAAAATTTTTTTTTCAATGTCGAAACAAAATGTACACGTTCTAGTGGATAAAAATTGTACATGTTCTAAACTATAATTTATAACAAATATTCACAGCTCTATATGATATCTCGAGCACTGATTTAAGTTAATGTTTTCAACGTTGTACATTTTTGTTCGTTCCTTATTCATTCGGATATATATATATATATATATATATATATATATATATAATTTATAAAGGATTTTCGATTATTACAATGGATAATACATATTTACGGTATATTTGATTATCTTGATAAAAATGTGGGACCTAGTTGCCAATCTAAGTCGTGATAATATTTTTTTTAAAAAGACATATCGCGAGAGAAGACACATCGCATTGATGAGAAAGGGTTTGAAGTTGATCTGCTATCACGTGATCGATTATATTGCAGATCCTTCTTTGAATTTTATCAAGAAGACCGAGATAAAAAGCAGAAGCACCCGACCAGATATGGCAACATTACTCAATGCACGGACTAATGGTAGATTTATAAATTGTTGAAACCCTGTTTTAAGAGGTCAGAAATAAAAACAGGAACACGGGATTAGTGTAAACAATTGTATTAACAAAATAACAGGTAAAGGTACAATATGCCAGCTTGTTCGTCTAGCTGACGAGCAAGCGGTGTTGGATATCAAAAGTCTCTGTTCGGTAAGTCACTCTACGAGTGTCTGACTCGTACCAGACTGGTGATCCCCAGTTACTACTAGTCACATGGCATATATGTAGGTTGAGTTAGTCCATTACTATGTTAATGGGTAGGTCCGCCACAACATAAATGTACAAAATGGATTCTGACGAGAAAAATTTCCCATCCAGACACAGTAAACAAACCTTTCTAGCAGTAGATGCAGCTATGGATTCCATGTAGTCATTTCATTTGAGATCATTTGAAAGAGTAATGCCAAGAAGGAGTAGTGTTACTATTTAGGAGATTAGCGTAATCCATTCTGATGGTAGTCAGGATAGTTTTTCTATGGTGGTTAAAGAAGGGCAGCTTCATTTTTGAGGCATTAAAATTTACAAGCCATTTCCTACCCTATTTAATCACAGATTGAAGTTTCTTTTGAAGGGCAGCAGCCAGGTTTATTTTGTCAGCCTTTCATATTGAGACGTAAGTAAATGGTGGTGTCATCTGTATAGACGACTACTTGGGAACTAATTACATCCGGAAGATCATTTATGAAGATCAACAAAAAAGTTTTAGGGATCTTCAGTTCATTTGAACCTACGTAGTGACACTTGTTTTGATGGTTATCAGTTAGTCTTCTTCTTCTGTTTCTTTTTCTATGTGCCGTGTCCCTTCAGAACGTAGGTGATCAGAACCTTCTACATCTCCTTATCCCTCGTGGCTCTTTGCACGCTTTCTCCTGTTACTCAACTCAAACCCCGCTTTGAATCAGAATCGATTATATTGCAGATCCTCCTTTGGATTTTGTCGAGAACCTCAAGATAAATAGCAGGAGCACCAGATCAGATATGGCAATTTATTCACTGCACGGACTAATGGTAGATTTATAAATGTGCAAAATGGATTCTTATGAGAAAAAATTTCGTGGCCCGACACAGTGACCCGACTTTCCTAGCAGTAGATGCAGCTATGGATTCGATGAAGTCATTCCATTTGAGGTCATATGAGAGAGTGAGGCCAAGGAGGCGCAGAATGTTGCCCTCTGGGAGACTAGCATTATCCATTCTGATGATAGGCAGGGAATTTTCTCTATAGTGGTTAAAGAAGGGCAGCTTCATTTTGGAGGCATTAAAATGTACAAGCCATTTCCTACCCTCTTCAATTACAGATTGAAGTTCCTTTTGAAAGGCAGCACCCAGGTTTATTTTATCTGCCTTGACAGATTTCTTATTGAAACGTGAGTAAATGGTGGTGCTATATGCATAGACGCATACTTAAGAACTGATTACATTAGGAAGATTATTGAAGAAGATTGGATAATACTTACCTATGTTTTTACGCATTGAGCAATTTATCGCTATAGAATAGTATACAAACATACAAAAAATAGACAGGTTCCGTAATGTTCCAGAAAGTTCGAGAAGGCTCCAGAAAATCCATATATATATATATATATATATATATATATATATATATATATATATATATATATGTATATATATATCCGAGTGAATAAGGAAAGAAAAAAATTTACAACGTTCAAAACATTCATTTAAATCAGTGCTCGATATATAATATAAAGCTGTGAATATTTGTTGTAAATTATAGTTTAGAACATGTACAAATTTTTATCCACTAGAAAGTGCACATTTTGTTTCGACATTGAAATGACAATGTCTCCTCAGTCACACCACCTGAGGAAACATTGTCAGTTCAATGACGAAACAAAATGTACACTTTCTAGTGGATAAAAATTTGTACATGTTCTAAACTATAATTTATAATAATAATAATAATAATATATATATATATATATATATATATATATATATATATATTGTATTAAAAGTAAACATTTCTCTCTCTTATCATAGATTTTAATTATGAGAACTTACTGTAAAATATAATAAGTGTGAGAAATGAATTGGTCAATGATAGGAAAGGAGAATGAGCCGCTAGAGACTGATTACACAAGACCCAGCAAAGACTCTCGCTGTTTACACAGCGAGGGTCTGCAAGACCTGATGTAAACATGCCGTGTCTCTTTAGAACATAGGGGATCATAATTTTCTATTTGATGTGATTCTTAAAACTTTTCCTCCCAACGTAAGTTGATAAGATATTTATTTTAGAATTTGTGTTATTTTAAGCTCTGCGCGGTATTAAATACATTTATCTGACCTTTTATTTATTAGTTACCATTGATTGAGGGTTCTTCAATCAATCCTTCAATGACGCCCAAACCACCGGTCACGATAACTTGCGACTCCGAGCTAGCACAACCATCACTAGCAAGGCTTGAGTCAACTCGTGGTATGGTTTTCAGGGACGCTGGGATCGCCTCCTCTCCATCCCTGACCAATAACATCAAGAAGTCACCTTCCTGACAATGTGGCCATCTGCCATATCTGGTCGGGTGCTTCTGCTATCCACCTCGGTGTCCTCGACCAAATCCAACGGAGAATCTGTCATGTGCTCGATTCCGACTTAGCAGCTAGGATACAGTCGCTTTCTCACCGAGGCAGTGTGGGTTCCCTGAGTCTCTTCTATAAATACTTTCACGGCTTCTGCACCGATGAACTTAGCTCACTGGTACCCCCTATATCTGAATTTCCTCAAGCTACAAGATTAGCAACTAGTTCCCACCCTTTTACTGTGAAACCGATAAATTGTAAACGCAAATTCTACTCCACCAGCTTCTTTTCTCGCACTTCCCATCTGTGGAATTCCCTTCCGCATACTTGCTTTCTCGACAGCTATAATCTCTAAGAATTTAAATGTAAAGTCAATAGTCATCTCCTGTCTCACTAACTTACATCCTCTCTCACATGCTTTTTTCTCCGTCCATCCCACCCTCATCAGTATTCTCTTTCTTCTCATACTCTCTTCCCGACACCCCCTGCAACCTGTCACTCTTTCTCATAACATTCTTCCTATGTAACCCCCTGCACAACAGTGGCAGTAAAATGCCTTGCTTGGGGCCACATGCTTATATATATATATATATATATATATATATATATATATATATATATATATATATATATATGAAAACGAGTTATTTCGCGACTCCAGTTTCTACCTTTCGCTCTCTTCAGGCGATTTGCAATAAGTTATTGTAAATAAGTTATTTTAAATTGCATGAAGTCATCGAAAGGTAGAAACCAAGGTCGCACAATAACTCGTTTCCAAATAAAAAATATTCAACAGTTCTACAATATAATTTTCTAACTTAGTTATGATAAAACTCTAATTAGTTAACTATATATATATATATATATATAATAGGTAGGTCAATTAACATTTAGGCATAGTAAGTGATTCCAACTTTATCTTACTCTTTATGCTTTAATTTAGTCAAAAGATCTACTAAAATATAATAAATATCATCAACCTTATCCAATCTTATCATATGGTTGTCTTTGTATGCCTCAAATATCATTAACCAGCCTGTGACATCAACATATTATAAAAAGCAGACTTAGACTATCTTTCGTTTTACAAATAATCACGACACCCTAGACGTACACACATAAGCACACAAAAACTTGCGCTAATGATAAATGCATACAAACAAGCAAGAGATGTAAAACATATTTGTCTGACATGAAAAGGCCTTCTTTATTGGAAATTATTTAAGCGCTTCTAAAATATTAAATAATTAATTTATGTAGTTGAAATAAGCAACAAGTTTATGAATGACTGTTTTACAACGTACCTCTAAATTCTTGATTCCATCTTTTAAAAAAATCTCATCCTTTGATATGATAATTAAAATGCTTCGATTTCCACTTTCTTATTGGGGAATATTTTATTGCGTGTGAAAATTTCGAAATATTTAATCTAGTGCAAATTAGTATGAGATATATCAAATGAATATGGATGCTGAAACAAATTTTCATAATTCAGGCTATGCAGCTTTTGGAAAGTTGAATTTTTAAATTATTTTATTTTTTTTGTGTTTTTGTAGTATTTTTGTATGGTAATTTCTATGTGTAAATTAAAAGGTCATCTATTTCAGGGTTTGACGACAAAAATTTGTACAATTGTGTCACTTTTGATCGCCATAGGCTTAGCTTATCTTGATCAGTCAACACATTTCAATTACGGTATATAGGTTAAAAAAGGCCAACTCTGTGTTTAAAAATAGTTTTATTCTAAATTTCATGCTATAAATAAGTAATACTTGTAAAAATCAGATTAATTTAACATTAAATTTCATAATTTTCCACAGATATGTTTTTTTTTTTGCAAAACCTTTAATGTTAAATATGTTAATTTTCCAAAAATAATATGTCACAGATGTATATTTTATTTTTGAAAGAATTTTAAAACCTAAAATTAAGCTTTGTTTACAAACCTGTCGATCATTCAAAAATGAACGGAAAATTAAAAAATTAAAAAAACATGTCAAAATTTTATATTCCAATCAATATAATCAATATAATTTCTGTTTAAAATGCACCAGAGTATTTTGCTTACTGGAAATAGTAAATTTAATCATTTAGCTTTCAATTAAAACTAAAATAAAAGTTTCAAGAAAATTTTTTTATTTTTAAAAAACTTAAAATTAAAAATTAAGATATCGAAAATTAGTGGATGTACCTCTCTCTCTCTCTCTCTCTCACTCTCTCTCTCTCTCTCTCTCTCTCTATATATATATATATATATAACAAACAGACTTTACACTCAAATCTAAGTATCTTTTAAAAAACAATGTCAAACAAATAAAAATTCAAATATGTCGGATAATTCCAGTTTTTAAATTTCCGTATAATTCTGTAATATATATATATATATATATATATATATATATATATATATACAAGAAAAGTGCGAGAAGCCGTAAACGTTTAGCTTTTTTGTATAATATATTAAGTGTTCATAATGGTATTTATGTCACTACACTGGTTTCGAATCTAAAGTTAACTCTCTTCATGCGAATAAACTTGTGACTTTACATATCGAGATCTGTTTGTCTTTCTGAGAGCCTGAGGTCAGAAATTTCATATGCGTGCGTCTTTGTTTTTTCACACTGGCGTGTTAAATCTCTTCCGTTTTTTGCAATCATTCACCTTTCGCTGACCATATTTTTTTTTACACTGACTTGCGAAATTTGATTTTGCTTTTATACTTCTAAATTGTTTTCAGCGATTTTGATTCAATTTTACGGGTCATCGAGTTCTTTTTTTGTTTTGAAATACTATTTTTTGCAACGGTTTGCGATATTTTTAAGCGCGTTTGAAGTTAGTGTGTCTGAAATCGCTGAGAAAACGGCATAGTATAAAGGAAAAAGGCCCCAAACTAAATAAAAACAAAGTTTTATCGGCAAAATATTTATGTTATTATTAAGAGGATAGATGAAAGTATTTTTTAATTATTTTTTAAATTTTTAAAATTTTTTGGAACACGTTCGCAATTTTGGTAGAAAATCTTGTTTTTCTTTCGTCTGTGAGTGACGTAATTTTTACAAGGGTTTATAATGGTAAACGTAATATTACGCAAGGCACCTTTTTACCGGTGAAAGACACATTAATTTGCAAAAATCAAATAAAGGTCAAATTTGGATGAAAATTTCAGAACTTATGCAGAAATGACTGAAATAATTTTTGAAAGAATTATGTTTAAAAAATCTTGGGAAAAATATTTTTAACAGATGCTACCTCCCCAATAAATTTCCGGAAATGTCTATAAATTTATCATTGTTTACCCATAAACCTAATATTAATTAAATTCAGGAGTCATGGAGGAATGCTAATCAACTTTCCCTTTTTTCTTCAAAGTTAGCCTGTTTTTAGAAAATCTGCTAAGAACTGCGAAAACAAAAATGCAATAAAACTGTGCCATTTTTTATTTAGATATACTTTTAATTGGTTTTGTAAACAATATAAATTAAAGATATCATATTCTGAAAAGAAAAAAAATCAATGAATAATAATAATAAATTTTTACAAGAATTGTTTCCATTTTTATCATTTTTTATAATAATTTATAAAGTTTCAAAACATTTTTAAAATTTTCTCCTTCATCGTTAACGCTAGGGTGTTAAATTATAGCATGAAGACTATATTTACTAATCGAAAACTAACGAGCTTAGCACAAATAATTTAGCTAATGGATTTTAAATATGATTAACGTATCTTAATTGTGTTCGTATGATGATCTTTATTTTCTTTTTACGGGTTGCCATACATGATATATATCATTAAGTTCACGTGTTTCAAAGGTTGCGCCCCATACATGAAAAAAAAAACCTATATAAACATTTTCGGCAGGTACAATTCTTTCATCTCGCTTCAGTGTTTCCTATGCCCTACGTTTCAACATTTAACGCGCTTTGTAAATAATTTCTTTAAAATTTAAAGTAAATTTGATATTTTAATTCCTAATTTCCTAATTTTGTCAAAAAAAAGTAATTGTGAAATTCACGATTTGTCGAGGTACTTAAAAAAATATGAAAAATAGATATTAAAAATAAAAATTAATAAATGCTATAACATTTCATAAATTATTGAGTTACCTCCGCCGTCATATAATTTCACTCTGTCATTAAATTGTAAAATGTGTTTAAAAGAAAGTTTTATATTATCTTAATTTTTATTTTTCATAAAACATCTTTAAACGTAAGGTTATAAAGCTAAACGAAAATTCTATAAAATACTCGATAATTGTTGAAAATATTGCGTTAAATTTTAAATTTTAGCAACAGTTAAAAGTAAGAAAATAAAGTGTACGATTATATCAAATTCGTCTTCTATACTTAACATTTTCTTGACGATTTCCGTCTGTCATGTCAAATATCGCCTTTGATAAAACGATGACAACCACGATAACTAGGCTACCGTAATTAAAAAACGCTTTTATAGTACATTTGAAGCAGTAAGCAATAATTCTTGTTTCAAATCAGATTAAAGTAAGTTTAAATTCGATAATTTTAATAAAATAATGTGTCAGCGAGGTGTATTTTATTTTTGCAATATTTTTTAAAACCGAGAATTGGCTTCTATTTACAAAATTTGTTGATCGATAAAAATGGCCGAAAAAATGAATTTTTTTAATCAAAGAAAGTTAGATTTTGATCAATATAATTTTAGTTTGAATTATACCAGGGTATTTTGCTAAGTGGAATTAGTAAATTTATTCTCTTGTCTTTCAATTAAAGCTAAAATTAAAGCTTCAAAAAACGTTTTTATTTTAAAAAATTCAATTTAAATTTTGGTATCAAAAATGAGTGGAGGTACCTAGTTAGGTGTTTCATGTTATTTTGTCGAGGGAAGGTTTTTATTCATTTATAAATATTCATTCTAGCATCATGATCTAATGACCTAATCTGCATTTTGGTAGATAGGCATTACGCTTAATTTGCCTCCACTGCATTCGTGCAAATATAATATAATATATACACATATATATGTGTGTGCGTGAGTGTGTGTGTGTGTGTGTGTGTGTGTGTGTGTGTGCATGTGTGTGTGTGTAGAATTAATATAAAAAATTGTCACTTAACTTTTTGTCGTTTCTTCTTTGTGCACTAAGAAGTTTCGTGAGCCTCT
The DNA here is from genome assembly GCA_037127315.1 of Ascarosepion bandense. Classification (NCBI taxonomy): domain Eukaryota; kingdom Metazoa; phylum Mollusca; class Cephalopoda; order Sepiida; family Sepiidae; genus Ascarosepion; species Ascarosepion bandense. The sequence continues at coordinate 169,377 of JBBBDQ010000198.1, read as the reverse complement.
TCATTCATCAGGGCTTGTCCCGTTTTCACTGCTGGTATTCTACAATGTGTTTATATACTGTTGTGAAACTAGTGTTATTTGTTAATTTTGCGCAAAAGTGTGTGTGTGTGCATAATTTTTTCTTTTTTTTTTTTGCTGATTTTTTTAAGGAGTGCTAGATTTTTGGTGATTTATTATTTTGCGTTGTATTGACCGCTTGGCCTTAAGGGTAACGGTTGAATGTGTGTGTGCGCGGACGTGTGTGTGTGTGTGTGTGTGTGTGTGTGTGTGTGTGTGTGTGTGTGCCCGTGTGTGTGTGCGCGTATGTATTTGTGCTCGTTGGCATGCCAGCTCGCACGCGTCTGACTGCGTGTTTACATCTGAGTGTGTGTTTATATACATGTGCTCACGCATTCGCAGAATTGTGACTTCTGTTTTTCATGTAAATTTGTGCACTTTTTTGTGAGAGATTGATTGTATTTTTCCACTTTGTGTGAGGCTTTGTTGTTTTTCATTTCTCTTTTCAGTTTTATCATTGATATATATATATATATATGTGTGTGTGTGTGTGTGTGTGTGTGTGTGTGTGTGCCAACTCCTGTTCATTTGTGTATGCAAATTTTTTTTATGTAATGAGGGTCACAACATATTGGTTTTATATTGTGTTAGGTATATGTCTTAATTTTATGTGTATGATTTTTGTTATTTGTTTTCATTAGGGGAGTTGGGTATTTGTTTGTTATTGATATTGTGGTTATTATTTTCGAAGTAATGTTCGTTTCGTATTGGTGGGGGTAAAGTGTGGTGAATTATGTTTGTAATAGATTTGTTCTTTACATTGTATTTGTTTTGTTAGCATTAGTATTTAAGAGGCAAAGTATTTATTTGAGTATCTGCATTTTCCCATTATTTCATTTTTCTTGTTTAGTAGTTTACTTTGGTTTTTAAAGGTGATTATTGCTAACTTTTTTCCAAACACAGTTTGCAATTTCTGTTATTGAATTTTCTGCTATTGTTGAATATTCTTATGTTGCTGATATTCTTTTGTTTATAAATATAAGTATGCGTTTGAATACATTAGAGTTGTTGGAGTTTTTGTTAATATATGTAGGGTCGTTGTTTACATTTTTGTATGTTTTGTATGTCTTGTTGTTTAAATTGAATATTATATCTAAAAATAATTACTATCTTTTGATCAGATGTTATGCTTAATGTAAATTCTAATGTGCTAAGGGATTTTATAATGTGTCTTTTTATTTTTGCTGTAGTTTTACTGTTACAGTGTCTAACGGTTATTAGGCCCTCGTCTCTGTATAAAGCTATGCCTTTTTGTTAATGATATTTGCTAAATTGTTGATGAGATATGTGCCTATCAGTTCACATATTTTTGACTTATCGTAACTGCCAGATATCACGTTACAGTTGTGACTGTTATTGACACTTGCTTTGTTTATGTTGTTTTTCGTTTCTTTATTGGTGGTTTTGTAGAAGTTAGCGATCTGTTTTTTAACTAGTCTTTGTGGTCGTTGGCTTATAGTTTGTAGATAGTTCTAGATTTGTCGGCTTGTCTATATTATGTTTTTGACTTGACTATCGTTTTAAAATGTTTTTTGTTGGTTTTGGAATTTGTAGTTAGTTTTTCTTGTTTCTAGTTTATTTAGGTTTATGAAATCGTTTTCAATTGCAATAAATTCGCTCTTTTGTGTGGGGCATTTTATTGATGTAAATCCGAAATTATTACAGTTGTTGTCATTGTTGATAATGTCTTTATTAAGTAAGTATACTTTTCATCTTATACTTCTTATGAAATATTCTATTTGTTCCGTTGGCTTGATTTTGTAGTTGTGTATGTTTATAGATATGTGTTCCGATGCAAATGATTAGAATTGTGACTAGTAGAAAATAATAGAATTTTTTCAGATATTTCGCGTTCATTCTTCATCAAATTTTTTAAGAGTTATTTTCCGGATCAAGCATAGAAAATAAAATGCAAATATGTATCTTATCTGTTATTGAAATCGATCTCTCGATCAATCTTTCTTTTGTTGGCCTGTGTGTCACCTGCCAGTATCACATGTGTTTGGAAGCGATAGAGTACACTCTTTACTGGTCAATAGTTTTATCGAATTACAAATGTTTTTTCCCCATCTTCTCTCTTACTTTGACTTCTCTGCACACACACACACACACAAACACACACACACACACACACACACACACACATATATATATATATATATATATATATATATATATATATATATATGGGAGTATAGCGGATGTCAGTTTTTGGATTGACAGCAGATTGGTTAAAAGCTAAAACCCTCTTCAGTAAGCAATCGATGCAAACTTTGAAAAATTTATATATCTAATGATGTATAACTAACTATTCGTGTATCTACCTCAATAAAGACACATTGTATTTTTCTTTTATATGACTTTGAATATTATTTTGGTCCAATGCTCATCACGCCATAACATTTTGGGGGTAACTACTCCCCCTCTAAGAAATATAAAGCAACAAGATTCACTTCGTAGATGCAAGAACGGCACTGTCATTATTCATGATTTCATAAAGATGCAATCACTGAAATATGTTAACTTCTGAAAAAAAAATTAAAAAAAAACTTAACTAATTTTTTAATTTCTGAAGGCGAATTGGCATGGCGAAAGAAGCATTCCAGAAGTTAAGTAAAGTATTAAGAAACAGGACAATTTCACTAGAAACAAAAAGTAGAGTACTAGATTGTACTGGGATTGTTCATGCGGTCTTCTTTTCTTCTTTTATGTGCCATGCCTTTCAGGACGTAGACGATGATGGAAAGCGTCTCCCTGTCCCTGGTGTCTCTTAGCAAGCTTTCTCCTGTCGCACTATGCAACCCTCGTTCCGTCATCCACCTGATCAGGTCCTTCAAATATGTTATCCGCTGCTTTCCTCTGTCTCTTTTTCCCTCTATCTGACCTGTTAGTATCAGGTTCTCCAATCCCTCCTTCCTCAATGCATGTCCCAGGAACTTTAGTTGTCTCCTCCTGATGCTCGGTATTAATTTCCTTTTTGTCTTCATCCTTTCCAAAACCTCGTCATTGATCACATTCTCGATCCATGATAATCGCAGCATCCTTCTATAAAACCACATTTCAGTTTCTTCGAGTTTTTCCTTCATCTTTGATTATATTGTCCAGTATTCACTGACATATTGAAGAACTGACAACACATAGCAATCCAGTACTCTCTTCCTTGTTTCTAGCGAAACTGTCCCGTTTCTTAATACTTTACTCAACTTCTGGAATGCTTCCACACACGTTAAAAAAAACGTTGTACTACTTTCTAAACAAATGAGCATTTTTTTAAATATCTTAGTTTCTGAAAAATATGATTATGCACTACAATTATCGAACATTCAGTAAGTACTATACTACAATGAGCTCAATCCTCAGAGGTTCCCTCTCACTAAATATAAATCACTTCTGGAGGTGGCTAGAGACGTCGTACAAAGAGGATATATCAAAGGGGTATGAGCAATTTTTGTCCTTAGTCCATGTACTCAGGTGCTCCCATCCCACTTTAGAATCGACCTTTTATCAAATTCTACTTGAATAGGAATGTGTCTAAATGTGTATTGTATACAATTTGAGAATTATAACCTTTGCCTTCTAGCTCCCGGACACTTCACGGGAATGTTCTTGAACACAGAAGCAAATGGGAAAACATTTTCTTATCCATGTTCTGCTTTATATGAACAATCAGCCCAGGATCATTCTCAGATCTGTAGTAAATATAATTTGAGATAACGATATATGTTTTTCTATATCGAGAACAATATTTCTGGAATATGTATGACAAGGTGGAACAGTTTTCTTGTGACGCGTTTTGTTCTTTAGGACTTAATCAGACTAAATTTCTTATGCTGGTTCGACTACATATGCGCACGAATGAAGGATGCTGGGAATTTCAAATTTTGATATTTTTGTATCTAGCCGATTTAGATTATTTTTCTTTTGACACCCCCCCATCCTGCAAAAATACACAAGAAAATGTTACTCTGATCAATAGAAAAAACTATTCACTACGACACAAATATCTAGAGAGTGCTTTGATCGCAAGGCCATCTTCAGTAAATTAGCGCTATGATTCTTACAACATTTGACCATTCATTGACTATTATCGTAGTGTTGGATATTTACTAATAAAAGGGATGGAAAGTAAAAAAAAAATATCTAAATTAAATCAATTTGATAAAAAAAGAAAAATTAAATTGAAAATTTCGAGCCTTCCTCGTTTGTGCGCATGCGTAGTCACGCCAACATAACAAATTTAGTCCGATGAAGTTCTAAATATGTAAATGATACCCCAATTGATGGGTGCACCTTCAAAATATTTAGATGCCCATGGCTTTA